>OZ010787.1:156261854-156861854 GCA_963932465.1 Maratus speciosus | reverse complement strand
TGAAATTCAATCTGTCTTAGAAGGTTTGTAACCTCTACCAATAACAATGGCTTTAAGATAATGAATTTCAGAATTTGAATCGGAGCAAGCGTTTTCTTTATAACAAATTATACTTTGAACATTTATTAATTAGTGACAATTGAAGGAAAGGAGGGTTTCCTTGCTTATTTTATTTTACGATTTGCGAAAATAGTTTCCTTTTGATGTCTTTTTTTACAAAATATGTGCTCCCTTTGGTCCCCTTTTTTACTACACAAGTTGAGTGGGAGCTCTGGAAATATGAAATTATTAATTTGATATAAATAATATAAGTATGATATTCAAAATTAATAATTCATTATAAATAATATTTAAAAGAAAAAATCCCGTTAAAATTGAGTAAACTTTTCTATACACTAAAGAGCGTCATGAGAATGATTGGGCATTAGCAATCTCAACTTTAATTAAGTATCTTAAATAGCGTGCTCGAATGACATTAAAATGACGACGTGCTAAAATGACATTTATTTTCACAGTGCCATATATTAAAATTATTTACAAATAGATAATAAACGTATTATTTTTAATATTTAGCGCTATGTACAAATAAAATAACATTATCACATCCCTTTTCGTCAATTGAATAAGATATAAAAATTCTCATTTTAATCATTTCTAAAAGAATCTGTAGATCGGGATTGCAGATGTTTTGGATTTTATTAAGAGGGGGGGGGGGGGGGTGTATTAAAAAGAAACCTTGCACAATAATTCATCAAGAATTTTAAACTCATTTTTAAACGGAAAAGCATGGAATCTGCTGGCATATCTATCAAAGTGATTTGAAATCGAATGCGTTTTTCCATTTTCGATAAATGTATTATATCTTAAGTTATAAGCGATTGCTATTTGATGATGACCTTTCCCGAGCTGTCTCATCTGGAAATTCAGTTAAAAAATCAACTTTCAGCATTTTCTAAATGTTTTTTCCCTTATCAAAAACTGAAAAACGCTGTTTGACTTCGTTAAGTATTAATAAATGCGGCAATAGTTTTATACATTTAAAATTAAAAATGACTTATAGTGAATGCAGCCGTTATTCATGTGTGTATGCGTGTTTTATAATAAAGTTATCAGAAACAAAACAAAACTTTTTATTTAATTCGAATCGGTTTTATTTAATTCCAATCAATTTGCAAGAAATTTCATGACCTACTTTTATTATTTTCTTGCACGTGGAGCGATAAGGATTATAAACATTATATGATTCATGCTAACCACTACGAAAAGATATCACGTGCGATCCTAAAGCTATTTTCTTTTTTTTTCCCCTTCTTCTATCGCTCTGTTTGGAACTTTTTAGCTGTCAGAATCTCGAAGAAATAAATATAGATTTCAATTAGAAGATTTTGCTTTAAAAGCATTTATACACTAAGTGATTACCAAGAAAAAAAAAAAATACTTACCATCACTGTGCTGTTTCTTAAATACAAGATGATTTAACAATGCAATTTAATCTGATTTATTTTATGGTCGTTTTTGAGAATATTTGGCGTTATTGTAGATGTTTTAAAAATACTTCTTGCATGAACATTTAAAAGTTATATTTTATATTTATTTCAATCACTTGGTACAGAATTGAATCCTGCATTGGTTCAAGTAATCGGATAGTACCCGAACCCGACTAAAGTTCGGGTTGGGTTGGCAGGATTTTTTTTTTTTTTCTGTCTTTTGACGTGGGTTGGGTTGGAATTTGATTTGTTCGAGTTAACTTTTTTTTTCTCTCCAAAAGATGATGCTGAATATTTGTTAAAATGGTAAAAGCCGAAATAATTTGATACAAGAAAAACATAATTATAGACTACTTTTCCGTAAATGCATTAAAATACGGATTAATTTTCCTTCATTTTAGTTTCTGGTTTTAATATTTCTGTTGACAAAATTTGTTCTTGTCAGGTCTCGAGTTGACTTTAAGTAGAATTTTCGGATTCGGATAGGATACAATCTGGACCTTGCAGTTCAGGTTCACAGTAGAGTCCAACATTTGATCTTGTAATCTGATTTTACCTGCTATTGTTTTGTTATGGATAGAGGGGGGGAAATATATTTTTTCTAGAAAAATACATTTTTTACAAATAGATTATTTTCTTCAAAAATATGGAATATTAAGCATTTAAAAAAAATTATATCCACTAATTTGTTTTATGTATCCTATGAATATTGTTTTAAATCATTTTTATAGGATTTTCATTTAAAACGTACACATTAGAGATCTGCATGGACCTGGTTAATCTCTTTTTATTAGACTCGGGCCGGACCGCGATCGAGCTTAATTTTTATCTGCGGCCGCTCCGGGCCGGGACTGGAGAACTACTTTTGGGGGGGGGGGGGGGCATGTTAAACCGGCAGGTTTTTGTGAAAATAACAGTGAAATTTTTCCTTTGTTCGACGAAATCTTTTGAAATTTATTTCATTTTATTAAATTATAGAGGGATATATTTTAAAAAATCTTTCTAGAACTTCAAAATTATTTTTTCTTAAATATTTTTCTTCCATTTTAAACTACATTATATTTCTAATGAGTTATCATTTAAATGAATTTCTCTAAGTAATCAATAATGTTGCCATTCCATATTTCATAGATTGTGGACATACTAGTTTAAGCTGCAAACTGTTCGCATGAGTATGTAAAAAATATATCTTAAATAATTTTATTTATAGGATCCCGGACTTGATTTAATTGATTTTTCATGGCTGGGTGGGCCAAATTTTTAGCATAAATGGTTCAAGTTTAGCCCAGGCAGGGCCAATATATTTCGATCGCCTGGGTCTGAAAATTTCGGCTCACCCACATTATTTTAAAATCTCATTAATATGAAATTTCTCATCTTTGGTATCTGAATTTTTGGGAGTGAAAAAAAAAATTTAATTGCGCGTAAACGCTGCATCGCTTGAAATTTCAATTTAAAACACGTAAACGCCGCGGCGTTTTATCATTATTTTTAATCTGAAAAAAAAGTCACTTTTTTTTCCTTTAAAAATAACAAAATTATTGTCAGAGGTAATTCAAGAAATATTTTCGTTTTTCTACGCCCCACCAGTGGCCGAGAGGCTCTGCTCTCAAAAGCTGGTAGATGGGAGGTCCTGGGTTCGAATCCAATCGTGCCCGTCGGCCTAATCGTTCGGAGTTTTCTTCTAAACTTGGATTTTTGTGCGTAAATACGGGTTAGGTTCCGTTAGAAAGACCCCCACGGAGGGCATCTCCGCCTCTCCGGGCCCATTTCATAGATAACTAGTAAATCTGCAAATCAGGAGCCTCAACGTCAGCTCTACAATTCATTGTGTTTAGCATCCTTTGAGTAATATTAATCTTTCTACAAAAAACGAAATTTAAAGTTTTGAAATTACATAAACATTTATAAAACAAAAAAATATTTCGAAGGTTTCTGACATTAGAAGCGTTAAATTATACCCCTTGTTATGTAATGGTATTCTGAAAATCTCATGAGCTACTTATTCTGGTAATTTTTAGATAATAAAGTAGATTTCTTCAGGGGGGCAGAGCCCCCCTGAACCCCTTCGTAGTGTAATTTAATTTACATTTGTAATTATCAGTTAATTGTGTTAATGTCCTTTAGTAAATTCTACCAATAGACGGAAACATACATGAATTCTTTTCTACAGCCCTGTATATTACGTGAAGATTTTTACGCGTCGTCTATAACATTTAAATTTAATGCAGACAAAAAACCCTCTTAAAAACTGCTCATATCACATTTCCGGGGATTAGTATGCATAGTGTGCACCATATATCCAGTTTCTGCGGAGTCCTGTATATGGTTCTATTTAAATTCTGCAAACATTTGTTAGTATTCTAAATGTAATTGGGCTGGGAAATACATAACTCGAAAAAAAAAAAAAAAAAAAAAAAAAAAAAAAAAAAAAAAAAACACTGAAGCAATTCGCGCTCATTTTCATTTATACTTACGAATTCATTTGTGTATCCCTGTATATGGTCTATACAATATTTAAGCACTACTTATTAAGCACAAATTTACTTAACGTTAAAACGCACACCATAATCAAAAATGATCTTCAGCAATCATCCCTAATAGACCAGAACTGTATCCGAAATATTTTATGTGACCCTATAAATGAACGACAAATACGATACAAATCATATTCAAGCTTCTTGTAGTCAACCACAGTAATGTAATTTAATTTCATAATGTTTGAATTAGTGCAACACAATTAACACACTGACGACAGGCAATTTAATTAAATCTGGGTTTAAAAACAGTAGAAGCTCCTCCCTCTTCTGAAAGTGTCTCGGAAATTGGTTTCTGAGATATGTTTTTCATGTTTATGCAGCAGTAAATATCTTTCAATGTACGGATGTAATATATAATGTCTTACAATCTATAAAAAATATGGACAACACAATATAAATGTCTTTTCTGTAAGGTAGAAGTCACTCCCTTAGCCAGTGATGTATTCTGAATAAAAACGAGAATTTTCGTTTCCCATCGCTAATGTGTTAAAATAAGCTGTGAAGAGTTTTTTTCCCCCGTAGACCACATTTTAATCGACCACTTTTGTGTGACCCTGAAAAAAAAACATATGCTTTGCACCCCATACTACAAAAATGTTTCAAAAATACATATCAATTTTATTATTTTGTAACAGAGTAACATCATTAAAAAACGCTACAAAAGGATTTTCTTCAAAGATTGTAATATTATGAATACTTTTGAGTTACCTGTACGCATGCTGTAAGTGCTACACATAACATATTTTATAGTAACCAGGTTCTAGTGCACCTTAATAAAGTATATAAATTTCATTACGTTTAAAATTGTGTAACATTATTAAAATACACCACAGACGATTTTTCCCAAAGACTATAATGTAACGGAATAGTTTTGAGTGCCCCTGTAATTAAGCTATGAATGCTACACTCTTCATTTTTAATACCAAACATACTTTGGCAAACCTCAATAACGTATATCAATTACATGTAATCCTGACTATATTTACGCGAGTTAGAGCACGTAGAGAAACACGGCAGGCGACAGATAGAAAAACAGAAGTCATAAATACTTTTCATCCATGTTGGAAAGTGTTAAAAAGGATTTACATGCCTTTAACTGTACTTTTTTTTCACTTATAGCATGGTTAAACATTAGTTTAAACATCCTAATCCATGCGATAGCAATAACATATTAACAGCCCCCCAAAATAGGCATATCTGGAGATCTATAAATCTACTGGAAAATAATTCATTATCGTGCCCACTGTTAATTGCATAAATTGCATCGATTTGGCGCGATAAAATATTTTTTGTGATAGCCTTTTAATAGTACCTGCAACAAAATTAACGTAATTTACTAACTTCATTCATATTTGACGCAATGATAGGCTACTAATAACAGTCGCTAGGCAACGAAGAAAAGGAAAAAAAAAGAAATATGTATCATGTAAAACAAGAAAATTAATTTAAAAATTCTTTATATTATTGGAATACATGTATAAATGTCCTCAAAACATTATACACGTAAATAAAAAAAATCTTATAGATATATTGATAAAACTTCAATATAATAGGAATAATTTAAAACCTTTATTTGGAATTTTAGTATCCATAATTTGACATTTAAATCCATTAATCAAACGTGCCATTTTCTTTCAACAAATCGAAATTTGAAAATCGTCTGACTTGCTGTAGAAAAGCATTATAAAGAAAAATAAAATCTTCCATATTTTCCGAACGAATGAACCAAATTTAACCAAAAACTATACAGCTACGTCCGGGTATCTCACGAATATGCCCAATTAATTTCAAGCTGATCGGGTGCTTTTTGCGGCAGTTATCGCGGAACAGACGGACAGACAGACAGACAGACAAACGGAAATCAAAACTTTTCGTGTCTCCACAGTAAGCCTTCACTGACGTTTCGGCAATTAGCTATCATAAGCAACACAATACACAAATTTTTCCACAATATTTTTTTTTTCATGTCAAAAAGTAAATGTAATTATTGTGCTAATTGCATACATTTCTGGCAAACATTAAATACCATTTATCTCAGTTTAATTTTTTGAATTGCAACAGCAGATAATAGGTAAATTATCACAACACTAACTTTGAGATAACTGGATATAATATATAACTGGAGCCATTAATGGCATTTTACCTTCTAGAAAATATGTTATTATTATTTTAAACAATAATTACTATAAGTAATATAAAACTACTGTATAAAAAGGCACACAGTAATTCGCTCAAAAATATTTATTTTAATCACTGGAATCAGAAAAACCTTCAAAATCTGAAGTTTCCGAGTCCGTCATAAACAAACCAATAATATCTCTATTTCCAAAGACAGAAATAAATGATAATAGCATTTAAACAGTAAAAAAAACATTACAAACACGGGAAAATTCTTTAAATTCCGTGGCATAGCAAAAAAAATTTACAAATTTCGACGATTTTTGAAATTTTTTCGGGTTTAAAAATTATAGAAAAATCACGATTTTCCGTTTCTTTTTTTAAAAAAAATCTTTGTATAGTCCGCACCATGTATAAGCCGCAGCGGCTGTTCCAAATGTTTTTTTCTTGTATAACCCGTAGGCTATACACCCGAAAATACGGTAGATGAAATCTTCTTACTACAAAGTAAGAAATATTGCAAAAAATAAATAATTTTAAAAACTTTAAACTTTGCTGAGTGGAGGGTCGGAGGGTAAAGATGAACTTTTAGAGAAAGGCATGTAATTTTTATATAATTTATTATTTACTTATTGTTACTAGCGAGCAACAAATAGAATAAGGGAATTAAGATTTTCAAGATGTTAAACTTTTTGTGCTGAGGAGGGAGGGCAAAGAAGGAAAGGGGACATTTCATGCAGGGGGGGGGGGGGGGATTTTATTATGGTTATGTAGAAAAACATATGGAAATCCAGCAAAAAAGTCAACAGATTCAAAATTATCTTCCTTAGACTTTCTAATCAATTTTTTCATAAAAAAGTTTGTAAACAGGAGGGGGTGACTTATATTTGTGAATTGAAAGAAAATCAAAACTGCTTGAAGTGGGTAGGGGCTTACAATCGGGATTTTATAGTATATTGCTAATATTTTTGAAGAAAGTCACTTCTAGGCCTGTCTGTATCTATATATGGTTCATTTATAAATCTATGACAGTCTTTTAATGAAACTTTAAAAAAATTAACTCTGTTTTACTCCTTACTTTTTCTTGGTGCAGCATGTCCCTAAAGGGACTTAGTGCCATAAAACTCCAATCAATCAATCTAGGCCTGTTAATGTGTCAAATAAAAGACAATTATGTCATCAATATACCAGTAGAAAAAACAATCTGTTACTGTATTATTTTTTTCATAATTATAAAGATATAAATCTGCCATAAAAGTATGGATGTTTGTGTGTGTGTTATTTTTACATTTGGATAGTCAACTCTGTGAATTCCGCACACTTAGGGGCTGAGGGTTTTGCAGATCATCCAAAAGGAAGTTATCATGGTTTGAGCAAATTAATTTTAAAAAAAATTAAATTATCTAAACGATAAATTTTATTGATTATTCATTTTTTAAACATTGACACTACACAACGGTAGTTTTGGTTTGTTGTTAATTTTTTTTTTTTTTTTTGTAGTCTATGAACACCCATTACTTATTGCTCCAAGATAAAATTTTGTTGTTCAATAAAATTTAAATATTTATGTCCCATTTATATTTGAATATTTATTCCCGCATTTGAATTGCTTTCAGCATGATATTTTATTTTATGGCAAATTCTTTCACAAGAAAATTCTCTGATCTAGCATCTAATTTTTGGATCAGTTGCTTTTTTTGAAGAATTGAAAGCACTGCATGAATCATGATTACTTGTTATTTCAGACATAATTCCTTAGAAAAATCGCATATGATATGAAAAGTAGGTGTAAATAAACTAAGAAAATATTTCTATGTATTGTAAAATAAACAAAAATGCGCTGAGATAAAATCGGTTAACATTACAGTTTCATCGGTGCTTGAGTAAAGCATATGTTTGCATTATGCATAATCAAACAAACATAAACTCTTATTTAAAATAAAAATTTTAAATTTCGATTTGGTTGGCACCTTTACTTAGCTCAAATTATTATTTTCAAATGCAGGGTACAAAATGCATGAGTTTTCTTAAATCTCAATTTATTTCTTTGGAAAATTGTTAATTCATGAAAAAAAAAAAATCGCTTAACTTCCTCCAAGAGCTTAAAAGTTAACCACGATTTTCATTATTCACATTCCAACATATGGATAATAGATAATTGTGTTTTATACATTTGTAGACTTCACAAAGTTGACTGTATATTATAAAAATATTGCAGTTTATTACTAAAAATCTTTTAATGTACCTATTTATCTAATTAATTGAAACATATTCTTGTTCTTATTAGGAATCATCTGCTGCAACTACTTGTAGAAACTCTCAACTTAGTATGGATAGCGAAGCTGGATTGGATAATATGTCTAACCTTAGTGAACCTATAGATGATGTTCTTGTTTGTGCTACTGATGATATTGGTTTGTAATTTAAATTTTAGCTAATTACCTAAAATTAATCCAGATATATGTATATATAAGATCCCGTTAAACCAAAAAACATAATTTAAATATACTCTTCATTACAAAAATTTAGAATCTTTACAAGACTCATCATAAAAATAAATCCTTTTTCATTATTTGATTATATTTTACACAAGAAATTACATCAGACACTTTCATTATGAATTGGAAATTCTAACATTTGTTATCACATGTAAAGGCACTATTTCTGAAAATATTAAAATGTGTTATACATTTTCAAATTTAAAAGTTCCTCAAAAGATTTTCATTTAAATTGAGATTTTTTTTTTTTTTAAATAGTGAATCTGTCTAATTCATACCATCTTCAAAAGAAAGCATGAAATAACTTCTTTATCTTTTTCTTCATCAGTGGTTAAAACTGGAAAGTCATATTACTGCTATATTATTATTCTGAAACAGTGTCTCTGCCCTCTCTCCATGCTCCCTCATAAATATACTCAGATTGTTGTATTATTGGTGTATGTTATTGAGGTTTACTGTGGCATATTTGCTATTAAATATGGGGTGTGTTGGATTTCTGTTTTGCATATAGGAACACTCAAAAGAATCCTGTTACATTATGTCCTAAAAAGAAAAATCATTTTGAGTGTATTTTAATGATCTTACACTATTTCAAACATAATTAAATTCATATACAGTATGGAACCATTTATCCGGAAACCAGTTATCCAGAATGATATTTCTTATAGACTAATTTCAGAATCTTTGCAGAAAAAGGTGTCACACACTGCCAGTTTGAAATAGGCTTTGCTTGAAACAATTATATAATTTGATGACATCTAGTATTTGAAATGAAAACATATTTAGTTGTATTTTAGATGTTTTAATTTTTATGCAGAGGAAACAGAAGAATTTTTGTTCCTAAGGGATTCCCATAAATTACCTTCTTTTAAACTCTGGTTAATTTTAATCCAAGTAATCTAATAATTTAAAATCAGAAATAATGCAACAACCACACATATTCCACAAAACTTATCAAATGGATGCTGCTTTAATGCACAACCAGTTAACCGGAAAAACCAGTTATCTGGAATACAGCTGACCCCAAGCATTCCGGATAAATGGTTCTGTACTGTACATAATTTCTGAGGTTAGAATATGGAGTGCAAAGCATTTATCATTCACTAGCTGACCCCACCTGGCATCGCCCAGACCCATAATAATAATCTTTAATATGTGCCTGTTTATGTTCCAGGGTTTTCATAAAACATGTCCCGAAAATTCCAGTGTGGCTCGCCAGTTGTGCTTTTTCTTACTTTTGTGTTATGTCATGTCAGCTTAATGCTTCAATAAAATAGACCTTAACTAGTTAAATAATAGTTAAGTCTTAGTGTTAAAATAAATGTTAAACTAGTTTTTCTTACATGGCATAGTTCTTAATTTTACCCTCCGCAAGATAGCAGTAAATTACATCAAGACTTTATTGCATCATGCCAGTTTTAGATAAACATGTGATGCGTTTATGGGTTGGAATTCTAATTGTCAAATCACTCTTTAGTTGCTGTTAATGGCAGTCATTCTCAAGTTTGATGTCATAGTGTGAGAACCAATGGCATTTTGTATATGGTTTTTGTTTGCAGGAATGGCAACACTCATTGCCTGTATGTGTAGCAGCATGTTTGTTTGTTTTGTTGGTGTTGTAGATTAAGATTGCTTATAAACATACATGCTACTTTTTCATGGAATTCACTTTTTCAGCACTGAATATTCCTGGAATCAATGCAAATCTGCATGAAAATATATGGGCATTTTTATTGTTTTGGGGGGGGGGGGGGTAGCAGACAAAATACAACAAACGCACAAGTACAAACAAACAGCGCCAAATTGAGTTTATTTTTCCCTTCATCATTCGACTTTCTATTTCCTGTGACCTACTGTGCATTTAATTGGCACATAGAAGCAAACAAACAGCATGGAAACAGGTCCAGGCCATAGACTTCTTCCTCTATATATTCGTATTGGCACATGCAACTGTCGTCGGATTTGGCAAAAGAAAATTTGCTTTTGCCCATTGGCAACAATGCTTAGCGTGATCTCCACCAACAAAACAACACAAACACGTGGAAATCTCTTTCATTGTAGCTTCAACTTAACTTTTTTTCTTTCGGATGTTATATTTTTCCACATTCAACTTAATTTTTGTATTACAGTTAGAAGGATGAAAATTGTTTCTGATATTACGAGATTTCGCGATAATGATAAAGAAAAAAAAATTAAATGCAGATGGCTAATGAAAACCTTAACAGTAAAACTTGGAGAAAATAAATGGATGTGACAGTTGAGGGATTCCTTATATAAAGTTGATGTGAGTAAGAGAACAATTTGCAGTGTTTGTTCAGATTTCTAATATTACGGCAAAAGATTATTTTCTTTTGTCTTTTTTCCATGTGAAAACATTAGTTAAAACATGTTTAACCAACAACTAGAATTTAGAAAATTAATTTCTTTTAATATTTTTTTCAAATCTTGTGGTAATACCAGATCTACATATATTTTAATGAAGATATTTTATAGCTGTTTTCAAGCTAGTGTATTTATTTTCTCTGATGAAGCACTTTCAAACAAATATTTGAATTTTAGTAATACTGGATATATTTTTTGTTTGTTTAATGTTTACAGTATGCAATTTAAATTAACAATATTTTAATTATAAAATTTACATATTTAAATTTGCATGAAGAATAATACTTACTATAATTTTCTGCTTTGGAGGAGGGCAGTGGGGTTGCATGAAAAATTGTTCATGAAAATTCAGCCTTTTTTTTTCATTGGATTTTATCAAGCATTACAAACAGCCATGTAAATATGCCTCAAATCAGTGTTAATGAAAATCTTCTCAAACAAAACTGTTTGGTGCTCCACTACCTTTGGCAATGTACAGCTGTGAATTTGTGTGATTTTATGTGTTGAAATGAAAATCTATCCAAACAAACCTAGAGTTCAGAGCCTTACTGAGCCTTCAGCAGTGTTCCATGGAGTGTGCATTGCATACTCTGGTCTGTTTGGATTTTATATTTTTAAATGAAAGACCAGCGTTGTCCCGGCAACCTTAAATATATCTAACGTCATTTTTGAGTGAATGTATATATTTAAACCAAAATCTTTTTAAACAACTTAATAAAGGGCCCCAATGCTTTCAGTGGTGTACACTGTCGAATTTGCATGATTTTATATTTTTAAGTATAAATCTATCCAAACAAATTAAGGAACCCTTTTTATAATAATTGCCAATCAAACTTCAGGACCTCTGTTTTTGTGATTGCCGATTTAATTTCTGAAGTTTAGATATATTATACTTTTAATTCTGACCAAAAGCTCCTGTTAAAACCTAAATAATATAAAATGCCTCCCGTCTCTCTTTCAAGCTCAAAAGGATACCCCACTTTGTTGAAATTTTTAGGTCTACCAGTGCATATGCAGATCCAAAAATGTTCTAAAGAAGAATGGGGAGCTATCTTCAAAGCTACTGAGATAGAGAAAGAGTGTAAGTGCCCTTGAAAGAAGTGTAACTGCCGAATGAACTTTTACAAAGTACAATTCTTACTGTCCAAGCTCTTGGAAATTTTTTAGAGTTAAAAATATAATGTTTCTGAAGTCTGAATGTATTTTTATGCACATATATCATATTTAGATATAAAAACATGAGCAAAAGCCACACGTATATTAATGTTCTGAACAAATATTGAGCAGATTAGATTTTTTTAAAAAATCCAATAGTCTGAATGTTTTGAAATTTTTTATATGTGATATAAATCCAGTGTTCAAAAAACATGTAAAAAATTTGTATTGAAATACTGACATTTAATAATTTTTACCTATAAAAAAAGTGCCTTGAGGAGTCGCAAAGGGTTAATATTCTTATTTTTTTTAAAAATCAAAGATGTCTTTTTAAAGCTAACTAATATGTGCTCTCTTTCAGTATCTGCTTTACTGTATTTTGAAAACAAAAGAGTAGTGGATTCAGAATTTTAAAGTGTGAAAAAAATTTTCAAGAGGGATTTTTGGAAAAGAATTTTTTGAAAGGGCTAACATTCGTATTTTTTAAAACAGATTGCACTGTTTGAAAGATAAATGAACATAGATGTGGATTGGTATTTTTCTTTTTTCATATTTTGATTTCCTGAGCCCTTGCAGATTTTTTAATTTTGAAGAAAGTAGCAAAAGCACTGAAACATCATACAGATTTTTTTTTTTTTTTTTAAGGTTTAATATTTATATTATTTTTGTAAAGGATTACATCTACATGAGAAGAAGATACCCTGATGAGTGAGTATTTTTTATTTTCTCGTATTTCGAATGATTAAGCTTCGAAAGATGAGAGGAAGAAAACATGAATTCTAATTTTCTTAATTTTTTTTTATTTATTTATTTTTTTTTTTTTTTGAAAGGATTAAAACTAGTATATTTTTATGCAGATTGAAGCATTCAAAAGCAAAATGTACCAAATTTCCAAACATGCTTTTAGTTTTTCCATAATTTGAATAGTTTCAGCGATGCACATAAAAGCAAGTTTTAAAAAAAAGGATGATAAACTTAATTTATACTAAGCTACTTACTGTATAAACTTAATTTGCTTTAAAAATAGCATCATGAAAATATTGCACTTATGATTGGTTATGTTCTAACTAGTGATGTAACGAATAGTGATTTGGCCGAATACCGAATATTCGGCGGCCGAATACTGACTTTAATATAAATGACTTTTATTTTAATTGTTTAATTTTTTTTCAATTTTAAAATAAAAAATTAAATTAAGGACTAATTGAAATTAATTTTTTGTTTGAGTTTTCAAAAATCATAACAGCTGAATGTATTTTTTGTAATACTTTAAATGTCTTAAAAAATACTTTAAAGATAACATATGACTTTTAAAAATGTAAATAATAATTTAATTCATAATTTTTTATTTAATCCATAGATAGTTCTAGTAATTTATATATATATACTATCTAAAATAGAACTCATTACCTCTGTAAAAATGAAACTTTTTTTATTTTAGTAAAATCTTTTCTTCCCCTAAAAATAAGAACTTGCATGTGTCCTCTGTCTTTTTATATCCTTTTTCATCCAACTTAAACTTAGTAAATTTACACTCTGTATGTAAAAAAAAAAGGTTATTTTCTTAAAATATAATTATTCATTCCATTAAAATATTATATGTTCTTTTCTGCTACCAAGATATACTTTTCTCTTTTCTTTCTCTCAAAATTAACAAGCCCCTCATAATACTTCCTCCACCCCATATTTCAGAATGAGATCTTTTTCTTATAATAATTAATGTAATTTAGGCATAATTTTTTAATATTGTTTGTCGAAAATATTTAAAATCATATTTTGTTTTGATTTTCTGGAACATATCTAACCAAATATCTTAAAATATTCGGCCAAATATGCCACTATTCGGCTACAGGTATTCGGTCAAATGTCTTACTATTCGGCCACAGGTATTCAGCCGGCCGAATATTCGGCAAAAGGGCCGAATACCGAATAGTGGCCGAATATTCGTTACATCCCTAGTTCTAACACGGGAAGACACATTTTTACTAATGAATAATTCAAACTTAAAAGGCTATTTTTTCTTTTCCATTAACATGCCTTTGCGTTACTATCACAAGATGGATTCCTTAAATCCATCAACAAGAGAAACTAACAATGCCAGCAGACTGTATTTATGCATTATGGCTATTGCCATGTGCCAGGAAAATATTCCCTGCTCTAGAACTAACTACGGAAACAGTGCATTGATGCATATAGCATAACTAGCAATGATTGGCGAATCAAAAGAGGGTCATTCCATGTCAATTCAACCAATTTTTTTATGGTTTGTAACCCGACCAACAGGGATTTGAAGAAAACTTGTATACATACTAATTCTATCTTGATATGAATCCATCAGAAATTTTTCCTTCCTAGATCTCATAGTTTGTGAGATAAGGGGCCAAATTTTTAGATTTTTCTCAAATCGCACATTTCTGAATTTGTATTTTTTAGACTGCAGTTCCATTTTCAAAAAATTGTTGTCTAAAATGCGAATAATCTTTAAAATATCACTGTAAGTACATCAAAAAATGCAGATTTTAATAAAAAAATATTTTAAAAAATAATTTTAAATATTTAGGGCCAAAAAATTAAACCAAAGTTGAAATTGATGGTTATTTTTCCAAATTTTTGTGACTTTACGAAAAAGGCTCTACACAAAAAGGCAAATAAAATTTCCAATTTCTTTTTGTTTTAAATAACAGTTTACACTTTGGGCTTTCTAGTTAGGCAATAAAAATGTCTTTCTCATGATTCATGCAAAAATTTTGTCCCATTTTGGGAAACTGCACCAATTAAGAAAAAAAAAAATCTCTGCCTAATTTTAGCTTTGATACCTAAATAACTAACTGTGGTTCTTATGATTTGTTGAATATATTATTCAATACTTCTTTCTTCCTTTCTTTTGCAAAGTAAAGTTTTTGCTTTGTTTTTCTTTTCTTCTGAGTAAAGGGGGGGGAGGGGGGGAGTCTGGCTGTAGACCTCCCCCCCTCCATTAAATTTTGTGCATAATCCTTATGTTTCCTTTATTTATTCATTCATATATTTTCTTTTATTATAAGCATTTTTTAAATAAAAAAAAATCTCTTAATTTTGTTTTTATAATATAACTGTAAACAAAAAATCTTTTGTTGGTATTGAATAAAAAAATACAAGAATGACTTTTTACCAGTCACATTTTCAATGTTTTTTTCTGTATGCGTGTTTGAATTAAAATACTTTATTTGTATTTAACATTTTTTTTTTTTTTTTGAAAACTTTCTATTTATTATCTTGGATAAATTTAATCATTTTAAATGTCTTTTATAGTTTAAATACCTTATATTTAACAAAGCTAAGTTCATTTCTACAGTATGAAACATATTTCTACACCTGCCTTGTATAAGCCCATCCTGACAAAGGCAGGATAATTTTTTTTTAGTAAAGGCAGGTGTTTTCGAATCTGTTAATCAAATTATTATTAATCTGCTGTTTCTCATAATAGAAGGGTGATCTAATTTTCCTTTTACTGCAAAAAAAAAATAAAAATAAAAATAAAAAAAAATAGAAGAATTTGAAGTAACTGGTTATGCTGCAGGACAGTCATGACAACTTCTAAGAAAAAAGAGAATCTTGTTAATGCCAGAAATAAGAAATGGTAAAGCTACAGACACAGGTCGAGAAACAATTGAACTAATTGAAAAGTTTTATAATTGTAATGAATATTGAAGAATCATGGCTGGAAAAAAAATGTAATTAGCATTGCTAAGAATGTACTTTGCACAAAAGCGATTGATATTGTGTGTATCTGCATGAGTAATATTCTCTTTTAAAACAGGAATTTCCGAAAACTTGAGGATTATAACTCTGGGTATTCAATCCAGTATTAGCAGCACTGTTCCTTTAAATGAATTTATGACAAGCTTAGCAAAATATTTGGAAAATGTTATTCCACTCTTTTATGATGAAAGCTAAATCTAATTTCCTAAAAGAAACTAAAGCAAACTTTGGCCCTCAAAAAGCTATTGTTTTGTTGGATTTCAGCAAAAAATTTTACTTTTCTTATTCAAGATGAGGTTTAAAGTTACCATTGGACCAAAGAAGCTGCACTCTTCATCCAGCTGTTATGTACACTCTGTCTCTCAGTATTAGATTATCAGCAAGCAATATACACATTTTATCTTATGATATGCAACATGATGTCACTCTTGTATGTTTAACACAGAAGGAAGTGATATCATTTGTAAAAGAGATATTTTCTGATGTAAAGAAAGTCTGACTTTAGTGATTAGTGCTCTGGTCGAAATAATAATTGCAAATTTTCATAAACCTTCACCAAAATGAAGAGAATTTCCTTTTAAGATATTTGACAATATTTTTTTCTGGGAGCTGGAGGGGGGGGGGGGGGTGGATAGCCACCAATTTTAAAAAACAAAAACAGTGTTTTAGATACTAAATTATGAAGATCTTCTGATATACCGATGTTTTGTTATGTTACTATGTTTGGAGTTGCAGTAAGATAGGAAAATTGAAATATATATTAGAAGGTTCTCAATGTTGCTTATTCATAATAAATATAAATTTAAAATTGCACAAAGAAAGAATGTTGCATAAGTGATACTGCAAAAGTACATTATGTATTTCTATATTTATATTTAGCTTAGTTCTATTTTTGAATTTCTATCTTTTAAATGTAATGTTTATTCTGATTTTTTAGTTTAAAAAAATTGCATATAGTTTAACAAATTCTTTATTTGTTACATAAAAAATTACAACAATCTAAATTTTAAAAATGTTTATAAGCAATTTTATTTAATGTATTAGATTTAATTAATAATAATTTTGATTTTTTAAAAAATGCCTTTCTCCTAGCTTATGTAAAAAAATTTCCCTGTTTTGGGAAATTGCACCAATCAAGAAAAATAAGATATCTGTGCCTAATTTAAGCTGTGGTACTTAAATAATTACTGTGGTTCCTATGACTTGTTCAGAAAAGTAACCATAATTTATTTAAAAAATGCTTTTTTTGTGAAGTAAAGTTTTTGCTTCTTTTTTTTTTTTTTTTTTTTTTTTTTTTTTTTTTTTTTGAGTAAAATGGGCAAAAAATCTATGACTGCAATATCCCTCACCCCCCTCCATCAAATATTGTAGATATTCCTTACATACTACCATTGTGAAACTATATATAGAAATACCACTGAATCAATGATAGATGTACATTTATGTGACAAACATATGCGACAAGATTGAAAACAACACAATTTTAGATAAATGTGTGATAGGTACCAATACTATACATTACAAATTTTCTACTGTTATAAAAATAAATAAATCAGTCTGATTTTAAGGGTTCATTTTAGCAAATAAATCAAAATTATTAATAAATTTAACTTGTGCAGCAATTATTTAGGTGCCATAAGCAAAGTTAGATTTTTATCTCTTGATAGGTACAGCAAGAGATAAAAATAAGTCAAAATTTTTGCATAAGCCATGAGAAAGACCTCATTTTTATTTCATAAGTAGGGAGGAAGTCAAAAGTGTAAACTTTTATTTAAAAGAAAAAAGAAATTGGAAATTTTATTTGCCTCTTCATGGAGAGCCAATTTTGTAAAATGACAAAAATTCAGAAAAGTAACCATAACTTTCGATTTTGGTTTAATTTTTTGACCTTAAAAATTACATATTAATTTTTTTACTTATTTTTTATTAGAATCTGCATCTTTTGGTGTACTTACAGTGATATTTTTAAGCACATTGGGATTTTAGATCCAGAGAAACAATTTTTTTGAAGATGGAACCACAGTCTACAAATACAAACTCAGAAATATGCAATTAGAGAAAAAAATCCAAAAATTGGACCCCCCATACCTCGCAAACTATAAGGTGTAGGAAGGAATTTTTTTTATATTTGTTCATATCAAGGTAGGGCTAGTATGTACACAAAGTTTCACCCAAATCCCTGTTGGTCAGGTTACAAGGTCTGGTTGAATTGACATGGAATGACTCAGTACCATTATAACTGGTGCTATCTGTCATTGACACATTGTACCAAGTAGTTAAATTCCAAAAAGAATTGAAGAGTGTTTGGAAAAACTGCTATCATGAAAATGTCATAATGATGAAATAAAATGCCCTTTCAAATATGAATAAAGTTAAAAATGACTGTTACAAGTAAAGTATGTATAATAGAGAATACTGAACAAAAGCAAAGGATGTTTTAATGGTAAGTTTAAAAAATTTTTAAAATAAAGGTTGATATTTATATTATGATACTTATATGCATTGATATTTAATGATAGAAAACTGATAAAACTTTAAATGTGGTTATTAATAGATGAATGAAAGATGATTGATGGATGAGTCGAGTTTAAGATTTTGTGTCAATGAGACCAATGGTACTGTATTTTCCTAACAAATTTAAAGGTTCTGAGATGTCCGCTATTCAGGGATTTTACAGTATAAAAGATTTAAAAAGATAATATAAAGTACAGAACTATTTATCCAGAATGGTTGGGTTCTTGTGTGTTCCAGATAACAGGTATTTCTGGATAACTGGTTGAGCATTAAAGCAACATCCATTTGAGTAGTTTGGTAGAATATATGCAGCCATGGCATTGATTGATTTCAAATTGATTATTACATAAGATACACAAATTAGATTAAGATCTAAACAAGATCAAAAGTTAATTGGAGTTTGAAAGAAGACAATTTATGGGAAAATTCTTCTGTTTCCTTTGCTTCAAATCAAAATGTCAAACGTCTAACTAATTATGCTTCTATTTCAAATACTAGATATTGGCATCAAGTTATACTATGCATATTGTATTGTTTTAAGCATTGCACATGTCAAAATGGCACTGTATGGCACTTTTTTTCTGAAAAGATTCTGAAATCAATGAATTAGAAATATCATTCTGGATAACTGGTTTTCTGGATAACTGGTTCCATATTAGGAATAATTTATATATTTCACATATTCCCTAAATAAAGGTTTCTGCTATTTGGGAGTGTATGTTATGAAGCTTTTGCTGTATATAGTTTTTATCGAAAAAAATATTTTGGACTTTCTTTTGAAAAATCGTGTTAACCCAATCCTAACTCACAAGAGAGAAAACCCAACCAGAAACCAACCTGAACCCCACCTGCAGCAAAAAAGTAGAAGTCAAGCCAGCCCAAACCAAAGCAGAACATTAAAACTTAACCCTACCTTCAATGAAAAAATAGACCCGACCCACAGGTTGGTTTGGAACTTCTAAACTTCTAATATTTTCCTGACATCTCCTGGGACATATAGTTTCTTGGCACACATCTACTTGAATTTGTCTCTTCTCTATTTTTGTTCCCTGCTCCTTATTTGCCTTTTGCTTATTTAATGATGATCTCAATGAAAAAATTGTTTAAAGTTTGCTACATCCTAATCCTGAGACCATCTTGAAATCTTGAAACAATTATTTTTTGATGGAGCAAATATGCCTAGTATACTTTAAAATGATCAGAAAAAATGCATTAAGAAATCTTGCATGAACAATTTTTAAGTTGGTTGTTTTAATGAATAGTATTTTTATGAGTTACTGAAATTAAATAGTTGTAGCAATGCTTTCTAATTTTTTTTAAAATTTCAAAACTTTGTCACAATAGTTATTGAATATTTAACATTTAAAAAATATATCTGTATACCAGGGGAAGTTAGAAAATAAGTTTCTCCTCCTTTTTTTCATGCAAAGATTGTAAAGCTGTGGGGAAACAAAACATTTATTTAATACAAGAGTAACCTTTACATTATTTGATGCTGTGTGATTAAGATCCTGTAGATGGCACTGGTACAGTGCTTGTAGAAAGCTGGGATGAGTGGCTTACTTTGCGACCAGCCTATATAGAGAGCAGACCACTTTTACAGTTGTAAACAAAGGAGAAAGTTTATATTGTTGAGCACTATGAATGGCCCTGTATGTTGAAAGATGCTGAAATCCAAAAAAAAAGGATCATGAAAATGTATAGTCCAGGTGTCATCATCACCCTCAGCTGGGAATGCCCTGTCATCTGCCCTACAGCCCTAACCTGGCATCAAGCAACTTTCACTTTTTTCTGTCATTAACACTTTGAGGTCCAAGCCCATGTGTCACTCTGGTTGCCTTTTTTGGTAAAGCGAACTAAGCCTGAGAGTCTCTCGGTGTCAAATTTTAAATCACTGAGCTATAAAAGTGCCTACTATATACGTTCACTGTCTTTTCAGATATTATCTAAGAACTTTTTATTTTGAAAAAATACATAGTTAGCAGCACTAAACAGAAGTAAGTATATAAAAATATCTAGAATCACAGCTTAATTCAAACTTGTTGTGAACCTTGTGATGTCACATCTTAGTGCTTTTGAAATGTACCATAGAAAAGCAAATTTTATTCAATAAAGTTTATATACAAATAAAACCTATTTTCAGATACTTGTACAACATTTTGGTCAGTTTTTATTCAAGTCTGTAAAATTTTAACATGCTTCAGCAAATAAATAAATAGAATGCTAAATTCATCTTTAAAAAGTTAAAATTACAGTATGTGCAAATTACTTAAAAGATAAAATATTTAAAATAATGTTAAATTACTTTAATGATGCATATGAAGCTGATTGCAGTATTTTTATTTTTGTATTCTCTGACGAAGGCTATGTATATAGTTGAAAGTACTAAGTATTATTAAAGTAATTTAACACCCTTTTAAATATTTTATCATCTTTTAAGTAATTTGCGCATAGTGTAATTTTAAGTTTAAAACATGCTTTTTTCAATAATTTCTCATTAAATATTAATTTTTAGTACATTTAGACAGTTTGATTATGAATGTTCAGTCGTTTTTATGATTTGCATTATTGGCTATATCTTTTGTCGTCTGCATTTGTTTATACAAGTTCTTAGAATGTTTTGTTGTGAGAGAGGTAGCCATGCCATAAGCGGCTCTTGTGATATTATTTAAAAAACAGTGCACTGCAGTTTTATTATTTTGAGTATTTGTGAGTATTTAATATGAGCTAACATAATGGTCTGCCGAGCAACGAAGAAGCAGCCTGGGATTAAATTCAACGAGCTTCTAAAATCAAATTTTAAGTTGTGTGAAATGCCGACATGAATGATAAGTTCTAAGAGTTCCGTGCTACGAAATTCGTCAAAAGATTATTTGAAAAGTAAGTGAATGTGATTTTTCTTATCTTTACTGTTATATACATATATTGAACAATGTTTAAAGGCGCAAAAAAGAGGATTTAAGGCTTATAGCCACTGAAATAAATCTAAATGTTAATGAAAAAATGACACTTGCTGATTTAAGCGTTATTATTGAAGACCGTGAAATGTATAAAAATAAACCAGATTTTGTGAAAGATATAGCAAACGATATAATTGAAAATCATAAACATGAGGAGCAAAAGCAATTTGATCTGGAAAAAATGAAACTTGAAAGATCAAAAAATGAAGTAGAACTGGCTAAAATTAAATCTGAAGCTAAATCTAATATTAGTGAGAGTGAAATAAAATTAGAATCATTAGATCTATTGATAAAAAGTATTCGAACTTTGACTGTAAAAATTCCTATACGTCCTGAAGTATGGGGTTTTTTTTTTTTCTTCTTTAGAACGAGCTTTTAAGACTAAAAATGTTCCAGAACAATATAAAGCAGAAATTCTGTTAAATTTATTAGGGGATAAAGCATGTAACATAATAACTTACTTACATGATAGTGATATCAAAAATTATGCAAAAATAAAAGAATTAGTGTTAAAAGAATTTCAACCTACACCTTATTTTTGCTTAGAGCAATTTAGAAAAGCTGTTAAACAACCAAATGAGACACATGTACCGTTTTTTTTCACGTGTAATGACAAACTGGGAATATTATTTAAATTTAAGAAATGTCTCCAATTTCGAGAGTCTAAAACAACTTATAGTATCGGATAAATTATATCAAACATTAGATAGAGAAACAGCTTCCCACATTAGTGTGAGACAAGGAGATAAATGGTTTTTACCAGAAGAGTTGGGACGAGAGGTTGATTTATATTTCACATCACGTGGAAAATCTCTTACTGAGAATTTTAGTGTTAATCGTAAATATACTAACATCTAAAGTATTCTTATCAGATGTTAAAACATTAAGTTGTATTTTTTGCCACAAAAATCACACTCTTTCAAAATGTCCGCATTATTTAAAATTATCTGTCAATGAAAGGGTGGAACTTATAAAAAGTAACAAGTTATGCTTTAATTGTTTAAATTCACATTCAGTTGCAAATTGTCTATCAAAGTACATGTGCTTTTGTAAAAAACGTCATCATAAAACTATACATTTCCCAAAAACAAATAACAACACATACGTGAAAGAATATGTTTCATCGGAACAAAATAAACAAGGAAAGGTAAATGTGGAAGAATGTTCAGATTCTAGGCCAACAAATCGTAGCAGATCAGTCTTGAACGCTAATGCAGAAGAGTTTGTTCAGAAAACCTTTATTAGTAACTATTCGAATAAAAAGAGCAAAGTTTTACTTTCAACTGTAATATGTTTTCTAATTGATGAATCAGGATGTAAACATCGAGTAAAGTGTGTATTAGATGTAGGCAGCGAGTCTAATTTCTTATCCCGCCATTTAATAGAGTTAATGCATTTAAAAAAAGAGAGAACAAACATCTTGGTGTCAGGTCTAAATGATACTACCTTAGTAATAAATCATAAAGTTAATGCATCAATATGCAATAGAGATGTAAGTTTTGTAAAAAAATTAGATTTCTTGGTAGTTCCAAAAATAACTGCCTTCACGTCTAATTGAAATCTCAATACAAGATTTACCTAATGTAAAATTAGCAGATGATAGTTTCAATATTCCAGAACATGTAGACATGCTCTTAGGAGCAGGAATTTTTTATGAGCTTTTGAGACCGGGACAAATTCGTGTTAATAATTCTGATCTTATTTTGCTAGACACAGTTTTCGGTTTTGTTGTATCGGGAAGTTTTCTGACAGAGAATGAAAATAAAGTTCATTGTGGGTTTATAAAGAAAGAAACTAATCTAGACAAGACACTTAGAAAATTCTGGGAGATAGAAAATATCGAGGTTGAAAAACTAAAAAGTAAAGAGACTTTAATTTGTTTGAAACATTTCGTAGAAAATTATACACGAGACAAAAACGGTAAATATGTTGTTAAAATGCCCTTAAAAGAGGATCCAGTTGTTTTAAGAAACTCAAAACAAATCGCTACGAAAAAATTAAATTCTTTATGGAATCGTCTAGCAAAAGATCCTGAGTACTTAAGATTATATTCAGATTTCTTAAAAGAATATCAACAGTTAGGCCACATGGTTGAAGTTAATGAAAACGAGGAAGAAATTGGATCCTATTACATTCCCCATCTTGGAGTGTATAGAGGAATAGAAAAAAGTATGTCAATGCCTTTGACAGTTGTATTTAACGAGTCTTCCTTAACAACTAAGGGAAACTCACTTAATTCTATTCAATATAATGGAGGTGTAATACAAGATGATTTATTCTCAATTATGGTGAGATTTAGAAAATATATCGTCACTTTCACTGCAGACATTCAAAAAATGTATAGAGCAATCTCTATTCATCCAGATCAGAGGAAGCTGTAAAAAGTCTTATGCAAGGAAGGTCTTAACGAGCCAATTAAAAATTTTGAATTAATGACAGTTACTTATGGTACTGTTAGCGCACCTTTTTTGGCCATGAGAACACTACTTCAATTGTCTAAGGATGAAGGAAGCAAGTTTCCTTTAGCAGTACCCGTACTGAGAGAAGACATGTATTTGGATGACATTCTATCTGGAGCTGATTTTTTAAGTTCTGCATTAGAACTCCAAAATCAATTAATAGAAATTTTAAACAGTGCAGGAATTTTATTACATAAATGGTACAGTAATGCTCCACAACTTTGTAAAACAAATGTCGAAATATACCCCTTTGGTGATTTAGAAGAATCTAAAGTGTTAGGTGTTTTGTGGAAATCGAAAAAAGATTGTTTAAGTTTTAATGTTAAAATTCATAATGATGTAAATGTCACTAAGAGACAAGTGTTATCAACAATATCAAGTATATTCGATCCCTTAGGCTTAGTATCTCCTGTTATAATTAAAGCAAAAATATTTATGCAGAAGTTATGGTTATTACAATTAAATTGGGATGATTTGCTATCGGAGAAAGAAGCTAAGGAATGGAGAGAGTTTTCTGATACCCTACAATTAATTAATAAATTTGAGATTAGTAGGTGTATTTTATTGAAAGATGCAATTATGATTGAGTTACATGGTTTCAGCGACACGTCTGAAGCAGCCTATGGTGCAGTAATTTACTGCAAATCAGTGACAGAATCAGGTCAAGTGTCAGTAAAATTAGTGACAAGTAAATCTAGAGTTTCTCCCTTAAAGCAATTAACTGTTCCAAAACTTGAGCTTTGTGCAGCAGTTTTATTGACTAAGCTTATGAAACGAGTGATTTCTTCGCTCAAAATTTGTGTAAACAAAATCTTCTTGTGGTCCGAAATAATGATAAAAATTATCCTGGATTAAAAAAGAACCATACGTTCTAAAAACTTTTGTTGCGAATAGGATTTCTACAATACAAGAACTAACTCAAGGGATGCAGTGGCGACATGTTCCATCTCAGCATAACCCTGCTGAACTTCTAACAAGAGGCGCTAATCCTGATAAACTATTCTCAAATGAGTTATGGTGGAGTGGTCCATTGTTCCTAAAGGAAAAAGACTATCCCAATACAAATATTCCTGCAGCGGTTAATTCCAGTGACTTTTCAAACGAACTGAAAAATATTAATATGTGACTTTAAAAGCATATCTGTTTTTACAGTTTCTATTAATTCTTTTGTGCGTGATATACAGACCTGCCAACTGCTACGAAAAAATTGTAGTTGCTACGATTTGGACCTATAAACTACGATGTTACGAAAATCGGTCTTAAACTATGATTTTTTTGTAAAA
Organism: Maratus speciosus; assembly: GCA_963932465.1. Taxonomy (NCBI): domain Eukaryota; kingdom Metazoa; phylum Arthropoda; class Arachnida; order Araneae; family Salticidae; genus Maratus; species Maratus speciosus. The sequence goes on along the minus strand of OZ010787.1, from coordinate 156,836,720 downwards.
AACACAAACGCACTTTTTGTTTCTAGTTGCGATTTTTATCCCACGCAACATATTTTTCAAGAGTAATTCTGTTCTGAAATTTCAAAGTATTGATTTCCGAAAGTTTTAAAAAATTGGTCATTAGTCCAAAAATTCGGATATTAAAAAATGCTCATGGGGGAGGGGGGGGGGGGGATTTGTGCTGCGAAACACTTTTTAAAAATAAAACCCTCTTTATGGATATATTAACCACGAGTGAATCGTGTTTCTGTAAATATTAATACAGGAATTCCCTTCCTTAGAAACAGGGTGCCATGTTAAGAATTTCTGGAGGTGGGGAGGTGATTCTTTGAGGGGCAAGGTCTGAAATAGTGTGCAAAATCGCACGATTTGCACATGGAAAAGAAAAGCCCTGCATAATGAAAAATGCTGTGCAGTATTTCCCCCTGCAAATTCTTCCACAGACTTATGATTCTTTTGCGAGTATATTTTGAAATTTCTTTGAAGTCTATGAATTTTTTTTCTTTTATGGAATTTCCTTAAATTAATTCATGAATCGATCATGGAAAAAGTTGAGAATTTCTTTAAATGATCGTGTAAAAATATCGGGTATTTCTTGAAAGATCTCAAACAAATAGTAATTATCTTCAATGGGTTGCCGAATAAAATCTCTAACTTCGTTAAGAGTTCAGAAAGAAATTGCGAATTTCGTCTAAAGATTGCACAAAAAATCACGAACTTCGGTAAACTATTGAGGGAAAAATATTACAAATTTCGTCTCAAAAGGTCGCCGAAATGAGTAGTGAATTTTGTTAATTGGTCGCAAAAAGATATCAAAAATTTTGCCGATCAGTTGCGATAAATTATAGCGAATTTCGACAAATGACCATGTAAAAAAAAAATTGATTTCTTTAATTGGTTGCAGAAGAAAATAAATTTCGTCAAACGATCGTGGTAAAAATGCGAATTTTGTTAAAATATCGCAGAAAGAAAATGTTAATTTCGTCAAAAGATCAGTAAGAAAATGCAAATTTCATCGAAAGATCAGTAAGAAAACGCAAATTTCACCAAAAGATCGCGGAAAGAAAACTCAAAATTCGTCAAATGATCGTGATAAAAAATGCGAATTTCGTCAAAAGTTCGTGGTAAAAAGTGCGGATTTCAACAAAGAATTGTGATAGAAAAATGTGAATTACGATTGTGGGGAAAAAAAATGAATATCCTGAAATGATCGCGGGAAAAAAAATCACGAATTTCATCAAAATTTAATGCACTTGGCTAAAAAATTGGAATCAAACTCCTTTTACAAATGTAAAAAAAAACGCTTCGAAACGAGAAAAAACTCTAAAAATTGTGTGTAAAAATTTTCAGAGGAAAAAATTTACTATATTGAGTTGAAAGACTGAAACCTTATTCCTTTTACGAACGTCAAAAGATGGCTGCGAAACACGAAAAACCAACCAACCAACCTCCAGATTAATTTTAATTTTGTGTGCTACGATTTCTCATTTTCAAAGGTTGGCAGGTCTGGTGATATAATTGATTTAAGTAATAACTATTGTAAAATAATTCGTATTTTAGGATTTATTTTCAGGTTCCTTAGTAATTGTAAAAAAGAAAAAAAAGGAGGGTCCTCTGGACCTCGAAGAGCTCAACAAAGCAGAAAGTTTTTTGTTAAAATGTGTTCAACGTGAGTTTTTTGACAAGGAAATAAAATCCTTGCAAAAACCTGGTAATATTAATCAAAATAGTCAGGTAAAAAACCTCCATCCATTTCTTGATAAAGAAGGTCTTCTAAGAGTAGGAGGTAGATTAGCGAACAGTAACTTAAATGCCAACCAAGAATTTCCAATTTTACTACATAATAAAAGTAAACTTACTCAAATGATAGTAGAATACTTTCATAAACGGTATTTACATTTAGGTCCACAAACTTTACTTTTTCAATTAAGGCAGAAGTTTTGGCCTTTAAGTGGTCGTGTAATATGTAGAAACACAATTCATAATTGTTTCATGTTATAAATATTGTAAAAGGGTTTGTATTTCCTTAATGCAATAGGTTTTATAAGAAATTTTGAGTGTACCATATGAAATTAAGCTAATTTCTGCTTGATTGAATGTATTATGTGTTATCAAAGAAAATATTCATACAAAATGTGTATTGAGAGTGTATATATTATTTGAGTTACATATTATTTATATAGAGAAATTTATATAGAGAGATTATTTATATGAGATATATGTTATTTGAGTTAGTTAAATGACATTTATTTTATCCAGAAGGTTTGAGTTTTATTTTGATAAAATCGAGTGTGTTAACCTTTAAATACTTTTAAAATAAAGTATTTCTAAGCTAATTTTTGAGATAAAATATGAGAAAAGAAATAAATTCTTGCAGCATTTTAAAATTTTATTTGAATTTTAGATGTCATGAGTGTACATCATTACATAATGCATGCAGAATTTTAGGGTAGTAAACATAAAAACAACGAGGTGTTTTCAAGAGGCCAATTTCAAAAAATTGTCTGTTACCCATGGAAAATTGATTATTATCTTTGTAATTTGTATATTTATTGTTTACTAGTACATGCTGCATTATTTGTTTAAAATTTAAAGTGTAATAATGTATTATAATTGTGGTTGAATGAAAATCATTCAACGGGGGCCGGTATGTTCGGTCGTTTTTATGCTTTGCATTATTGGCAATATCTTTTGTCGTCTGCGTTTGTTTATACGAGTTCTTAGAATGTTTTGTTGTGAGAGAGGTAGCCATGAACGGCTCTTGTGATATTATTTAAATAAAAAACAGTGCACAGCAGTTTTATTATTTTGAGTATTTGTGAGTATTTAATATGAGCTAACAATGAATAAGAACAGTTTAAAGTTTATACTAAAAAATATTATTAAAATACACATCTTTCAAGTATTTTTTAAAAAATCATGAAAAGTACCAAATAGCCTCAGTCCAGAGGGAGATATGTGGGTGAAATAGCTCAGACCTCAAAATGTTAAACTCTCAGAGGAAGGCTCTTTGACTCCAGTGAATAAGTGAAGACAGTTCTGTATCAATATCCTTTGTGATTATATAGATAAAGTAAGCCTACTTAATGTCTGTAGTCTTAATACTTATCTTTAATTTAAAAAAAATTGCTCATAGCGACATAAGGAAATTTATTTTTTAACTTCCCCTCATATATCTAACTTTTTTGTTCATCTCCTTTGTTTCTTGTTAGCTTATGCACTTACTAGAAATGTTATAACAAGCAGACGTGCTTCTGTTATAAATTTATATACAGGGTGTCGGAAAAGTCTGGAAACGGTCGAATAACTTGAGAAATACAAAGTAGATTGAAAAACGAAAATATACGTGTTAAATATTTTTTAAAGAGCTGTTCAGTGATACCAAATTTCATTCCCGCAACCGACCCCCCCCTCCCCCCCCCCGGGGTCAGAGGGGGTCCAACTTTGAAATCTAGAATGATAACCCCCATTTTTTATTGCAGATTCGGATTCTACGGACAAAAATACAAAACTTTTGTATTTAACATTTTTTTCTAATCTGCGTTGATCACGGTGTAATTGAGCAAATAAAACAGATACATATTTTGGTTTTCCCAACCATGTTTTGACATCTCAAAATCTGATTCGCCAGAACTTTTAACGTCAAAGTTGCCATCTTTTGTGGAAATAGTGTTTCTCGAAAACCATCAGTGGAGATTGTTTTCATGGCACTTTATATGCTTTTTCCATAAAACTTAATAGAAGTATATTAAATTAGTTTTCTACTTGCATGTCTTTTTATCAAGTTGACCATTTTTAAATAATAAACTGCGTATTTTGATATTTTAACGAGTAAATAAGCACCTTCCCTCCCGAGCAGAAAAATGATAGTATTCATTATTTGGGGGCGGAGTGTGTTGATATTCTGTGTTTCGATGTCTTCTGCTGTCAAAAAAATAACTTAATTCGGTGCCGGACGGGAGTGTATAAGTTTTTTTTTAATTATTACTATAGAATAACATAAAGGAGCAAAAAAAACCCAAACATATAAAATCTTTCTGTGCTTCCTTTACTTGTGAAATACCAAAAAATTCTTTAGATAAAAAAATTAAATAATATTATTCATTTATTAATGGTGCCCAAAACAAATTCCACATGCACCTTTTGACGATCAATATATGTGCCTCACAAATCCGACAGAGTTAAAGAGTTAAATTATTTTTTAAATTAAAAATTTTCAAATATCAAAATTTTTCTATTGTTTAAATTTATGAAAAAACATGTTAAATTGAAAAAATATATTAATTTACAAAAAATTATTACATTTATTAGAATTATGGAAAATATTTTTGCCGTACTTGTTATTTTCTGGTTGCAATAACTAATCAATGATCTAAATCTCCAATCCGACCACTACCTGAATTTTACATTACTTCCCCATTCTTTGCTCTGCCCGCACACACAAAAAAATATATGTACTTCTTTTTATTTTGTCCTATATGTTACTCTATAGTAATAGTAAAAAAAATCTTATACACCCATCTTTTGACCACGATTTATATACATATATATAAACAGCAGAAGCCATCGAAATGCCGAATATCCACTCCTACCTCTACCAAATAAGATTCTTTTTTTTTTTCTGTACGGAAGAGGAGGGGCATGTTTACACATGAAAATATTTTTTTTTTTAAATGCAGGTTAATTGATTAGAATGAACTGAATGGATAAAATAAAAATACAAATAGGAATCTAATTCAATATATTTCTATTAATTTGCATGGCAAAAGCATATAAAGCACTTTTGCCATCAAAACAACCCCCATTGTTAGTTTTCGACAGTCACAATTCCAGCTAAGGCGACCCATTTTGGTAACGAATGCTTTGGCCCATCACATTTCGTGATTGTAAAACATGGTTGAGAAAACAAAATATATATCTGACACATTTTGCTGGATTACACCATCATCTACAAAGATTCGAAAAAAAAAATGTTAAAAGCAAAAGTTGCGCATTTTTCCCCGTAGAATCCGAATCTGAAATAAAAAATGGGGATTATCATTTACGATTTCACAGTTGGAATGCCTCTGACCCCCAGGTGGTCGGTGTGGGGTATCAACTTTGGCATCACGGAATAGCTTTTAAAAAAATATTTAACACGTATTTTTTTGTTTTTCAATCTTATATGAATTTCTTGATTTATTAGACCGTTTCCAAACTTTTCGGACACCCTGTATTTTGTCACATTTGCTATTTTATTGTAATAATTTATAAATAATTAAACAATCTTCTACATCATCCTTCCCCTATGAAAATTAAAGCGTCGTCTTCCCCAGGAATAATCAAGAGAGCTTAAAGAGTTTAATTATTTTTTTAATGAAAAAGTTTAAAAGATCAAAAATTTTCAATTGTTTAAAATTATTAATTTTAAAATTATGAAAAAAATGTTAAATTGAAAAATATTTTAAATTGCAATAAATTATTAGGTTTATAAGAATTGTTGAAGAAGTGTCTCCCCGACTTGATATTTTGGAGTTGCAGGAACTAATCAATCATCAAGATATGTAACTCCACCCCCACTGAAATTTACGCTACTTCCCCATCCTTTGCTCAGACAGCATAAAAAGTTTTATATCTTTTTTTTTTAATATTTTGTCCTGTATTTTGTTCTATAGTAATAATTTTAAAAAACTGTACACCACCATCAGCCTCCTGAATTAGATATTTTTTAAAAAAACAGCAGAAGCCATCAAAATGCAGAATATCTGCACACTCCACCCCCAAATAGTGAAGATTATCCTTTTTCTGTCCGGGAGGGAAGGTGTATTTACACGTTAAAAAAAATCAAAGTACACAGGTTATTATTTTTAAATGATTGACTGGATAAAAATATATGAAAATGCAGTGCTAATGTAATATATTTCTATTAATTTTTATGGAAAAAGCATCATCGAAACAACCACCACTGATGATTTTCGAGAAACACTATTCCAGCAAAAGACGGCTACTTTGACAATGAAAGTTCTGTCCAATCAGACTTCGATATGTCAAAACCTGGTTGGGAAAACCAAAATATGTATCTGTTTTAATTGCTCGATTACACCATGATCAACGAATATTAGAAAAAAATGTTTAATACAAAAGTTATGCATTTTTGTCTGTAGAATCTGAGTCTGCAATAAAAAATGAAGGTTATCATTCAAGATTTCAAAGTTGGATGCCCTCTGACCCCCGGGGGTTCGGTTGCGAGGGTCAAATTTGGTATCACTGAGTAGTTTTTTTTAAAAATATTTAACATGTATATTTTCGTTTTTCAATCTGCTTTGTATTTCTCGAGTTATTTGACCATTTCCAGAGTTTTCGGACACCCTGTATATATATATATGTATACTCATGCACATTTTTTCTTTTCTGTCAGATGATGAAATCAAGTCATCTAAAACCTGTGATGATAAAATATCAGTAGCTGAAAGCCTGTCCTCTGAACAAAATGAAGTCACTGTTTCTGTAAAAGAAACACCTGAAGCTACACCTGCAAGTGAAGATATTAATAATGCTTCAGTAGTCTTCTCTGCATCTGATGAAGATTCTACACTCCAAAATTTTGAAGAGCTCTCTGTAGCTGAATCAACCTGCAAAGCTGATGACAATGTAAAAGAAGAAATAGAGAATGAAATTTTTGGTGTATTGATACCACCCAAAATTTCAGAACTTTGTAATGCCAATACAGAAACTAAATTTGTTTCAAATGAAGTAAAGCAGAAAACTTTTGATTCACTTGAGAATAATCATTGCAAGTAGGTATTTTATGATTAAATATATAATGTATTTCATCACTTTCATTTGTTCAAAAGAAAACTTAATTGAAACTGTTTAATTTAACATTCTGCATTGGAATTTTTTTTTTTTTTTTAAGTCAATATTACTGGCTAGTAACTGTCAACTTTTATGATTTTAAGACTTTTCTCATTTTTGTGCTGGTCTTTTGACTTCAAGTATTTCATTACTTTTTTTTTTAAATGTTTCCTCCCTTTACCTTTTTACAAATAAAACTGAATTCTAAAAATAAAATATTTTATACATGTATATCCATAAGTATTTATATTATTATGTAATTCACATTTTAAAGTAGTGATTTAACACAATGTAATTACCAACATGTTTATCTTAATTATGACATACATACAACGAATAAAAGTAAATTAAAACTATATAGAGTATAAGTAATTCAGTATTTAATCATTAGTTTTAAGGATGTATTATGAAGTTGGAATAAAAGTAATTTTGGGGTGAATAAAGGGTGACCTTGAAAATATGTTCAGTTATGCCAACATGTATGTACATGTGGATATACAACCTCTGTTTTTAAGGCTATAACTGAACCAGCATAGTCCAAATTATATTTTAATCAGTTTATATATGATATGCATTTGTTTGTTTCATCCCCTATTTTTCTGTTATATACTGAGAAACACTAATTTTTGCATTATCTTAGAATTCATTCTAAGTAGTAGTTTTTCTTTTATTTTAATAAAGAACCAGTAATATCTTGAACTGTAATTCGTTGGATTTATTTAAAAATATACAGACACAACTTTCATTGCTTTGCCTTTGTTTACCTACAATTTTTTTAAATAAAAGAATTTTTTTTTTGGAGTGGGGGGGGGGGGGGGGGGCACATCACCACTTTTGTCTATCAAACTTAAAGTAGGTTTATTTTAATTATTCCAAAGTAAAACCTGTAAATCATGATCTCTCTTGGGTTTAAAAACAAAACAAAACTAGCTACTTTATAAAGTTGGCATTGTACTGGACAATATGGTATCTTTATATATTGAGCATTTTGAAAATTAAAAGTATACATAAAATGCTTTATTTGGCTTTTACAGTACACAAAGATTTTTAAAGTAGATGGTAAGATCTTAAGAAAATTGCTTAAATTTTCCAAAAATGTGAAAAATACTAAAAAAAAATAAAGAAATAAAAATAATTAGGTATTGTTGGACTTCATGTTTTAATCAACGTTACAAATGCAGGGATCAAAGTTGTCCTATATATCCTATGTTTATAAAATAACCTTAAAAAATGCCCTATGTTGTCCTATATTTCTCTAAAAGTCCTATATTTCTGTACTTTCTCATATATTTGGTATTAATATCGTCATCCGTTAGCATTTATGATTCTTTCTGCTGGTTTGTTTTTTGTTGCATTTCCATGCAAGAGCAATAGCTCAATGCTGCACACAATGCTCACACTTTTAGCCAATTACAAATGAGAGGGAGGGTATGGTGTAGATCACTGGATTTTTAAACATGCCTTCGAAGCCAGGAAGATTAAACATTGATGTCTGTGGAAACTGCTTAATTTCCTTGGCTTCATTGTCCATTTATTTCATTTTAGCTCGCAGGCTATCAAAGCCTGAGAGCTAATGTGCCCGCAGGTTCTGTATGTATGTATGTATGTATGTAATGCAATAACTCTTGATAGAAATATCCGATTTACTTCAAATTTTTTTTTCTGGGTTCATTCTCATAAAGCGCTTCCCTGATTAGTTTTGGGAATTCATTGGTTAAGTATAAAGGCACATTATGGAGGCTAATTCCCCCCCCCCCTCTAACTTAGATAAATGGTTTTTTCATGCAGAATTATCAGATTTGCTTCAATTTGGGTATACTGGTTAATTCTGATAAGGCGCTTCCCTGATTAGATTTGGAGGTTCATTGTTTAAGTATAAAGGGGGATAATACCCCCTTAATTTAGATAAATGGGGTTTTTATTCTATTTGCTCCAAATTTGGTATACCGGTTTATTCTGATAAGGTGCTTCCCTGATGAGATTTGGATGCTCATTAGTTAAGTATAAAGATGTGAAACAGGGGGGGTGGGGGGGGGGGGGTAATCCCCCTTGATTTATTTTTTGAAAGGCATTATTCTTTGAAGTAAGAGTAGACTATACAATTAGTGTGAATAGACAGTGAGCTCAATGCCATCAGTTTAACTGAGCACTTTTCTTTTTTATTAGATGTAGTCAAGTAAAGAAATGTTTTTGAATGACTTGATGTTTGTGCATTGCTTTGCTTGCTGAGTTACTTCTAACATTCAACATGGTTCTGTGTTTCACTGCGATTATTTTAGTTTCTCCTATCATGTATTCAGCTGCTATACATAGTTTTTATTTATTTTATTTTAATGTAGAAAAGGCATATTTATTGCATTACATTAATGTAATGACTGAATGTGAACATAGATTGATGAAATTCCATGAAGCTTGGATAGATCAGATTGATGTTAATGGGAAAAAAATCGACGAATGGTATGTGAAGAGTAAAAATGATTACACGCTTTTTAGTAAATGTCCAGTTCCCATCAGCAACAGTAGTTATTTGCAATTAATCCAGCATGCCAGAACAGTGAAGCACACAGATAATTCAGAAAAACAAAGCGACCCATCTCAATCTAGCTTTATGGATTCTACTGGCAGAAAAAGCTTAAGTCTGAATATCAAATTTAGAAAAAAGTGTATTCAGTACTTGGACTATAAATGAGGAAGAGAATATCTACCATTCTGAGATTCTGTAGGTAATTCACATGGTCCCAAATAATTATTCATTTCAGTCATAAGATGGAATACAAAATTTATTTTGCAAAATGTTTACAGATTCCTCTTTGCCACAAGGTATGCAGTTAAGTTCAAAGAAAGTATCATATGCCATATCTCATGGCCTTGGCTCATATTTTTTAAAGTAAATTAGGGATGATTTCAAGTAAAAATCCCCTTATTTCACTTTCCTGTGTGATGAGATATTAAATGACCAGAACTTAAAACAATTAGACACTTTTGTGAGGTATTCGAGTGAGAAAATTAGGGGTATCGCCGAAAAGTATATTGGGAGTGAGCTTTTAGATCATGCAACTGCAACAGAGATAGCAAACAGCATAATGAATGTTATGAAAGCCTCTAAAATTGAGCTAAGTTATTTACTTATGTTAGGATCAGATGATCCTAATGTAAATAAATCAACTTTTAAAATTTTGGATAGAGAAGTACAATCTATAAGAAATTTTGGCTTAATTAGTGTTGGAACCTGTAATTTACACATTGTTCATAATGCATTTGACAAGGATATCTATTGCATGTGAACCTTTTTCAAACATCACAGATTTCCTTGAAAAATATACATTGTTGGTTTAGGAAATTTTCATATGACCAAGAAGACTTAAGAGCAACAATGGAAAAATTTGTTTTTAAGATTGTATCTTGATTTAATATCATTAATTAGTGAAAATTTATTAAATAATATAGATTATGTGTTAAAAAAGTTTTTTATAGCAAAATATTTCCAATAACATTAGTCCTATATATGTCCTATATTTTTCAGGAAAAATGTCCTACATTTTATAAATTGATCACTTCTAACCCTGTGAAAAGTCATAACACTGCTAAAATTTCTATTGGTTTTCAAATAGCAGTGGAAACGTATTTTTGTTTCATATATTTAAAAGATTCAGAAGTCATGCAAAATATTATAAAAGAATTCACATTTTCAAAGCTGGAGTAGCACAGTTGAAGTTTATTCCAACAGAGCGAAAAATGTCCAGACCAGGGATCGAACCTGGATACTTGGCGTGCCGTGCCAATGCCTTACCTGTTAGGCTATCCGGACCGATACCTGGCTGACATAATTCACTCTGAATTCACATTTTATTATGCTCTGCAAAAAGCAAATTTCTGTGCATGAGAGTATGAGTGAGTGAGTTGGTGAGGGTGTTTTTAATGCTATTTACATTTTTTTTGTTGTTGTTGTTGTTTATTATATCAGTTTTAATTTTATTTATTTAGTTTTACTAGAAAAAAATTATCATTTTCTGTTAATTTTTCTATTCTTTTTAACATATTAAACTGTACCTGGCAATTATTCAAAGTATATGATTTTATATATCAGTACATTCACAGCATATTATAATCAGTAGATAAAGACATATTATCTTTGGCTTCTTGCTGTTCTGTTTTCATAACCTGAAAGAGATTAATTTCTCATAGTAACTTTGTTATTTCTTGTTTGAGCGTGTCTGGATTTAAATCATTGTTACATGGTAGAGTATCATTGTGTTATAGTTCATAAACTTGTGAGCACTAAATACTTCACAACAATAATACAGGGTGACTCTTAATTATGTGCATGAGGTTTAACAAACTGTCATAAAGAAACTATAAATTTTATTAACAATGTAATAGGACATTAACATAAATACCTTAATCTCAAATCTTACAAGTTTGTAATTATGTTCTACCAATCTTGCGTACTTCAGAGCCTCCCCTCTCCCTTTGCTTTCAAAACAGTCTCACTGATGTCAAATTTCTTATTTATTTTTCAAATTGTTTGCACAAAGATACCATTACCTCTAAACTTAGCTGCCATCTTTTGTTTCACCTCCATGTAATTGTTTGTTGCAGAATACTAATGCATAAAATGTATGCACTGCTCCAGAGGCAACCAATCAAATTAATGTATGGCATGCATTAATGGCTCTTGAGTCTAGGTACCATTATCCCCACTCTCAGGCTACACACAGATGCCAATTCGGAAATTTTTTTTATCCAGTGTTTGAACTGCAGTCATTGAAACTTTATATACTTAAGTCTGGGCTACCCTGTTTTTGTCAAAATATTTTAAGTGTTGGTACAGGACACTGTAAAATTCATTTATTGTATAGGAATGTATGGGCGCAAGTGACACGTTGAAGTACAAGCACTAGGTGGCCAATTTGGCTCTTTTTATTTTTTCAAAATTTCTCATTCAAACCAGAAAATTCTTATACTATTCTTTTCTTTATTTAAGACAAACATCTCATGATTACATAAGGAAAAATCCTTCCTTGAAAATTTCTGGTATAAAATAGAAATTTTTGAATAATAAAAAAAAAAAACACAAAACTGGCAAATCTCCCGATTTATCGAGCCTCAATTTCTTTTTGGGGGGACATATGAAGAGTCTTGTTTCTGAGACCCCAGTTGACTCAGGCAAAAATCTGGTTGCTCGCATATCCGTAACTGCTGCACATATATGGGAAATGCCTGACATCTTTAGAAATGTGCGGCAATTGCTCTACCAGTGCTGCGAAGCATGTATCACAGTTGGTAGATGCAATTTTGAACAACTCTTGTAATATTATTGTATGTATTATTTATTGTGTGTAAACTATACTGTAAATAAACACTCTTTTTATTCATGTATTTCCTGTGTTTGACAGATTTGCCAGTTTTGCATTTTTTTTTAATTCAAAAATTTCGATTTCATATTGGAAATTTTCAAAGAATTTTTTCTTTATGAAATCATGAAATGTCCATCTTAAATAAAAAAAAAAAAGGAAAAGTATAGGAATTTTCTGGCATGAATGAGAATTATGAAAAAGAAAAAGGGCTGAAGTGGCCCCCTGGTGTTTGTACCTCAATGTGTCACTTGCGTCCATACATTTTTATACAATAAATGATTGTTACAGTGTCCTGTACCAACCCTTAAAGTTTCTACCATGAATTTAGATTTGCCTTATATAGGTGTTCAATTAATTAGATATCCTTTCATTGCATTCATAGACACAGTTAAAATTAAAAAAAAAAAAATAGGTAACCATAGGCTAGTACTTGGTTTACAAATGTAATCACATGTACTTGAAAACAGAAAAATGAATGAATTTAAACAAATGGTCATATTTTGTAAGTTGAACTAACAGCAACACAATAACTTTTATTGTAATTTTTACCCTATACACAAGCGGTCCCTTTAGGGGATACATTTCAATATAATTTTCTTGAAGCAAATTTAAATTGTGAAAAATTATTTCTTTACTTAAGTAGTCTCCTTACAGGGATATCTCTTTATCTGATCCCTCTATCTATAAATGTTTTCATTAAACTTTAAGAACAAAAATTTTGTTTATATACTAGGGTTTTTAAAATTTCAACTCTGCATGACCACCAATGATCAAAAGTTCATCCTTGAAATGCACTTAGTGTACAAAGAATGTGGTACAAATTCTTTTAAATCCATTAACAAAAGAATACTGCATATACATCATGAATAACTCCATGAGTACATGGTTAGAGCATACTAAAAATGTCAAATGCTATGTCATTCAGGTAGTCATAGCCTTATTTTGCATATGGTATATTTTTTGTATATTATGTTATAGATTTTAAAACTTTTAATTGAATAATTTAGATGCATGACATTGCTCTGCCAACCTAAAGAATTCCTCCTTATGAAGGCAGTCTATGAAAGGGGGACATCTATACACATCTCGATGACTGAGTAAAAGTTAAAAAATCTACTTCATAAGCCAAAAGAATGAGATAAAGTTATGACCAAAAGATGGAAGAGCTGAGCTTCCAAAAGATTTATTCTCATTTCATCCCATTTTTCCCATTGCACTTCCATAAAAACAAATTTACCCATGCAAGACTATGAGTCACTGTGGCATTCAAAAACTCTCTTTATTGTAACACCAATCTTGAATTTCTTACGTTAAAAATTTGAACATACACACATATACATGTTATTTATTATTTTCTCATAAATTACATTATACTGCATTGCTACATTGTGATCACCTTTTTCTGTTAGTCATGACCAAAATATCAATATAAAATAGCAAATTGACAGCATTTATGGAAAAAAATTTTGCATTCATAACAGAGCAAAAATCATTAATCCATTCACTGACATTCGAATAAGAATTGCTTCATGAACTTTTACAGATGAAACTGTTTCCATGAATGTAGCCAATAATACATTTAGATTTGAATACAAGAATTTGACATCTCAAGGACGAACATCCTTGAACAAAAAAAAAAAGAAAAAAAAAAGATAGGGAAGGTAAGCATGGCTCAATCGAGTCACACCACTGCAAATGCCACGATATAAATTTGTTCTTTATAAGGCGAAAATAATTCCTGCTCTTGTATGGGGGAGGAGGGATATAATTCAAATACTTATTACATTCAGCTTCATTTGCCTCAAAATCTACTGGGTGAGGGTGGTAAATGCATATTTTCAACTATGTGTTTTAATGTGATATTTCATTTTTATTTTTGGTCTTTGGGAAGGCTTAGTCCTTAAAGACTGTTTTTCTAAAAAATGTTTTAAAGTTTAGCATGTTAGATAATTTCCGTTATCATAATATTGTTTAATTAAACAACATATTACTACTTTGTGAAAACCATCTAATACTGTCACAAGTTTTACATGTGGTACTTTTTTAGGTGATGAAAATGGCAGATTTTCTAAGCTTTGCAACACTATTAGCTTCAGCACAAATCCTTCTATATACGCCACATGCTTTAAAAGTAACTTCTTGCATTTGCATAAATATATCTTAGATTTTTGTAGCAGGATAGGAAGCAACAAACTCTTTGAAATAGTCATATACATTATAAATAACCTTCTTTGACTCTTTTCTGATATCAAGACTAGCTGCTATAATTAAAAGAAAGTAAAAGGGAGAGAAAATGAAAGTAACATAGTCGAAGAAATGACAAGGCAATACAAATCAACTAGATTTCTCAAATGGGGTAAAAAAAAGAAGAGTGATCAATTGGTCATGTGGCTGTTACCATATTTACTGACCCTAAGATAAGGGCCATGAAGCTTACGTTGTCATTTTTTTAAAAACAAAAACTATAGTAGAAACTGCTAGAAAAAGCTGCCTTGAAAATTATTTCCTTTTATAGCAACAGTATCTACAAATATTTTATATAAACAAAGAAGCTGACTTACGTATAAAAAGTACAAAATGTGTATTATTATTATTACCTATTTCACAGGAATAGAATTAATTTAAAAAAAAATTCTTTTTTTCAAAGAAGTTTTTTCACTCCTAGAGAAATTAAATTAATTTTACATTAAATTTATCTGAATGCATCTTTTGAAGATAGGATAATTTTATTGTGGCCATCAGGACAGTACGTCTTAACCCTTAAGTCCCATGATAGAATACATTCTAGAAATTCCATAGTTCAGAGAATTTGAATTTACACCAGAAAATTTCAATGATAAATTTTGCTTTATTTAAATATGGAATGTTTGCTATTAAATAAAGCAAATATTGCTATTTTTTCTGGTATGAATTTAGAATATCCGAATTAAAACATTATTAAATTTGAAACACTGTTGTTTGCATACATGGAATCATGCACATTAAAGAGTTAAACATGTCCTTGTATGATTGTGGTTAAATTTTTCAAACTGTAAAAATGCCTCTATTTTCTTTTTGTTCTTATGTTATAAAGAAATCTTGACTTTCACATTAAAAGTATGTTAATGTTTATTATTCTGGTGTAAAATTCAATTTTTAAATTCTAGTACGGATCACCCAGAGAATGAAACTGAATTGGTAAATGCTGATGATTCAGTTTCAGTAAGCATAATACAAGATGTGCCCATACTGGATAATGGGGGTAAGTATCTTTAAACATGCTAATAATTATTTCTGTTGTCAATATCTCCTTTTTTATGCATCTACAAAATGCAGAACAATAAATAAGATAATTTTAAAGGTTTTTGAACCAGCTTCTGACAGTACACACACAATTTGTTAAAACATGTTCTCTCATTAAAAATTTCAATTACCGTATATTTCTGAGTATACAACTTTTCAGTGAAAAATTGTCCAAAATCGGAAACCTGTATATAAGTCGATGTTAAAATAAAGTGATGAAATATTCAGCGAATGAAATCTTTGCACATTTTTGGGCATATCTAATAGAAAAAAATGTGTTCTTCAAAATTATTGATCTCTCCTATTCTGCCTTGGTGCACTGCTAAATCTTTTTAATTGGGCTCCACTCATCCTGCTATGACTTGCTCGTTCATAAAAACCAAACCTCCTATTTTCTGTCTCGACTTCATCTGACTACTAACTGTTGCTTTGGCTAAAGGAAAGATGGTTGAACAAAAGTGCATGGTTTATAATGTGGGCTTTAAATTAAATTATCAATTTTCCAGAGCAGTCAAATAATTCAGTGTCTGTTCGTCATTTCACACTCAATGAAAAACAAGTATGAGAATGGCGAAAGAAAAAAGACGAGATTTCAAAAATTCCAAAAGTAATGAAAGCTGCACGTGGACGCAAACCATCACTTCCTACATTTGAAGAAAAACTGGCCGACTGGGTGCAAGTGTCACGGCAAAGCTGGTTTATTCTAATTCATACAAATATTCCTATCGGGGACCTGAATAAGATAAAAGATCAAAATTTACTGCCATTTAAATCAGCAAATTTTGTTGTCATGCTGTAGTATGTTATTCACCTCATCCATTAATAAATACAAGCTTGATTTTATTGGAGCTGTTTTTTAGTCTTCCACACAACCACTCATTACTGTGCACTCATTCATATTAAATGGCTTACAGAAATCTGCCGCATGTACAAGGCTGATAAATTCTGTGATGGTAGTCCTAGGCCTGTTCTGATGCTCCTGAGACTCAGAATTTAAAATTTTTGATAATTAGTCGAAATATTAATTAAAAGTTCGAGAATTTGACTTTTTGCAGAAGAGGGTTGCCAGGAAAATGTGAGTTTGCAAGAAAGGTAGGATAGTGCAGATTTTTACACTCATTTATATGCAGTATAGAACCATTTATCCAGAAACCTGTTAACTGGAAAACCAGTTATCCAGAATATTTCCAGTTGGCTTATTTCAGAAAAATAAGCCATACAGTTGCAGTTTGCCGTGTATATTGCTTTAATTAATTACTTACTAGCTTTAATTGCTTACTGTCATTACAACTTGCATGATATAACTTGATTCTAACAATTAAGATTTGAAATGGAAGCATATTTAGTTACATATTGGGCATTTTGATTTTTATGCATAGGAAAAGGGGAAGTTTTTGTTTCTAAGGTATTTCTATAAATTATCTTCTTTTAAACTTTGAGTAATGTCTGATCTTGTTTGGACCTGATTCTTTCGGAATAGTCTAATAATTAATTTGAGATCAAAACCCTGTCAAAGCCACATATATTCTACAAATCTGATCAAATAGATGTTGGTTTAATGCCCAACCATTTATAAAAAAAACAGTTATCTGGAATACATCTGACCCCAACCATTCTGGATAAATGGTTCTGTACTGTATTTAAAATTCTTCCAGGTGAGGGTTTGAAAATTGGTACATATGTACAAAATAATATTCTGTTTTATAAAATTGAAAAATCAAGAAAATGCATCAGTAACTTTTTATTTTATCAAAAACTTATTTTTATACAGAAAAAAATAATAATCTAAATTTAATCCTATCGCAGATTATTTAAATTGAAGTGTTTTATTAAACAAATATGATTATTTTAAGTCAGAATTTTTTATAGAAGCCCTTGGATAAATATTTTTTATACTATGTAAAAATATTAAGTTTTACCTATATTTCCGAATAGTAATTTATTCAGAAACTTTTAGTCTTGTTGAAATTCTGAAAACTATTTCAGGTAGGGATTTGAATGGCTCACAGACAAAAAATAATATTCTATTCCATGAATTCGAAAAAATTGCATATTACCCCCTCCTCCCCCTTCATCGATTTTTGCTCAAACCCTATTTTAATAACTCAACTTCTGTTACTCATATGTCTTTGAAACTAATTTGAAATTACATAAGTATTTTAATTATCACCTCGCACAGTCTTAAAGTTAAAGTCCACTTTTTTCAAATAGTAATTTCACAAAAATCTTTAAAATATGTTCCTGGCTCATCTGCCAGTCCCAAGTTTTTGCAAAGTACTGCAGTCTTATTCATTTGTCAAAGAGCACTTGCATCTCCCTTCCTCCACCTCCCTTTCTGTTGATTTCTGCTTAATTGAGCTCTATTTTAATAACTCAACTTCTAATACTCATATCTCTTTGAAACTAATTCCAAATTATATTAATATCTTAATTATGACCTCTTACAGTATTAAAATTAATTTATAAGTAGTGTTTTCCATTGTTTGAGAATAGTAATTTCAGTAAAATTCTTATTCAAGTCCCTACCTTCTCAACTAATATATCTCCAGATTGGTTGAATAACGGAATATCGTTCAGATAGAGGTTTGTTTAGAATAGAGAGTGCAGCACGCCTGCTGCCACAGGCAGCCATGTTGGATGTTTGTATAAAACATATTGTGCCCCCTGGCTATGGAAGGTGTAACTAAATGCTTTTGAATTGCATGCACAGCATGCTTACTATATGGTGCCAAAAGCAGCAGGGACACATGTCAGAGTTTTGTTCAGAAGGTTTGTTTAGAACAGAGAGCACCCCTGGCAGTGAAAGGTGAAACTAAAAGATTTTGCAGCATACCTGCTATATGGTACCACCTGGTATACAGTGCTGTAGGCAGAGGTTCGTTCGGTTAGAGGTTCATTTTTTTGGAAATTTTTCATATGAATTAGAGTCCTCATTGTAATTATATACAAATTTAAGATTCATTTAAGGTTATTTTTATGGGCCTGGGCAATGCCGAGCGTGTCAGCTAGTATATGTATAAATACATATATAAACAAGCATAAAGCTTCATCAGGTTTGCTTTAATAGCTAAATTGCGGAAAGCTTAAAAAAAAAAATAAAGCCCTTATAATTGAAAGGTACTGAACTACTATCAATTTTATTATAAAATGCACACAATTTTTATTATAAACACACA
Organism: Maratus speciosus; assembly: GCA_963932465.1. Classification (NCBI taxonomy): domain Eukaryota; kingdom Metazoa; phylum Arthropoda; class Arachnida; order Araneae; family Salticidae; genus Maratus; species Maratus speciosus. Next base: position 156,818,071 of record OZ010787.1, on the reverse strand, counting down.
CAAATTATTTTATTATGAAACACACACAAATTATTTTATTATAAAACACACAATGTTTAATTTAATATAGAACATACACTTTTTTACCAGGCTGTCATACAAAGCAAAATCTCACCAAAATCGCTGAGTTGCCCATGCATAAAATCGTCATTTTGTCATCAAATAAGTCTCCCAGAGCATCTGATGTATATGCACCCATATTTCCATAGCAAATTTGTTATATGCAAATTTGCACTATATGCAAATTTGTTTGACATATAGTGTCAGTCATAAGATATTGCATAGCGTATTTTAGATGTGATAACTGCCTTGCAGACAGTGAGGATTTTATAGAAAATTCACAAACTGAAATTGGAGAATGCAGAAATAATACGCTACCATATCTGCATCATAAAATGCAGTAAATGAAGTTTACATCTCTTTTTCTCCTAAAATAAAAACAGATGTCTTAAATACACAGAATTCCATGCAGCTTCCTACTAAAACAATCATAATATACATTATTTCTGTTGTTAACATATCTTTTACTCAACTAAAACATAGCAAACAATGATGGATAAGGTATGATTGGGTAGGATTTTTTGCAAGCAGACATTGCATACTGAATTTTCATTATACCTTTATGTTAAGTTCATATATTTCTATTAAGTACATATTATTTCTGATGTCAACACCCCTTTTTCTATGCACATACAAAATGCACATTGATGAATAGGGTGTTATATGAAAGATTTTTGAACAGGCTTTGGACATAGTATGCTGATATTTTGTTAAAACAAGTCGTTTTATTTTTAAAAAAAATCACTTAAGTATAAATTAATAAAAAATGTATCAGAAAATAAACTGAAAGATTGCAGTGTGAAAGCTTCGTATGGGTCTTCTGGTACTAAATAATTATCAATTTTCATTTACTATTGCATTTTTCTTTTAAAACCATCTTCTCTAAAATGTGTGTATTAGTATTAGAAACAGGATTTCGTTAAAGAAATGATTTCCTGGATCTAAGTTTATTCATTCAATAAAGAAAATAATTTTCAATGTTTATATGTGATATTTATATTATTATTTTTATTAAAATGTGCTAAAAAGTAAAATAATACATATGAAGTTAAAAAAAATTAATTTTTTTAGTATACATTTCTTTCTTATATTATTTTTGTTGCTGAAGGCAATTTTTTATATTTTGGCAATAATTATTGTAATTATAATAATTATCTTTTAACTCGCATAGCACAAAAACAGAACTCATTTTTTAAAGCAAATGGTTTAATTAAAAGTTGAGTTGTTGGTTTGCTGTCTACTTTTAAGGTTCCATACTTAAAAAGTAAAAATGGAACCATTATAAGATCACTCCTGTGTCTCTCTGTCACAGCCATTTTACTTGTAAAGTATGAAACGTGAAAAGTTCAAATTGGGGGAAGTAATAAAGACTATTGACCCACATATTTACATATTATTAAACATTCACAAATATATTTAAGAAAAATGCAGAATGGCTAATTATGATACTTGAAAAAAATATATCTTGTATATCGTATGAAAGCTTTCGTAACGCTGAACTCAAGCATACGTTTCTTTTAATTTTAGGTATTACATTTTCAGAGATATCGTCGAAAATGTAGTGCAAAAATACGTTCTCCCCATCTATTTCCAAACCTACTGAAACTAAAATTATGAAAAAATTAGAGCTAGTAGATGTTAATTTAAACCTTGCAGAAAAATTATAGCGATTATCCTAAATCACATAGTTTTCGAGAAAAGTGCATTTTTCTGTTATACACAAATTTTGATTTGTGGGCATTCCGAAAAGGTGTTAAGGATCACTGGAGGTACCTATCATAGCAGAAGTATAAAAACATTGTTGGTAATGATTTTCGAAAAAAATCGTCTGTAATTAGCCGAGATATTAACCCTTAAATATATGGACCGTTTGGATATATATAATGACAGGGATGACGCATCCTATGTACCATCGGCTTTTAAAGCCTAGATAACAATTTTAATGTCATATTTGTGTAATGCAATGCCCAGTAGCAGTATAAAAGCAATAAACGTCAAATGTTTAAAAACAGACTAATTTAATTAGAATTAATCACATAAATACAATGGTACTCGCGACTAGTTTGCATTTAGTGGACCTCCCAATATTTCTCCCTTGTCTTTAAAAGTTAATTAAAAACCTATCTTGAAAAACACAGCACAGACCAAGGCGATGTTGTACTTTTGCGACCTCCTTTCGAAACACGATTAGCACAATGCCAAGTTTAAACTTTGAAGAAGGATTTTGTTTTAGCTACATTGTAAAAATAAAAGATTATTACTGAGCTGAATTTAGTTTTATGAAATGCCAAACAAAGTTTAAATATGTGCTACTTTTATTCTCAGTACTGAATTAAGCTCATCATAAACAGATTAGGATAAGTTTTAAAAACGTGTTATGCAGAATAGCAGTATTGTATGCTAGCTGCCCTTGGCGACCAGTTTGGTCTCCCTTAAAATTTATGTTTGGGAAAGCATGCTAAGCATTGTATCATGTCACTTTTATTCATAATTTAATTTACTTGGACTTGCTTAAATATAATTAATATAATCCCTTAAGCTAATATTAGTTTTTGTTGCATTAAAATATCTCAATTTGTTGATTTTCTGTAAGCAAGTAAACCCTATTGGTTTACAATGGAAGTCTATGGGAATTTGGCAAAATATTAGAGATATAGCGAAGTTGGCATACCTTTTGACGACTAATTTTGATCACCATGTTGGCAACAAACTTGGTGGTATTTGGCAACATAACAGGGTTCCCCCCTACGGTAACCCCCCCCCCCCCCTTATAAGTATGGAGATGCCTTACATGCTGTTCAATAAGCAATGATATGCATTTCATTTGGGCATTGCCATTAAACAGTTAACAAATAATAATGGGTTTTGTGCCAAGTACGATAGTACAAATTATATATATATATATATATATATAACCATTAATTAAACATTACCGACCATCATCAAAAACCACATTATTGTGAATGATTGATGATAAAAATGGATGCCACAAACCTATAATATAGAACTGTATGTATAAAATAAAGTACCTTATACTTAATTACAAGAATTAATAAGGAAGAATAAAAAAAGAAGAATATGGATTCCGAAAAAAATGAAAAACTTATATATTGAATTACGTTTTTAAGAGTATAGAATTCAATGATATAAGCAAATCGGTTGTTTTCTGTGAGAAAAAAGCTTAAAGCTGAAATTTTTTTTTCTCCTGTACTCAATATATTGGTAGCACATAACCAATAGATCCAAAAGAATAGTCTCAAGATGAAAACAGAACATTATCAAATGGCATGAAATGGAAAAAAATACTACAACCAATTAAATAATTAATTTATAGCAATAAAAATCTTACACAACTTACCGAATAAATTCCCAGTAGATTTTCAAAATAGATTCCTGTATATGGAATCCATAAGCATGATAAGATTAAGGTGAATAAAACAGTTAACACAGAAATTAAAACCTATGGATTCAGTTAATTCATTTTGAAATACCGTGATAAATACAATTAATATAATATAAATAGAAAATAATTACATTATTTAAAATACCTAAAAACAATTTTAAATTGTTTGATATCAATTTTACAATATTGCCAATATACAGCTTTAAATACCACCTGGCATAAAAAAAATAAAATTATAACTTTAATAGAAGCTTTAAAAAGGACAAAATTTTTGGTGCTGCCATCTATTATTTTATTTTAAAACTATTATCATTATTCAAATGTCACAAAAAGAAGAACCTAATAATAGCTAAAGAAATAAAAACATATCAACTGCATTATGACCCAAATCCTAATATAAAATTATTCAAAAAAATTATTTAAAAAAATTAAATTAAATGTTAATAAAATGCTTTCAATATATTCTATTACCAAACCCATTTTTATCTACACTGAGAAAGTAAAAAAAAAAAAAAAAAAAAAAAAAAAAAACATTGATAATATATAGAATATAGCTATATGCTATAAAATAAAATAAATTATATATAATAATAATATAAAAAACCTTAATAATTACCATTACATATAAAAAATGAACAGTAAAGAAAATAAATAAATAAATAAATAAATAAATAAATAAATAATGGATGTTTATAGAAGATTGTCAGATTCTAAAATTCCCAATATCCTAAAGATCACAAATATAGTGTGTGCATTATCTTCCTATTAGCCATAAAAAAGCTAAAAAAATATGATTGTGACAATCAAACAAATTAAACTGATAATTAATCATGGAATACAAAGTTGAAAATAAAACAATATTAAAAAGTATAGAGGAATAATAATAAAAACTATCAGGGTTCGCACAGACTCCTTAGACTCCTTGGAAACTCCTTAGAAATGAAAACATTCCCAAGTAGTACTTAGAACTACTTAGATAAGCAAACCACTACTTAGAAACTCCTTATATTCTATTGCGGCTTCGGACGCAAGCGATATTGCTGCCGAGTGAAAAAAAATTATGATTCAAAAACGCACGGTAAATCTATTACGCACGTCATTCATCTGAAGCACAACATTGATTGGGTAGTGTAATCTTAATAGCAGAGCTCTCACTAGGTCCGTTTTTCAATTATTAGGTCCGTAAAGTCCGTTTTTCGACACTGTTAGCCGACCTTTATTTTAAATTTCATCGATGTTTGGCATTTAGCCAAGAATCTCGGAAAAATCGCGTTTTTCGCAAATATGTTCCAAAAATACCGTCAAATTTTGTCAATCGATCGCAGAAAAAATTCTTAAATTTTGTCAAAGGATCGTGAAAAAACGCGAATTTCTCCAATAGTTTGCGTGAAAACTCGGATTTCTTAAAAGACAGCGAAAAAATGCGAATTTACTCAAAGGATCACGAAAAAACGCGAATTTCGTTAAAGATCGAGAAAAAAAGCAGATTTCTTCAAAAAATCGGGGAAAAATGCGAATTTCCTCAAAAGATTGCGAAAAACACGCGAATTTCCTCAAATGATCGCGAAAAACACACGGTTTTCATCAAAAGATCGCGAAAAAAATCGTTCGTTTCATCAAACGATTGAAATGAAATGCGAATTCCATTAGAAGATCGCGAAAAACGCGAATTTCCCCAGAAAAACGCGAATTTCCCCAGAAGATCGTGAAAAACACATGAATTTCCTCAAAAGATCGCGAAAAACACGTGAATTTCTTCAAAGGATCGCGAAAAACACGTGAATTTCTTCAAAGGATCGCAAAAAACATGCAAATTTCGTCAAAGGATCGCAAAAAACATGCAAATTTCGTCAAAGGATCGCGAAAAATACACAAATTTCATCAAAGGAGCATGAAAAACACGCGGTTTCAATCAAGAGATCGCGAAAAAAACGTCAGATTCGTTAAACAATCGAAATAAAGCGCAAATTCCATTAAAAGATCGCGAAAAAAAAACGAATTTTCCCATAAGGTCGCGAAAAAAATAAGCGAATTTCTCCGAGAAGATCGCGAATTTCTCGCAGAAGATCGCGAAAAAAACGCAAATTTTATCATAAGATCGTGAAAAAAATGCGAATTCGTCAAAATTTCACCTTCAAAGAAAGCGATTACCATTGTTCTAAAAGAATAAATTCAAAACTTGTTATATTTTTTCTTGTATGTTGCATTTAGCATTCTTTTTTTTTTTTTTTTTTTTTTTTTTTTTTAATTTTTATTTAAGATGTATCATGTATGTGATATAAGTGTTTCGGGTTTGACTAATCTCTATTTATATGACCTAGGGGTGATTCTAGTCCGAATTTTCCGAAAATGTAAGGCATTCATTTCCGAAAATTTAAAAAAATCGGTCACCAATCCAAAAATTCGGACATATGGTCGCCGAAAAAAAATAATTTTGTCCATCGTTTGCAGAAAAATCGCCAATTTCGTCAAAGGATCGGGAGAGGAAACGCAAATAATCGCGAAAAAATGCAAATTTCGTCAAATAATCACGAAAATCCCTGCAAATTTCGTCAAAGGAGCATGAAAAACACGCGGTTTCCATCAAGAGATCACGAAAAAACATCAGATTCATTAAACAATCGAAATAAAACACGAATTCTATTAAAAGATTGCGAAGAAAACGAATTTTCCCAGAAGGTCGCGAAAAAAATAAGCGAATTTCCCGCAAAAGATCGCGAAAAAAAACACAAATTTCATCATAAGATCGCGAAAAAAATGCGAATTCGTCAAAATTTCACCTTCAAAGAAAGGGATTACCGCTGTTATAAAAGAATAAATTCAAAACTTGTTATATTTTTTCTTGTGTGTTGCATTTAGCATTCTTTTTTTTTTTTTTTTTTTTAATTTTCTTTCAGATGTATCTTGTATGTGATATACACATAAGTAATTGGGGTTTGACTAATCTCTATTTATATGACCTAGGGGTGATTCTAGTCCGAATTTTCTGAAAATGTAAGGCATTCATTTCCGAAAATTTAAAAAAATCGGTCACCAATCCAAAAATTCGGACATATGGTCGCTGAAAAAAAATAATTTTGTCCATCGTTTGCAGAAAAATCACCAATTTCGTCAAAGGATCGCGGGGGGAAAACGCAAATTTCGTCAAATAATCGCGAAAAAGCACAAATTTCATCAAATAATCGTGAAAATCCCTGCAAATTTTGTCAAATAATCGCGAAAATCCCTGCAAATTTCGTTAAAAGATCACGAAAAAACCCACAAATTTCGTCAAAAGATCGCGAAAAAACCCACAAATTTCGTCAAAAGATCGCGAAAAAACCCACAAATTTCATCAAAAGATCGCGAAAAAACCCACAAATTTCGTCAAAAGATCGCGAAAAAACCCACAAATTTCATCAAAAGATCACGAAAAAACCCACAAATTTCGTCAAAGGATTGCGAAAAAACCCACAAATTTCGTCGAAAGATCGCGAAAAAACGGCAAATTTCGTCGAAAGATCACAAAAAAACAGCAAATTTCGTCGAAAGATCGAGAAAAAAAGGCAAATTTTGTCGAAAGATCGCAAAAAAACGGCAAATTTCATCGAAAGATCGTGAAAAAACGGCAAATTTCGTCAAAAGATCGCAAAAAAAATGAGAAATTTCGTCAAAAGATCGCGAAAAAAACAGTGAATTTCATCAAAAGATCGCGAAAAATCGACAAATTTTGTCAAAAGCTCGCGAGAAAACCCACAAATTTCGTCAAAAGCTCGCGAAAAAATGCGAATTTCGTTAAAGAGCCACGGAGAAAACACATAGCTAGTGTCGGGAGTTGATTTCTCCCCCCCCCCCCCTCTCTGTTGCTCTCTGGTGTAACTTTTCAGAAGATTTGCTGTGAATTTCCGAATTTTTTTTTTACTCAGAATCACCCCTGTGGCATGACCATTGGTCAAAAAAGTAGATTGTCGATTTTGTATTTAAACTTACGAAATCAATAAGCAATATATTGTGAATACTGTGCAATTTCAGCACTAACAATTAGATTCTAATAGAGTAAAATTTGTTTTTGAAATGTTTTTCTCTCCAAATTGGGTATTAAAAATTGGAGTGTGCATATCACATAACGATGCAGCACAAAAAAACATCAACAACAAAAAAAAAAAAAAATGGCAAATCCTTAAAATTTTTTGGACACCTTGGATTTTTTGGGTACTCCTTGGATTTTTTCTTCCCAACCCTGTGTGAACCCTGACTATTTACCCAATTTTAATACATACAGTATAACATTAGTTATATCAAAAACTTATATGCATAATAATCACTAAAAAGATGGTATACTATTATTAATTAATATGAAATTGTCCTGTGTAGACTAAATTTTAAAACAAGTTAATATTGAATTTGATTAAATAAGTTAAATTTAATATGAATTGAAATAAAAAGAATAGGCACCAATTACATATAAAACATCAAATCGACATCCATATAAAATATATATTAGAAATGTAGCTATAATACTAAAGCCCCATCATTTTTTTTTTTTAAATTAACCATTGCGTATTATCCAGACAACACCACCCTCCTCCGTACTCTAACATCTACTCACCCAATATATATATATATATATACATATATATTATATATAGATTATTTAGCCTTCGTATCTCTTTGAACTTTGATGGTATACCTATTCATACCTTTCTAATATATACAACTATACTCAACCCTACATTGTATAACTTTTTTGCAAATTCCTATTATTCTTTTAGCAATGATTTTTTTTAACTAACAATGACTCATATATTTATTGTACGGAACCTTCCGAGTGCATGTAATACTCGCACTTGACTGTTTATTTACAAACTGTAATGACTTAAAGAAGTTAATTTTTTAAGTCAATACTTTATTACTTTTTAATTTATAATTTTATGTAACTCAGGGTTTGTATCTCACTATTACTTTTAAAGATATATTAAAAATATGGGATACTCAATACTTTTGACCAAGGCTATATTTTTTCACAGTGTCTATTTAAACCAAATATTCTCATTTGAAAATTTTATAACTGCTGATCACTTTTTTGAAATTTTTATGTTGCCTTATGCTTATTTTGATATGCTATTTATTTTCTCATTTGATTTCCCTATATATCTTATTTTCATCTTTTACAGTTGATGTTGGGAGCAAATTTCATGATATTCAATCCCTTATTCATGAAGAAGTTGATTTTAAAAATGAGATTGGTAAAGGTTTATTAATTGAAACTAAGCCACAACAGGAAGAAAATATTCATTCAAATAAAAACATTGAAATGCCCTCTAAAAGTTGTAATAGTATAATAATTCCTGAAAATGGTAATATTAAACAGTTATCCTGTATTTCCGAAAACCTAATATTTGATATTGGTGATGAAGAAATGTTTTGCAAGCGGAAGTTTCCTGATATCTGTGTGTCAATAACTGTTGCTAATGATATGAGTACTTGTCCTGAATCTTCCCAGCCTAGAGCTATTTCTGTAGTGTTGAGCACTTGCCAGGAGGAGTAAGTAGATAATTATTTCTTTACTTTGATTTAAACATTTGATATAAACTTATTTCTGTAACAAACAAAAGTTTCTATGCTACTGCCTTTAAAAATTAAGATATTCTTCTTAGGTTCTATTCTGCATGATTTGACCTGATTTTTTAAAATTCTGACCAATTTTCTTTGTAAGAAAACATGGTTCGACTAACCCTAATAAAGGTTGTGGAACAAAGATGGTCCCTCATGACATTTTCACAGTCACAATTGGAATTTATTTTAAGAACAAAACCTGATTTTTAGCTTTTTTGGACAAACTTAGAAGTGGCAGTGAAGTGCAGCTGCCCCATTTACCCTTGTGATAACTACACCCTGCAATTTGTCAAGATTTATTTATTTATTTTTATTTTATATATGACATTCAATGTATTCTATTTCATAATAGTAGCAATCCCATGTGTCGACTTTCTGTAGCTTAACAGATTTCTTAATCTTCTAACTGCATGCCCCCCCCCCTTTCAGCTAGTTTTAAATACTGATTAGGAACTTTGATTGAGTACATCAAAATGCAGGCCTAGCAGCGCTCTTATATTTCCTATAATTCCTATAAATTTGAAAAAGTTCTTATATTTCCTATTTTTTCCCATATTTTTCAGTCCTCCATCCTCACAATTATTTTTTAAAGCCGAGTTCAGCAATCCAGATGTGATTTTTCTAAAATCATGAATTTTAACAATTCTATACAAAAAAAAAGTAGTAATAAATAAATAAATTTCTTAGCTTTGTCACGGTACTAAATATTTCATCTTTCGATTGTGAAAATAATCTCTAATTTCATCAATTGGTTGATGAAAAAAAAATAGTGATCTTCGTCAATGGATCCTGGAAGAAAAATTTTGAATTTTGCAAAACTGTTAAAAAAAAAAAATGTGGATTTTGTCAATCGATTATTGAAAAAATTGTAAATATTTTTAATATGTTGCTGATGAAAATCGTGAACTTATTTCCATCAAGTGTGGAATAAAAAATAGCAAATTTCTTCAATAAGTCATGTTAAAAATTCATTGTTTCATAAGCTGCATTAAAAATTTGCTGATTTCATCAATTTGTTGCTGCAATATATCGTGAAATTTGTTGATTAGTCATTTATAAAAATCATAAATTTCATAATTCAATTACGGTAAAAACTCACGTATTTCTTCAATCAGTCGCAGCAAAATTCACTGATTTTATCTGTTGGTCATTGAAATATATTACAGAACATGTGGATCATTTGTTGATAAAAATCATAATTTTCGGTAGTCACTCGCAGTAAAAATATCATTTGATTTCACAAGTCAGTTGTGTAAAAAAAATAGCGGATTTCGTCAAACGGCCTTTGAAATGCATAACAAAATTTGTCAATCATTTTTGATAAAAAATCATAAATTTTGGCTGTCACATGCTGTAAAAAATATCGGAGATTTCATCAATCACTTATGGCAAACAGAATCCTGACTTTCTTCAATCAGTCGCAGCCAAATATTGCTGATCTCGTGAGTCGGTCGTTCTTTAATATCATAATTTTCAGCAGTCACTGCCAGTAAAAAAAAATCCTCAATTTCAACAATCAGTCATGGAAAAACCTCTTAATTTGTCAGTTTGTTGCTTAAAAAAATTCAACATCATTCGGTTGCAAAAAAGGTGCAGGAAAAAAATCGTTAATTTCCTCGATGTATCTCAGAAGAACATCAATTGGTCATTAAAATAAAAAAAACTTAGATTTTATCTGTTGGTGGTTGCCAAAAAAATCAAGAGTTTTGTCATTTTGTGACAAAAAATTGTAAATTTCTTTACTCAGTTGTGGCAAAAATTGATGAAGTTTCTCGATTGGTCATTGATAAAAATCGGCTGCAAGAAAAAAAAATCGTGTAATTAGTCAATCGATCACATAATTTGGCACAATTATATTGATCACAAACTTTTGCTCTCTAGGGATAAAACAAATGTAATTCATTTTACATAAATTTATTACAAAAAAATCATTTATACTTAAAAAATAAAAGTAAATAAGTAACCTTTCTTTCAATTATGTTTGTATTGATATATGCAAATGCTATAAGGGCTATGATTCAGAAAATAATTGTAAAAAATATTTTAAAATATTGCTTAATTAAAATAAAAATTGCATACAACTACTGAAACGCTAATATATTAATCCTAAAGTGAGTTAAAAATTCCGGAAGTAGTCAGAAGTGAACTTTAAATATTTTTATCCTGATAGTCCAATGTTTATGTCTATGATATTATATATGTAAGTGTATTAAAACACGTGTAGATGTATTTACATATAAATAAAAATTCCTATATTTTCTTCAAAAAAATTCCTATATTCCTTACAATATTTTCGAAGAAAGTCACTGCTAGGCCTGAAAATGTTATCCATTTCTTCTAAATTTTAAATATTAATCTGTAAAATATATTAATAACTATGACATGAGTTGGAGACATATTGAGTGAACCTACTACACATAAGATTAGTGCTGTAATTAAAATGATCTACACTTGTTGGAGGGAAATGAAATGTGGCACTTTAAAAAATCAGCCATTATTTGCAGAACAACCTTATATTTGTTATACAAAATTTAATTAGTATTTAAAAAAAAATAATCTATTTTTTTAAATTTTGGTCAATAATGTCTTTTTTCAACCTTCTGACAATTTTCACCTATGCTATTGTTTTGAAAATCTTCCTTCTAAAAATGGAATGTTATAAAAATGGGACAGAAAATAAAATATATGGTTAATACTTTCTCTATGCATTATCATTCTTAGGGCTACTGAAAATTTCATACAAGCTATTATGGTTTGCTACTGTTGACTAACATGAACAAAACAAAATGTGAATCAATTGTCTTATGCATTTAAAATGATGGAAGCTTTATCCCCTCTTCTTGGAGATTGAGTTGAGATAAGACCATAAACATGTTAGCCATAGCACTCTTTTCCTCTTCTGACCAAATCATATGACATCCCCATACTCCATATAACCTCTGCCACTTCCAAGATAAGCTAATTTTGTCAGAAATATAGTTAGGTAGAACATTGGTATCACTATGTTAGTTGAACACCTTTTGAATCCGATATGATCAGACATAAGGGAAAAAGGTGTTATCTTTTCCTAGAAAGAGATTATGATTATGTAGTTTTTCAATACAGATTATATTGTGATTATATTATGGTAATATTATGATTGTAACCTGAATGAAATTACCCAATTATGATTAATTTGCATTATATGTACCAACTTCTTAGTAACTCCTTAGAAATGAAAATTTTTCCAAGGAGAACTCCGAACTCCTTAAATCACAAAATACTCTTTAAAACACCTTAAATTATTATAAAGCAAATTGATCAATAATTTAATTGAATTACACAAGAGTTGAAAATGGATACTTGTATTTTACGCTATGAATAATACTTCTTGTAAAGTTTTCATCCCACCGAATCTGATTTGTGAAAGAAGCTGTTGGGCCATCAGTTCGGCTGGCCCCGAATGATTGTCACCTTTTTCGAGATCTGAAGGCAGGTCTGGCTACGGACAACATTCCATTTCGCTTTTCATTCCAACAAAAATCTTCAAGACGCCTTGGAGACCTACCTCAATACACTGGTGGCAACCTTCTTTGAAGAGGGTATACCACCAGTATGACAAAAATGACCCCTTGCCCACCAGTATGACAAATGACTCAATCTTCGCTACGACTATGTCAAAAAGTAGTTTCGATTGTACTTGACTCCAGGTTATAAAAGTATTTTATTATTCACACGTCTTTATTTTATGGCTCATCACAGGTTGAAAAAAAGACACCCCTCATACTTAGTTTGTAGGCAAGTGGCTCTTGTTCACCTGAGCAGATTTTTTCATTTCCAATTTTTTGAAACAATCTAAAAAAAAAAAAAAAAAAAAAAAAATTTGATTTCAACTAAAAAAAATTGCCTTTTTTTATTAAAAAAAAAAATTATCAATAAAGGACTGGGTTAATGACAGGACATTTAACATTTTAGTTTTTCTAGTTTTAAGTAAATCTACCACATTTTGAATGCTGGAAGGAGGGGAGGGGGGGTTCAAATAGGTCATAAAATAGTTTAGAATTATAAACAATTAAAATACAAATTTATTTTCTTTTTAAAAAAGTAACTTTTTAACTTAATCTTTCTCTGTCATTTCTTTTTCACAGAACCCGTCATCTTGCTCCTTTAAAATAGGTGATTGTGCAGAAAAATACTATCAATACTATGAATTCTATGAAAATACTATGGGATTTTAAGAATAGTTCTGAATGTTAGAATTTATGCATTAAAATGTACTATCTTCAAAAAAAATGTGCACATTTGCTGAAAAAGAATTTAGCATAGTAAATATTAGAAAATTGGCTTTTTTGATAATTTATTTAAAAAGACATTTTTTTGAAATTTTAGCAGTGTAAGGTTGCCACCCTCCCTCTTCTCTCATTCTCCTGAAAAAAAAAGGGGGAACACAAACATTTTAACCACCAGATTGACCCAGAAAAATAAAGATGGCCATTTGACTGGAAATTGTCTTCATTCAGTTTGTTTAAAAAAAAAAAAAAAAAAAAAAAAAAAAAGCTTTGAAAATCATCTTAATACTGAAATTGTAATAAACTGAAAATTTCAGTACTAACACCTAATTTTGACATCATATTTTGATGGTCAGTATGAATACAACATCTAAACTGACATCATCTAAACAACATCTAAACTGATTTTTTACATAAATTGAAAAAAGACTATTTTTAGCAAATGGCTGTTTTTATTTTATTCTGAGAAAATTTGGTGATTAAAATTCATGGGTGTTCTCTCTCTCTCTTTTTTGGAGGGGGAGGGCAGCTGTCTCTTAAACATTCATTTAGCAATTATTTTGCTCATGTTAATAGTTATGGTAGAATCTTAAACTTTCTAAAATGCATATGTATCATATAGTCAAAACCCTTTTTTTTAAAGCAACAAACTAATATTTCTTTCACTTTCGAGTTTTGTGCTATCAGAAATATATTGTCCTCTTAATATTAGAAATGTATCCCAAAACATAGTACAGTATGTTGATGTCATAACGATAATCGTGGTAACCTGCACTGTCTCTTTTACTTTTAGCACTTGTAAATTACTCCTAAGTATTGCATAATTTCCATTTTCATGTGATCAAATAGAAAAAAAATGTACAGTCGTGGAAAAAAAGTAAACACCCCTTGCTAACTCCGCAACAAATTATTGTAGGAGAAAGTTACAGGTACCAAATGATTGGAAATAAAGTCTACTTTTAAATGATGTATATAAAATGTGCTTCAGGGGACATCTACGTATAAAAACAAACTCAAACTTTGTTTTTTTCAATAGCAATACCCTAGTTGTATACAAATTGAAGTTTGACACTCGATTGATGAAATGCTATAGAATAACTATGTCAGTTCTATTGATGTATTATTCAGGTCTCGCATTCCCCCTAAAATTCTTAAATTTCCTAATTATTATTGTACCCCCTAAAATTCCTTTGTAATATGAACCCCGTTATTGCTCAAATTTAAATGCCCTCATTCACCCACAATAAGACAAGTACATGGAACAAGGGCTGAATTCATTGGAATGATGGGAATATTCTTTGGCAGTGTACCACATGTGTCTGACTAGCACAAAAATACTGTTATTACATACTTCTAATGTTAAAAATATTGTAATTGCCCATAAAATTTGGGAAAAGAATTCCTAAAATTTTGAAAAATCCTAGTCCTGATTATTTCTTGCCAATATGACCATTTCACTCGCTTAATATGTTTCGACTATTGACAGCCCGAGTATTTCAATAAAATGAGTAAAATATATTTTTTCAAATTGTTTTTTTGCACCTCATAGCAAATCTTTAAACCATCATTTTGACGTTTTTTAAAGATACTTCGAAAACTACTTGGGAAAAAAAAAAAAAATGAAATTGAGAATTCACATAAAGCAAGACATAATAAATATAAATGTATCAAAAAAATTATAGGTTGCAATTCATATTTTTTTTCGAATATTAATTTCATAATTCATATTATAAAAATTTTAAAACTACAAATTCAATATATTTATGTTTGGGTTTTTTAGTATTATAACCATACACAAAATTATCACATCAGGATTATAATTTCAAGAGATATTAATAAAAATATGAAAATATAATTTAACATTAGAAGCTCTAAATTTTGAATGTTTATAATTCAAAAATGTTTGATTCAACTGAGTAGAAATTGTGTTTCTGGGCATAGTTTGAGCCGAAGATTAAAAATATATTCTCGAAATTGGGTGTTGCCATTGGGAAAAAACAAAGTTTGGCCTGGTTTTGATTTGTAGATAAATTTTATATACATCATTTAAAAGTAGACTTTATTTTTAATAGATTGGTACCAGTAACTTTATTTTATTATAATTAGTTGCAGAGTTAGTAGGGGGTTTACTTTTTTTTTTTTTCCATGACTGTAAATAAAATGTTTGAAAACTGTAGCTCAATTTACTATTTTTTTTATGACTTTTAAAAACAATTTTTAAGCATAATTCTTTAAAAATCTCAACAATGAACATTTGTTTGCAACAATAATGTAAAGTGACTAGTGGCATAGTTACCACAATTGGCAATTGATTGCCCAAAGCAAATTTAAAAAGAAAAAAATCTTTCTTTTCATAAATCTTTTGTAATTGGGGCCTGCTTTAAGCATTACCACAATTTGTTTTTCCAAAAGAATCTTATATCTTTCAGCAATTTCAATTTTTAAAAAATCATCTAAAATACTCCCTCTCTCTAAAGTTTCTGCTCTTTTTATTTTTATTTATTATTTGTTACTTTGTTGTAACAACAAATAAATAATAATCTATATTACACCTGTCTGACATTTCGGATTACCTTTTTTGATCCCCCCCTCCGCATACACAGTTAAAAATCTTTAAAACTTCAACTTAATTTTTTTGCTATTTTTTTTCATCATAATAATAAATATAAATAAATAAATAAATAATAGTCATTTAAATATTGTCTGTTTGCCCTGAAATTTCTTCCCCCTCCCCCCTCTCCTCTTCTTTACCAAATATGGAGTGATAGCAAACATTTTCATCTTTGTCAGTTTTTCTGTTCTCACACCTAATTTTTGTGATTCCATATTTATGTAAGTAACCTATGTGTATTGTAGCTATGATTTTATTACTGAAATTTCAATTTCATTATTTTTCTTCTCTTTCTAGTGAAGATACAGTTGATAGGATAGCTACCGAAGCAATTACTAGCAAAATGCCAGATTTATCTTTAAAATATTCTTTATCAGATGAGAGAGAGGAGTTTTTAAACTTCCATAATTCTACAGAAACTGAAAATGTTGCAAACTCACCAAACTTTGCAATTGATTTAGTAGTTGCCGATGAAAGTTTTATTTTAGAAAATAAAGATATGAATGAAATGATTTTTAAAGATAAAGGTGCAAAATCTGAGGCTTCCAATTTAGAAGCTAAAGAAAATATACATCGTAATAGAACTGAAGAAATACTAAGTAGTACTGAACTTATTCCCACTTCTGATATTATAACTTCTCATAACAGGCTGCATACTAAAGTAAATTCAACTGAAACTAAGCCATGTTCACCTCATAATTCTGAAGAAGTAGAAGTTCAGAATAATTTAAATGGTGTAAAAAACATGAATGCAAAAAATTCCGTGCCATCAGAACTACAAAGAGAAAGTTTGAAAGATTTTGCTAAGGATGTTTCAGAAACTAATTTAAAGACTCCCGGGGTCATTCCAGAGAGTAATGATACTGGTACTGAAATATCAAGAAGTTCTATCTGTAAAGAAGCTCCTAAAGCTGTTGCAATAATTCTTCGAAAACCGGTAATTTTTATATGTATATTTTGCTATTGCCAAGAAAATCTAGTTGTTATTTTTATATGAATGTTTTATGATTTTAAGTAAATTATAAATGAAGATTTTGTATTTTTAATATGTGACTTATGTCCCAATGCCTCCAACTGGCTTCTGTGTTAACGAATTCCACTTAATAAAATACATATACAGGGTGTCCGGTCTCAACGGTGTCCAATGGCTAATTCCTAAACCGTTAGTCACAGACATATAGTTCCAATTACAAAAATGTTTTAAATCAGGTAAAGAAACATTTTAAAAGCGATTTGGGTCAATAAAAACATTTCTTAAAAAATTACGAAATTTAAATTTTTATACGGTCCCCCGGTCCTATAAGTTATATTTAGTAATTTTTTCCTATTACACTGACAAGTAAGACAAAAAAAGTCCCATTCATATAACGCTAAAATTGAGCGAGTTATGAAACTTTAAAAATGCATGACTTATGCCACTTTTCTACTCTGAAAACAAATGAGTTCGGCTTGGCTTTGAGGGATCATATACCGAGTGTTTAAAGTATTCGAAGATCTTACTTCATGTGTATCTGCTTTAAAAAAAAAAAAAAAAAAAAAATCCTACAAGTATTATGATTAAGTCTCAAATTGGCTAAAATAACATATGTTTTATTTTGTCAGGATTTGAGAGACTGTTTCTCTTATGATTTCTTTTAACAAAAATTATGTTTTTTTTATAAGTTTTTATGTTACTTCAACAATCGTATGTATGTTTTTCCAGTTCAAAATTTGTACTCGAACTTTAACCCACTTTTAAATATCCGATAGAGATTGCATTTTACATACTGGCGCAAATCCGATAACAATCTAATATTATTAAGATTTTCGGTGGTTACCATTTATACTTATTTTACAGATTAACACAAAAAATTACGGATAGATTTCTGCGAGTTTAAGAAAAAGTTTTAGATTAGATAATACAAGGCTGCGATTGTTGGGTTTTTTAACTTTTATGTATATTTTAGCACTGAATCCGAAAATTACCTTAATTTTTAACCATCATGTCAGGATATTTCGCAAATCATAAATTTTCAAATTTAAAGAATAACAAAAATCGAATACTATAAAGTAGAGGAGATGGTTGTGTTTTTTTTTTAACTTTTGATAATTGATTTTTACGTACTTTTTAGCACTGAATCTGAAAATGACCTTCGTTTTTAACCATCACGTTGGAATTTTTTTGCAAATCACAAATGTGTAAGTTAAAATATAGCGAAAATCTTATACTATAAAACATATGTAAAACATTTTTTATTTTATTTCATTAAAAAATTTATTCGATATTTTTGCTTATTGCTTGGGATTCTTACAGCTAAACAGCTGAATGGTCTGATGCAATGTGGGAGGAAATTCAATTTTAACATTGAACTTCTGAACTTTGAAATTTGCAATTTGCGAAAAATCCTGATATGATAGTTAAAAATGAAGGTCAATTTCGGATTCAGCAGTACAGAATATATAAGAATCAATTATCAAAAGCAAAAAAACATGACATAACCCAACTTTTGTAGGCTTGTGCGATGTAATAATATTTTAAAATACGTATCATTTTGTAAAGAATTGAGGCTGTTAATTTAGAATCATTTTATTTAACAAAAATTCTGTTTTTTCTTTCTTCTTAAATGTTTATTACAAATTGTATATTTTCCATTAATATGCCAGAATGATTAAAGATTTCAAATTTATATTGCAATGTTAATTTTACTCCCAAACATTTTTTATATCTGACGAAATTATATTTCGACTAAATTTGTGAATGACCCCCAATTTGCAGCAAAAAATATGCTCCAACTTTAAACAGCTATTACTTGGTCAATTTTAATCATAGAATAATGGGACTTTTTTTGTATTACTTGTCAGTGTATAAGGAAAATTTCTCTAAATATAACTTATAGGACCGGGGGACCGTATAAAAATTTAAATTTCGTAATTTTTTAAGAAATGTTTTTATTGACCCAAATCACTTTTAAAATATTTCTTTACCTGATTTAAAACATTTTTGTAATTGGAACTATATGTCTAGGACTAACGGTTTAGGAATTAGCCATTGGACACCGTTGAGACCGGGCACCCTGTATAGTAAATGCTTAACTAATTAGCATGTTCAAAAAACATTAGTTGCTAAAAATTTGAATCATCTGAAAATTCAAAATTGGTAAGGGGGGGGGAGAGGGGGGGGGGCAATATTGCAAAAGGGAAACAGTGAATCAGAAAGATAAGTTTTTCTTGTATTTTCTGATCAAATATAGCCAAATAATTCTTTTATTTTTTTACATTTTTATATTCACAGTTGATATACTTGTTTATGACGAATGAATAATAATAAAAAAATATATATATTTGTTTGGATTATTTCTTTATCTTTTATATCAATGCAATTGATTTAATTTAACATTTTACATAAAAAGAGCAACATATGGTGCTCTTAATGCAAATTTTATAATCTGTAGGTGAATAATTCCCTTAAACACACAGTTCATAGTAAAACTGATTTGCACAAAAAAAAAAAAAAAAAAAAAAAAAAAAATTCATGTGTTTATTCAAACACTAGCCGCCTCTGGCGACCAGTTTGGTCTCCCTTAAATGTATGCAACAAATATATTGCAACATGTTACTTTTATTCAAAATTTTATTTACTTGCATACCTTTACTAAATGTAAAGATTCTGTTAGAGAAATCAACAAATCTATGCGATCAAGGTTGATGGTTGATTTTTTGACGGCCAATTATCTACTCTAGGGATATAGGCCTGAGGGGGGGGGGTGCCCTCCGTGGGGGTCTTTCTAAGGGAACCTAACCTGCATTTATGCATGGAAATCCATGGCTCAAAGAAAACCATGAAAACTCCGAACGATTAGGCGAACGGGCACAATTGGGTTCGAACCCAGCACTTCCCGTCTACCAATTTCGAGAGCGGAACCTCTCAGCCACTGGTGGGGCCTATGCGATCAGGGTAGCATTTTGTATAGGTATGTATTTCATCTTTCGTGAGAAAAACCACTTAGCTCACTTAGGCATTTATTCTTCATATCCGTTTGCTTATCAGTTGCAATATGTTCACGAATGCGGAGATTTTAAAATCTATTAAGTCATTTTACGTAATGGGGTCTACTGCCAAATGGTGTATCTTAGCTAATAGGATTTGGTCAGTGACTTTTTCTGTGAAAAGCCTTTAATGATATACACACTTGCATTAAACCAAAATATTGTTGCTAATATCTTTTTTGGGGAAATTCTCCATTATCTCTGTCAAAGACTTTTCATAAAGAAAACTATCGCCAAATTATTAGCCAAACTTTAACACCCAATAAATAATGGACATCAATTGAAACTGATCTATTCCACAAATGTATCGCCATATTTTTTCAGTGCTTGTTATTTTTTAACATCACGTTGTCAGCCTTTAATGATGTAGTTCTTATTTTAATTAACGGATAAACAAATAAAATATCTTTATGAATACTGAGAAACATTAAATTAAAATCCCTTTTTGAAGTAACAAACACATGTAACGAATCTGACATCAAGATCATTCATTCTTGCTGTGCGAACAATTACTTCCATAAGTTAATATTTTTTTTCACTCACTGAAGAACGAATATTTTATGTTTACTTCAGTGGAAAGAGATATGGATTGTCAATCTAATTTTAACTGATGTTATCTCAAAACATATACATATTTTTGAATGTAACTCATCTCTCAAACATTAATTTTTTTAAAGATATTTTCCCCCTTGTTAGCTTTTATATTTCAGGTGTGTAAATTAGAAATAGTGCTTTGATGTTGAAGTGAAATGTTTTTGTATATATTTTTTTTGTACTACTTATTTATTCTGTCGACCAATTTCACCAAATTATACAAATTACCAAAGTATTTGCCAAACTATGCCAATGACATAATTTTTATTTTAAATAATGAAAGAAAAAATAAATTAGTAAAACATTAATAAAAATTAAAAAAACATCGAATTAAAAATCACTTGATGACGTAACAAACATGTGTAAAGTGTTTAATGCCAAGTAAATTTGTCATTTACGATCCCATTATTGCCATTTAATCTTATAGTTTGGTGATAGTTTTCTGAGTGACGGGATAGTTAAATAGTACCTTATTTTTATTACTATTGATTATTTATTTAGGTATTTTTCCACTATAGGGGCCTTGGCATTTTTTAAAAAGCTTGTTGTAATTCTGGCTTCAAAAAGGGAGATATGTTGCCAAAATATATAAACAGCTCTGAAAACAAACCTGATGAACTTTCATTTTTGTTTATATATTTAATTATGTATATATATATATATATATATATACACAGTGCAGTATCGCTTATACGTTTCTCGTTTATACATTTTTTTGAATGGTCCTGACAAAATCCAATGGATATTAACGTTAAATAATTTCATTTATACGTTTTTTTCAACAAGTCAAGAAGAGAGAAAATGCGCATTTCATCCTCATATTCCCAACTCCCGACTGTCCAGTTTTACAAAAGGTACGTGACCTTGACCAACACCTGCCCAGCTGAACAAAAGCCGTACCCCTAAGGAATGCGAACATCCCACTTTCTATAGATAAGTGTTATTGTTGTACTCTCACCAGTGCCAGCAGGGCAAGTTCTTTTCCTGGCAACTTCAGTGCCTGGATTTGTATCGTTTACTAGCGGTTCACAATGACTTCGCGTAATAGAAAATCTCTGTCGTTGAAGGAAAAAATGTGCATTTTAAAAAAGGTGGATGAAAACCAACATTTAAAAAGAGTGGATCTTGCCAAAGAATTGGATTTACCAGTTTCAACTGGTAAACCCAATTCTTTGGCAAGATCTTTAAACACGCTTTAACACACACTTTAAACACGCTAATTTATAAGCATAAGATCATCGAGGAAAGCCATCATCAAAGTGGATGTAGTGCTTCAAAAAAACTTCGAATTCAAAGCGGAAAATTCGCTGATGTTGAAAAATTGCTTTTACAGTGGTTTAATCAGTGTCGGAGTGTAAAAATTCCCATCAGTGGTCCTTTGCTTATGGAGAAAGCATGAGAAATTTTGAAGAAGCTAAATGTGGAATGCGATGCATCATTTTCTTCAGGATGGCTTCACAAGTTTAAATTAAGACATGGCATAACAAGCAAAGCTATAAGTGGAGAGTCTGGAGATGTTGATTGCGAAACAGTGGATGATTGGATTCAAAACCAATTGCCAGATCTGATAAAAGAATATGAACTAAAAGACATTTTCAATGCAGATGAAACCGGTTTATTTTATAATCTTCTGCCATCTAAAACTCTTGCAATCAAATTGGATACGTGTCATGGTGGAAAAAAGAGTAAAGTGCGATTAACAGTGGTATTGTGTGCCAATGCGGATGGATCAGAAAAATTGCCTCCTTTGATTATTGGCAAATCAAAAAAGCCCCGCTGCTTCAAAAATGTGAAAACATTACCAACAATGTACCTGGCTAATAAAAAATCATGGATAACAATGTCCTCCTTTACCGATTGGTTAAAAGAATTAGATGATAAAATGCGAAACTAAAAGCGGCAAATCATTTTATTCATTGATCAGTGTCCAGCTCATCCACCTAATACAGACTTTCTTAAAAACATAACTGTGTGTCAAATTCTTCCCTACAAATTGTACCAGCAAATTGCAGCCACTGGATTTAGGAGTCATAAAATCCCTAAAACAACATTATCGAAAACTTTTGGTGAAAACTGCTATCGCCAGTTTAGACCACGGTGACTTCGAAAATGTGAACATTAACATCTTACAAGCTATGAATTTCATAATGATGGCTTGGCAAAATGTTTTACCCAAAACGATAAACTGCTTGGTCAGCCTGTGTGACAGAGATCCCTCACATATCCTTTTTTTTTTGTTAAAAATTAAATTAATTCATTTATTTTGGCTTTCGAAACATGTTGTTTTTTTTCTCCTTCGTTATGTTAAAATTTATTATTTAACTCAATGCGTAAAATCCAGTTAGAATCTTATCAGTTCGGTTTTTTTTTCTCTCTCGCAATATCCTCTAGAATGTAATGCAGTAAGTTTCACTTCATTTATTTATTATCGCTTTCTCAATAACATCTGCACCCATTAAAAATAAAATATAAACAGAAGAATCAGATGCACCTGCTTCTGATTTCAATGTGTGTTTTTTTTTCCTTTTGCATTGCCCACGCGAGATGTAATTATTTCTCATTCTTTATTTAAGTGACCGTTGAAATAATATATTAATAATGTAAAGTGAATGTTTATTGATGCGGTCTTTAAATCACTTTTCATGTTCGGTAATTTTTTTTTCGTGTTAAAACATATCTTTCTCAGTATTTCGCAATTTTAAGTAGCAATCATTTAACTTATTCATTTGTTTTGTTAATTTATAGCTGGCTTTATGGCGTCAGGGATATATACATATGTTGAACCGTTTTTCTGGCAACTTTTCTGCATCACACGATTTTATTGTTTTTTTTGTTGGGGTGCTAGATTCTGGGCTAATCATTTTGGTGTGTAAATATGACTCTTTGTCTGCTTTTCGCACACTTTTCTAATGCTGAAATCTGGCGATGTTGTTGCGTCAAGTCTTTTATGTTTCTTATGAAATCGGACACTTTAACTTCTGCTCTCACCATGTGAGGACGTAAAAGACCTTGTGATCTGAGTGTACGCTTAGGCGTACCTCGTATTTCCTCTCTCGGACATTTAATAGTTCTAAGTAAATTACCTTTTATTATTGTGTTAAAAATGTTAAAATAAATTTTTCTAGTTCCTGTATTTGCTTGGTTGGAGTTTTTCTTATGCACTTTTACGAACCAATTTCTCAACTGAACCACCCCACTTCTACGTCATAGCCCGGAACTGTTGATGACAGTCACATGACTTAGGCTTTTATTATATAGATGAAAAATCTTAAAATTATGCTTCCAAAAGAACTTAAGATATATTCCATAATATGCATCATTGAATAAACAATCCTCCTGCATGTGGTATTACGTTATTGGAATGAGCAGTCACTTGGGGGGGGGGGGGGGGGGGGTAAGAATTTTCCTTGACCTATGAAATGGCTTGACGTAATGGACAATTCTGGAAAAATTGAGTATCGATAAACAGATAAACATCGACATCACATAAAACAGCATCGGTCACAATAAAAATCAGTTCCCAAATTCTAGTACAGTAAAGCACCGATTATACATCTTTCAGGGAACCATTGTGAAATGGCATATAACTAAAAAAAGACATACAATCGAAATTTGTAATCACGTAAGGTGTAAAACTCTTTAGAAATATAACACTGGAATCATGCAAATTTAATGTTGCTATCATTTTTGCTTGTTTAAGATGTACTATATATTAAAAGAAAGTTAAAATATCTAAAGAAAAATTCAATAATCATTCCAAAATTTGAAAAATAAAAATGAGAATTATCAAATCTTATATCAGTGCACACCTTGAATTACTTTTTTATTGCATTATTGAACGTGCAAAAATATTTTAACTAAACTAATCTTTAATCATATGATGTACCGATTTTCTTTGAGACCAGCAAAGTATTATGTATGGAATTAAGTCCATGGAAAGCTTTATCACTGGTATTGTGAGAAACAAAAAATGTTCCAAGTGTGTCAATGCAGTCCATTCTTTTCATCCCATACCCTACATAGGTTCTACGAACTTGAAATAACCCCTATAGCGGTCACATGTGTTCCTTGTCTTTAATCTTTCCTCAAATATTACGAGTAGAAAATAAAAAAAGATTGACGTTGGGAGGAAAAATCTAAGAAAATCAGTTTTGGCATGAAAGAAACAATGTATAACCAACAATATGCATCATATAAATGAAATGTCTCAACATTAAAATACACAGGGTTGAATCGGGATCACACTGAAACAATGTTTAAATATAAAAGACATATAAATGAATCTAATGGGGTGGGGGGGGATCTGTATTAAACAGGTTTCTGCCTTAGCAGAGATGTGATATCTAGAAATTGTATGGAGCACTTTTCACTGGGACCGTGGAATTTTTCCATTTTAAACCGGGACTCTAATATTTTTCTGCAGCAGTAAGTTTTTTTTCTATTTCTGTCATTCGATTTGAGGAAGCTTTAAAGATGCTACAAATATGTTTCTTTATTACTTTATTAAAACATTGCATTGTTATGGGATTATAATAGTGTTTTAGATATAATACAATTGCAGTTTGTCATTGGTATTGTAGCAGTATATAAAACATTAAAAAATAAACAAGAGTTAACTTATTCCAATAGTTTCTCTCCTTCTGTTTTATTAAAATCAAAATCTGTAGATGTGAGATCAGAAATGTTTTCAATGACTAACTAGGGAACATCCCCAACTGTCAGTTCTGGATTTTGATGAGAGTGGTATCTTTCGAAAGCTTTTGCCATGAGGATCAAGAAATGTATAGGAACTATATACCTGAATCCAGTAATTCATGAGATATGGACATTTTTCTGTCTCAGAAAAGAGATAAAGAAGGGTAAAATAGCCTGAGATTCCTTCACATGCTATTCAAGGCAGGAATTTTGTCTTATAATTAATCATAATAGTGGTTTTCATGATAGTATTTCATGACGGAGATGAAGAGGCAAAACAGATGAAAATTTATGCAACAGAATACTACCCAACAAACACACGACTTATGGCTGAATGACTTATATGTCGCGGCCAAAAGGAGTTAAGGCCATTTGTAAACAAACAATGTCTTACCGTAAATGACCCGCCGCTAGTTGCGGCAGATATTGCCGAACCGCTAATGTTTCAGCATTGAGAGAACTGTTGCATTTACTTTGCCCGGCAACTCTTAAGGGGCGATTTCCGGCAAAAATATAATGACCCGTCATTGTCTAGAAAGTAGAGGGCTAATATCACATAACCCGAATGTTTAATTAAAGAGAGGAAATGTATTTTTCTCTTCATTTCTTTCAAAGTAAGTTTAATTATTTTAAATCTGGGTTTTAGTAAAAATATAAATATGTCGTGAGATTTATATGTAAAGCAGTAAAATAGATTACATATTTTTATTTAGTTTGAAAATATTTTATAAAAATCAAAAATTGTTCCCAAAATGTACATGTACATTTTGGGGACACATGCATTTTCTTCACCGGCACCCCTTTACACACATTATTCATAAAAAATAACTGAAAGAAACAGAATAAATATTTAAAATGATTTAAAATAAATATTAAAATAGCAAAATGCCCTTAGATTGGGCCTAAAGCAGTCCCTGTCTGCCCCCCCCCTCCCCCACACACACACACACTTACTCAGCAATGGAAAACTTTCACATACATACATACATAAAATCGTTTTTAGCTGTAAATGCGTAAATATTTCTAAAATTGACGACTACTGTATGTCTAAAATTGGCTTAAAAATACAATTAATTCGACATTTTTTCTGGATGTTCCTGTAGAACAAACAATACATTTTTATAAAATTCTTTTATTTTTATTCATTTTGTATTAAAAGTGTTATAATTTTTTCCCACTTAAACATGCTTTTGATACATTTTGTTACATCAATTACTTTCTGATACATTTAGTAGTTATTTTTTGTAGAGAAATTAATCGAAATTGTTTTCTCCTGACTCTCTCTCCCACGTTTTTAAGGGACGAAGGGAATGAACTGTTTCGAGCGGCTGTTCAAGGCCACAGCCAATGATACATAGGGGTCAAGATTTTGCTGTGTCATGGAGAGGTTCTGCTCTCGAAGCTGGTAGACGGGAGGTGCTGGGTTCGATCCCAATCGCGCCCGTCGGCCTAATCGTTCAGAGTTTTCAAAGGTTTTCTTCGAACCTTGGTTCTCCAAGCGTTAATACGGGTTAGGTTCCCTTAGAAAGACCTCCACGGAAGGCACTCCCCCCCCCCTTAGGGCCTATATCCCACGTGCAGATAATTGGCCAACATAAATACAACCAACCAACCAACCAACCATCGCTGTGTCATGATTTCAAATCACTTTCACTTGTCACTGTTGTTTGGCGAGGAAAGACAGGACGACTGTTTCTGTTTATTTCGAGTTCTGACACGGTTTGTACGGATGTCTGCGGTGGGAATAGAATTTAAAATATTGTAAGTCTGAATATTTTGATTGCCTTTTCATTAAATCAGTTTAATTCGAAATGTTTCTGTACCATTAATTATACTCATTTTTATAAAAAAAATTATATAACTAAGTATGTGAAGTTAAATGTTAACATTATTAGTTGCTATTTTATAAATGATACGACGTAAAATGTTAGAATTTGCGATTTAACTCTGATTTTTAAAGATATTTTTATTTAAGCAAATGCAGGATAATATCTGTTTTTTATTTATTATTTTTTAAAAATTTTCATTTAGTACTTTCATTGAATGTATTCTAAGAATTTTTTCCTATTATTGTGGCTGTATAAAGTAATTTAAAAAATTGCAAATTATTTATATCGCTTTCATAATTCCTCTAGTTTATTTAAAATAAATTGATTTAATGTCATAATTGTTTTTTTTAGATGTGACTTTGAAAAGAAAGATTTTTTTCTTTTCCTCTGATTCAGATTATAATTTGCCCTCAGAGAAAATGTCATCAAATTAAACAACTGAATAATTTTATTACAAAAGAAGAAAAATTAGAGTGAGAAAAAACTATATAGAAAAAGAAGAATATTTAAGATATTTTGAAATATCTGAAAATAATTTTCAGAAAAAAAAGGTTGGAATACATGTTTTAACCTTTTTTTTAAGTTATAATTTTAAAATTTAATTATTCGACTTTAATAGGAAAATCTAATGTTATCTAATATTAAACAATATTTAAAAAATTATGAGAACGATAAATTACTATTTTTTTTTTAATGTCATTCGGGACATATATAAATATAAAACGGCATTTTTTTAATTTCTTTATTTTTTAATAATGCTTATGTGAAAATCTGTGTTTGTTAAATGAAAATGGTTCAGAAATATTTCAGTTGTTCCTCTATTCTCATTGAATAAGGTTTTAATGAATGGGCATCAAATTTTGGCAACGGACTTACAATAAGTGTAAAAAAAAAAAAAAATAAAATCACAAACACATTTAACTTTAATAGAATATACATAACATACGTTAATATTATATACACTATTTAGACACAAATTCAAAAATTGTTCTATAAAGAATACTTGTTGGCAGATTGTTTAAGTAATAAAGTGTTTTTGCATGAAAAATAATATATTGATAATAATTTAGATTAACTTAAAAAAAAAAAAATAATAATTTACTTATCTTGAACTTTTTCAAAAATTTTTCACAGGCAATGCTTGGCATAGCGAATTAATTAGTTTATATTTTCAATTAATAATTTTAAATATATATGAAATGAAACTATTTGAAAATCATATTACTACATATAAAATTAAATAAATAAAGAAATTAATAAATTCACTATGTCAAGTATTGTGTTTTGGAATAAAAAAAAAAATAATAATAAGATAAGTAAATTTATACTTTTTTTCAAAGTATACTAAATGATTATTAATATATTAGTTTTTCATGTAAAAACACTTTATCGTTTAAACATTTTTTCAACAAGTATTTTTTATATAACAAATTTTGAATTTATGCTTAATTAATCTTTATGGCAGGATAGTGGCAGGCTTTTGGGTAGTTTACATTTTAAAAAAATCACAAAAGGCTTTTTTGTGGGCAGCTTTGGGCTAGATTTAATTCTTGCAAACACAAATGGCTGGACTAGGGCGAGCTTCTGGCTATCCATTATTTTTAGTGGCCATTAAAAGAATAAAAACGGCCAGTTTGAGGCTATCCAGTATTATTGGTGAAAAGTTAGCGGCATGATTGTGGGCAACTTCTTGTATTTACGGCCAATTATCTTGTGGCCATATTATGTCCAGCGTGACACTTATTTGACAGAGCCGGAACGGCTAATGATAGCGGGCCTCAAACACTTGGGGCCAAGGCTAACGTAACTGTGAGCGGCCCAGGAGTTCTGTGTTTGTTGGGTAGGTTCTGCTTTACAGCTAGTCTTCCTCCCAGCTGGATCAACAAAATACCTTCAGCCACTGGATGTTTACTTCTTCAAAGACTACAAGTACTTGGTAAAGAAAATAGAATATTTAAAAGGTAATCGAAGTATTTGCTGTGATGTTAACATTTGCTGTAGAAGCACTTTGAAACACTTGCATTTTCAAAACTTTTACTTAGAAAAATACTATCATGGTTAATTATAATACCAAATTCCAGTCTGCAATAGCTTTTGAAGGAATCTCATGCTGCTTTCCATTCTTTATTTCTCTTCTCCAAAACAGAAAAGCATGTGAAGCTTGTGAACTATTGGATTCAGGAGTATAGTTCATATACTGTTCTTGATCCTTGTGTCAAGAGCTTTCGAATAATACCACTTTCATCAAAATCCAGAAATGGCAGTTAGAGGAGGTTCCCTAGTAAGTTGAATGAGAAATAGATTGTTGGCTGCCATTATTGCTATGAAAAATATGAACAATTTTATTGATCATCATTAAAGATTGGCTGAGCTAAGATTATTTTATTTTTTATAATATTAATATTTTAACATTACTTTTGGTTATTATTACATGAATGTAAAAACAGTATAAAATGAAATAGGAATATTGAATTAATTTTTAAAAAATCTTTATTATTAATTTTAAGTGATGCTCTTATTTCTTTTTAATTCAGATTTTTATATGCTGTCAACAGTAATATAATCAGTAAATTTATTAATCTAATTTTGTTTAATGATAATTTCTTAGATAATTAAATTTCAGTCATATGCAAAAATGTAGAAAAAATAAGTAATCACATATTTCCATTTTGTTTTTTCTTTAAGATTTGTCAATAGTGAAAAGTCATGTTTAGTGCATCAATCATTTAAAATAAAAAAATTGGAAAAGAGGTGCTTAAAAATAGAAAATCTTTAGGAAGAATTAAGTTTCCCTTTGAAAAGAATACAAATTTCAGTGACTAACCTTAAAGGAGACATGTTTTGTATTATATTTTGAAATTATCTTATTAATAAAAAAGGACCGATTTATATAAAAGGGGCGATTCAAAATAGAGGTTATGACAATTATTTCTTAAACCATTAATGATTGAAAGGTACTTCCAATTACAAAAAGTATATCAAACAAGGCATCTGCGATCTTCCCTGATCATTACACCTCATGTTAATGTATGAGAAATTTTAACTGGATGATTTAGTCATTACCTAATAATATAGTTATCAAAATATGGTTTTAAAAAAGTCACTTTAAAATTATCCTCTTATGTTATTAAGATGATAAAATTTAAAAAGTTTTGTCAAGTAAAAGTTTTTAGAAGTAGGGGAGACTTGTACAAAACAGGGTAGTACAGATTCCTCCTTGACTTCATTTTTTATCTTTCGGCCAACACAAGGAATTGCTTGTTGAACGTCATTATGACATGTGTAGCTGAACAAAACGCTACTGTGTGTGGTTATTTTTTGAGAGAAAAATTTCATTTGAATTACTGTTAAAAACTGTTTTGTTTGATTCCAGGTTTTACTTATATATTAACTGTTTGTCAGCATATTAAATATCGTAAGAATGATATCTAATTCTTTGCTTTTTCTGCTAGTAATTTAAGTTTTACTAATCTTTCACTATAGGATTGAGAGTAGTACCGCCATGTTTTTATATTGATGTGATATTGGGATAAAACTGGCTACTTAACAGTGGGTCAAAACCGGGTATAACCGGTTTTGTTCTGCACTCATGGAATGATTTTTTTTAGAACTGTTAATAATTTAGATAGGAGATTTATATTACCATTTAATGATGTTAAGTACTTTTTTAACCCCTTGATATGACTTTCATAGCCTCTCTGAACTCATACTACAAACAAGAGATGAGGAAGTGGTTGCTTTCCAATCCTGGGTAATCTGTAACAATTTACTAAATTGGAAAATTATTCAAAGCTGCATTTTTGAGAGTAGCAGTTGAAAATCTTCCAATCAGACGGTTTTAGAAAACATGGGTTTTTCCCTACAACAACGATGTTTTTCCAAACCATCTTTTTGCTTCCTCAAAAATGACAGAGAAACCCATAAAAGTCAGTGATAACACACCTAGGTCTACACAGCCATAGGTTGGCATAGCTGCAGCAATAAATATTTCTGAAACATCACTAGAAAACCAAGCTCATTCTTCCACATCTAAAAGAGATGACATCACACATCCAGCAGTTGACAACGCATAAATTTTACGTATGGTTAGTATTTAAGTACTAAATACTAGCAGGGATTCGATATTTCATTCTCACTGTATAATTCTTGCTGTTTAGATAACATTGGAGTGATCCTAAGCCATAGGGATGCACTAACCAAAATTTTTCGAACACATGACCTAACCAATGCTCTTCTCGAACCCAAAAACGATAGAATACAAAATTTAGTCATAATCGCTAAAGTCATTTTATAGATAAAATTAGCTTGACCCACAGTAACCCAAAAAGGTCCTATTAATCTAAATTTATCAAACATCTGACCTATCTCAATGGTCTTCTCATGCTAGGAAATGGTATAATAAGAAATTTTGTCAAAATCGTTTGAGCCATTTTTTAGATAAAATTAGCTAAACCTTGGCCGATAGTGACCCAAAATTACTGGTTAATTGAATTTTCTTGAGCATGCGACATAGACCAATGGTCTTCTCCAACTCGAAAACTGATAGAAAACAAAATTTAATCAAAATCATTAAATCATTTTCTAGATAAAATTAGCTTGACCCACAGTGACCCAAAAATGATGCATTAATCGAATTTTCTTGAACGTGTGACCTATTCCAATGATCTTCTCGTGCCCGGAAACAGTATAATACAAAATTTTGTCAAAATTGTTTGAGCCTTTTTTAAAGATACAATTAGCTTGACCCACAGTGACCCAAAAATGACCCACTAATCGAATTTTCCCGAACATATGACTTAGCTCAATGTATTCTCATGCTCAGAAATGATGTAATGCAAAATCTTGCCATAATGTTGTGAGCCCTTATTTTAGATACACTTAGCTTGAACACAGTGACCCGAAAATGATTCACTAATTGAATTTTCTCGAACATGTGACTTAGCCCAATTGTCTTCTCATGCCCAGAAACTGTATAATACAAAATTTTGACAAAATCGTTTGAGTCGTTTTTTAGATACAAATAGCTTGGCCCACAGCGACTCCAAAAATGACCCACTAATCGATTTTTCTCGAACTTGTAATTTAGCCCAATGGTCATCTCATGCCCGGAAATGGTATATTACAGAATTATGTCAAAATATTTTGGGCCATTTCTTAGATTCAATTAGCTTGACCCTGATCCATTGTGACCCAAAATGACCCACTAATTAAATTTTCTTGAACATGCGACCAAGCCCAGAGGTATTGTCGCACCCGAAAACTATAAAATACAAACTTTCATGAAAATCGTTAGAGCCGTTTTCTAGATAAACTTTGCTTGACCCACAGTGACCCAAGAATAACCCACTAATCGAATTTTCTCTAATATGTGACTTAGCCCATTGGTCTTCTCGTAATCCGAAATGACAGAATACAAAATTTAGTCAAAATCGTTAGAGCCGTTTTTTAGATAAAATTCGCTTGGCCCATAGGGACCCAAAAATAACCCACTAATCAAAATTTCTCGAACATGTGACCTAGCCCAAAAGTTTTCTCATGCCAAAAACGGTTGGACATAAAATTTAGTCAAAATCGATTGAACCGTTTTTTAGATATAATTAGCTTGACCTTGACCCAAAATGACCCACTAATCTATTTTTCTCGTACATGTGACTTAGTCCACTGGTCCTCTTATGCCTGGAAATGGTATATTACAAAATTTTGTCAATGTTTTAGCCCTTTTTTGGATTCAATTAGCTTGACCCTGACCCATTGTGACCCAAAATGACCCACTAATCGAATTTTCTTGAACATGCGATCAAGCCTAATGCTATTCTCATGCCCGAAAATGATAAAATACAAGATTTCGTAAAAATCTTTAGAGCCGTTTTCAGATAAATTTTGCTTGACCCACAGTGACGCAAAAATGACCCACTAGTCGAATTTTCTCTAATATGTGACTTATCCCGCTGGTCTTCTTGTAATCGAAAATGACAAAATTTAGTCAAAATCGTTAGAGCTGTTTATTAGGTAAAATTGGCTTGACCCATAGTGACCCAAAAATGACCTACTAATCGAAATTTCTCGAACATGTGATCTGGCCCAATAGTTTTCTCGTGCCGAAAAACGGTTGTATATAAAATTTAGTCAAAATCAATTGAGCCGTTTTTTAGATATAATTAACTTGACCTTGATCCATTATGACCCAAAATGACCGACAAATCGAATTTTCTTGAACACGTGACCTAGCCCAATGGTATTCTTGTGCCCGAAAATGGTAAAATACAAAATTTCGTCAAAATCGTTAGAGCCATTTTCTAGATAAACTTTGCTTGACCCACAGTGACCCAAAAATGACCCACTAATCAAAATTTCTCGAACATGTGACCTAGCTCAATAGTTTTCTTGTGCCGAAAAACGGGTGGATGTAAGATTTAGTCAAGATCGATTGAGCCATTTTTTAGATATAATTAGCTTGACCTTGACCCATTATGACCCAAAATGAGCCACTAATCCAATTTTCTCGAACATGTGACCTAGCCCAATGTTCTTATTGTGCCCGAAGATGGTAAAATACAAAATTTTGTCAAAATCATTAGAGCTGTTTTTAAGGTAAAATTTTCATGCACACACAATTTTTCCTCGCATTATAGTATAAGATTTGCAAACAACAAACATTTATTGTACCCAATTTTGGCCCACCTTCCAGGGCCCGACTTATGCAGGGGCATGAGGGGCAGCTGCCCCAGGCCCCCATGAGAGTAGTCAGGATTTTTATTTAAAAGTGCCAAATGATTAAAGCCAAAATGGTTAGCCAAAAGTTACCAAAATTCATATATTTTCAAACATTTAGGAAGGGAGTGCGGTCCCCCTTACCCTCTCTGCTTCCAGTACCCTCTCCCCCCATGCAAAAAACAAACTATATCATTAGAAAACTAATGATTAATATTTTATTACAACAACTTAGTATTCTATTGTTTTCAAAAGAAATTCTTTATTACCGTTTTCCTCGTAATGTGGCAAGGTAAAACGATTAATTATGATCCATTTGTGACATTTTCTTTTAGACATCTTATAACGTATGTAGATAAGCAAAATAAAAGTTTTCAAAGAAATATTCGTATCAACCAATCTATCCTTTTTTTTTTTCTATTATCCTACTGGAATTTTTTCGTAAAGTTGTGACCATCTTTTTGTGACACTCTGTATACAGATGTGAGCTGTACCGGGTACAAAATTTATGCATATAATGCATGTATGAAGTTTAGTATTAGCCACTTCCACATTATTGACAAAAAAAATCTATAGATGGATAGAAGGGACCCCCCAGAATGGTTCTTGCCCCGGGCCCCCCATAGCCTAAGTCGGGCCCTGCCACCTTCCCCTATTTAAAATACTAAAAAAGTTAAGAGACGTTTTTTTTAAAATGCACTACATCTGCATCAGATGCTTACTTTTTTATGGTGAAAACCGTATTTTGTTAAATATATTAGGTAATGAGTAATCATCTATTTAAATAGGTTAATATTCAGTAAAGAATCCTCTTGAATCGCATTAACTTTAATGTTGCTTGTTGTATTATTTATGCAGAAATGCTAGTCAAATTATTCTTTCATTTATTCTGTAGTCTTTAGTTTCAATATCATTATATTTAGTTGGCACTATATTGCTATACTGGTATTGAGATGTCACACAGGCCAATTGACTATTTATATATCCTACTTTATATAAATAAAAAAATTAATACAAAATAAGATCAGTAAAAAATAGCAAATGCTCTAATTCTTTTGAGCTCTTTAAAAAAAAATAATTTCTTCTTCATATTGAAAGTTAAAACTGACAATAATCTCATTATGTTTGAAACATAATATCAAGTGCCAGTGTGTAAATACAGAATATAATCAGTTTCACAAATTTCAAGTTCATTACATGATAGTTGTTTTCGCAGTTGTATACCTAATAACCAGCTATCCATTTCATATAATTTCACTGCTTTTTGTTGTACTTCATTCAGGATATTAAATCTATCTATGAGTAATCTTATTTTGTAAAACTGTGATTTGTTGTTTTTCTGGGCAAAAAAAAATATTTTTCTTGAAATGCATATTTTGCTCCGATATTGATTATTTTGCTTCAGGGCATGATATATTGCAATTAAAAATTAAGGAGATATTTTAATGATACAAGAAATGAATGCTTAATTTAGTTATTTGTAACTTATAAAATATACCATGTCATATTTATTTCTGAGTAACAAAACTGTTTATCATTTTAAAAATTAGGAATATCAAGAAAGTATCTGTCATTTACTTTGCATGAAATGTGTTTTAAAATCAAAATAACTACTTTGACATAATTATGAAAGAATTTTCAACAATAAATGCATGAAAGTTTGTTATGCAGGTTCCAGTATCAAATATTTTTGTTTTAAAATTTACCTATGTGGGTAAAGTATTTTTCAAATGATACTGTCAAATTTGAGGTTTTAAATTGATTTTTGAGGCATTAAAATCACAAAATTGGGATTATGATAAAAAATGTATTACATTTAATGGATAATGATTGAGATAACTTGTTGTTAGATTATTTAATACTTGAAGTTTTCACACAGCTAGAAATGAAAATGACTTAATAATTATGGGATTCACATGGAAAAGTAGTGGGAATAAAAGATTTGATAACATCTTTAAGAATAATTTCTGCATTTCACATTTTCGATATTGTGTGTCAAATCTAATTTCACTTTTTAGATTTTTTAAGTGTGTTATTTTGGAAGGAATGTTTTTAATTTTTATTTTTGTTTACATTAGGAAAAATATGCTGCTGCATTGAAAAAAACTTCTGCTCAAAATGCATCAAACCGTCTAAAACAAAAAACTTTAAAGAAGACTCGAAAATTTATGATTGATGGAGTTGTTGTCACGACAACAACAAGCAAAGTTATTTATGGTGATGAAGATAAGCAGTTGAAAGATGATCATGTATTAAGGTATGTTTCTGTAGTTATGTCTGTATTTAAATAGAAATTTATTTCTGCCCATTGCAATCTCCAAAATCATGTGACATAAAATTAGCAAACAATCTTAATTTGTCTGCCATTTACCTCTTTCCCATCCTGATTTGATGTTTTTATTTGAATTTGGACCCTGAAATAATATTTTTACAGCTATTATAATTTATAATATAAGAGTATAATTAGCTGTATACCATAAGCAGAATTATGTTTTTAGCTATATAAATATAAATTTATTTTAATATAATCCATACAAGATTGTGTAATAAAAGTGATACAAAAGTTTAATTTCTCTTCTAAAAATAATTCAAAAGTCTATATCTTCTGACAATAAAATATAGATACATTTTGTTGGACTGCTGCATTAAGTCATTGTAGAATTTAGTTTAATTATTTTAGGGCCACATTAATTTTAGATATTGTATTTTAATATAACGTTCATTTATTACTTTTTAAGTTTAGCTTATATAATGAATTTTATTTGCAATTGTAAGTTTGGAATATATTATAGAGTTAAATAGTTTAAGTTTTTCTGTTCTTACTGAATTATTATCTAAGTGTTACCAGTAAACATTTCTTAGAAATTTTGATGAATTATTTTTTAAAAGCATATTTTTGACATATTATCTGCCACATGATATACTATCCGAACCATGTATGTGTTCAAATAGAATGAATCATTTGACTGTTGTGGTAATATTGTGCAATTTGAGTATTGTGAAATTTGTTTATATCCATTTATTTTTACAAACTTTAGCATGTAATAAACAGCTTGCCACCTAAATGGAGATTATGCAGGTGGCAGTTATTGTATTAAAATTATTTTTTTAACAAGTTATAAGAAATATAAATATTTATTAATGCTGTAAAAGAAAACATGATGTTTACTCTTATTTCATTTGTAGAAAACTGGAGCTGAGAGAATTAAAGATGTTGCAAAAATTAGAAACTAAGCAATTTCAAGATTTAGCAGTAAAGGCACAAAGTGCTCGTGATCAGACAGAGAAGCGTTTTGATCAGGAAATGACGGTAGTTTATCATTTTAATATAGTTTTCCTATATTTTTGCTATATGGATAAGCTTCAATGAAAAGTAACGTAGGAAAAAAGATGGTTTAAATTATAGTGAATTTTTTTTCAAAATATTTAAGAAAACCCAGTTTTTTTTTCTGTTAGAAAATGAAGAAGGGGGAACGAGAAAGTATTGAAAAGAATGTGTCTGTGTAATTCAGCATGCATCAAAAAATTTTTGGCAGAAATAATATTTTGTTTACGTGACTCCTTTTTTAAAATTCTTAAAACTTTATACAGTTATTCTCTGCTTTTAACTTCTTGGTTTTTCTAATGAGCATAAAATATGAAACATACTGCTTTCATAAAAGAAGGAAAATGTTAATTATTGTTATTTTTTATTGCCACTAGAACTAAAAATAGAATTGCTATTTAAAGATGAACCAATCTTAGCATTTGTCCTCCCCTTTAGTCAATATACTCTAATATTAAAGTATAATTATGTTACCTGCATGTGTGTGGTCACATGTATTGCTGCCATTGAACATACTTAACTTGATTTTCTCATTAAAATAAAATGTATCTTGCTTATATGTCCTATTTTTATATGAAGACCCCAGAAGCCAAGGGGTAGAAGTGACATAATTAAAAAAACTGAGCTAAGTGTACAGGCTATCTAGAAATAAGGCTATTTGTTTGGAGGGAAAGAAATATAAGTTATTTTCTAATTATGTGCTGTGTTCTAGAGGTCAACTACTTAAGCTCTTTAAACTACTTAACTCTTTAATCTCTACTTAAATTTTAAAAAGTATTGTACTCCACTTTTCTTTAACAGTTATTGAAATAAGCGTTCAAACACTGCTGTGAAATAAGCAACAGTTTTCATACTTTAACTCGGTCAATTACTATTGATGTTCCGACTTTGAACTCAATGTACTCCAAATCTAAATTTTGTCACTTGTATCCCTTGTCTTCTGGGGTCTTCATATGTAAATATGTGTTTTCTGTATAATGCCATACTTCTGCACATGATTAGTGACATTTTTAAAATGGTGATTAGATATTTTAAAAAATTTTGCATTTCAACGCTTTATTAAAATTGTTTCATGTAAGACATAATTTAATACTAAATCAAAGATGCTCTGCAATTTTATAATTGACTCTCTTCATTATTTTTTATAGTTTTTGTTAAGTGAGATTTTGGGATATGTAAATTGAAACGAAAATTCGAAAAGAAAATCTGATCGAAACAAATTCAATTCACATTCCCCGAAATCACACTATGGCCATACGTATAGTGGTTAAGTAGTACGCGTCGTAACTAGATTAAAATTAAATTTGAAAAGGAAATTCTTTAAACGTAAATAAGGAAAATTGTTATTACTCACCCCATTTGATGCAAGAAATAACACACCACAATAAATAAGAGCGGTTTACACATAAATATTATTTATTAAACATTATTCAACATTGTGATTCCTGATCCGGTATAACACAATATATTGTGAAAATTTTGATGCATTATTTTAAATAAATTATCAAGAAGTACATGCTAATGTATGACATATAACATTTTAATTATTCGAAATATGTTTTTGATGAACGTCTAATCATGCTGAGTTTCAATCTTTTTTTTAATAAGTTATGTATTCCAAGTGGAGAGTCTAAAGTGATAATAGAGTTATAAGAGGAATGCGTCGATGGTAGATAAAACAAATGGAGAATCCTGACAAATGGATATTGCCTATATTTACGAATTACTCCATAGCAAGCTTGATGACTGGATCACATAAAGTCATTATTTGATTGAGAATACAAATTCCCGGGAAATAATGAAGTATCAATTAATCAAATGCGGATAATATTGTCGTTTTTATATTGATTTTCTTCAAAGCAGAGCATTAAAGTTGAATATTGAAGACAGCTCGCACAGATACTATGAATTATATAAGTAACATGAAGATTCTTCAAAGAAAAGTGCCTAAATTGAAGAGTAGAAATAGCTCACACAGTGCTATAAAATATTTTGGCAGTTTGAAGCTTTGTCAACGGAGAGTACCAAAATTAAATAGAACGGAAACAGCTCACACAGGATTACCAAAGTCGCTTGGATATTAAATTGAGTGTATTGCTAAATGATAAAAATAGTAAAAACATTTAAGAGGAGTCCATGGCGACCACAGGAAACGCCCGTAGGGCCCCTGGCCCCACAACGAGAAAAAGATGAAACCTGTACCTCCAAATGGATGTTATGTCTTCCGACAAAAATAACGAACTGAATCTTTTTTTGAAAAGCCTGCAGAAAATTGGAGTATGCTTTCAGCTAAAACAGCCAATAAGAATGCTCCAAAAGACGATCCATCAAATCGAAGAGGACGATCTATCGAACGTGAACAGGGGGAAAATGTTCTAGCAGCAGAATAATCACCGTGGAATGGCAACACTCTAACGAGCGGGAAAAGAAGGAATGTTCGCTACGTGGGAGTTCCTGTGACGTCAAAAGGAATTTCCTGCCTGTTTTGAGATAAGAGAGAAATCCTTTTTAAAGGTTGCTTCTTTTTGGGATACCAAGTAAATGCAAGGCAATAAAAATAAAGGAAAGTATAGGAGTTATAATTTCGTTTCTCTGGCAAACGATTTCAGCAATTGTTATGAAAGTCTATCATAGAAATAGAAAAAGATAATAGAATATAATAAATGTAATTTTAAATGAAATAATTAAGAATAAAGATTTAGGATTTAATATTTAAAACTTAGTAAAATTTGCTGTCAAAGTTGAAAGATTGTAAATGGAAGTAGATTATTAAAATTAACAAAATATACAAAATTAAATTTATGTAAATTTAAGAAGGGGGAATGTTATGTAAAGCTTTTACAACATAACAGTTTTTTTTAATTAGGGTAAATAATTTCCAAATTTCACTACTAGAAGCTTTACTATTTGTTGCTTTAGGTCAGAAGTTGTCACTTTACTAAATACCCCATTATTATACTTGTTTATCTGTAGCGAAGGTTCAAAGTTTTTTTACATGAGAAAGGGATATAAAAATATTTTGTGTAATACTTTCAAGTTTTGAATTTTGTCTTTTAGAAGTTACACATTTTGAAATATGTTTAGTTTTGAAACACTATAAAGCAGTATTTCCCAACCTTTTAAACTTGTGCAGCCTTTTTTAGAATTAACTTGTGCGGTAGGGCTTTAAACATAACATGCTGAATATTGTTGAAAGTTAATGAATGGCATTTAGAAGTATTGTTATAAGGAAGTAGGGGTAGAATCAGAATGACCAAACATTGTTTGCTAAAGGAGTTACTAAATTCAGTTTTTCAAATTTTTGTTCATAATGTTATTTATAGTTTTCTTATTTATTTTCTATCAGCAAGCATGGATATCCTGGAAAGTGCACTCAGAGCGCACAAGTTGGAAACCACTGCTGCATTCTGTATAGAAAGGACCTAAAATTTAAAAAGATATAATATATTTAAAAGATAATGCACTGTTGCACAAAGTTATTGTTGTGAAAGAGTATTTGGCAAAGAACACAACAAACATTATCAACCAAGCACCATACTCACCTGGTATGGCCTTGTGTGACTTTTTATGTTTCCAAAGCTAAAATTACCACTTCAAAGAAGGTATTTTGAGTCAATTGAGGCCATAAAGGAAAATTCATTGAGGGAACTAAGGCCATACCACAATCAGCCTACAAAAAATGTATAGAGGTTTGGATCAAGTGTAGCATAGTTGTATTGGACTAAGTGATTGATTGGATTTAGGTGACAAAATAAATTTTGGTGAAGAAATTATTTTTTTTGTGTTTCATTTAACAATTCCGGGTGCTTTTTACACAGAATATATATAAAAAAAGTCAAAATGTCACTGTTTTTTTTCACCTTTTGGTAATTTAATATTATATTGAATACAAAGCAATTAATAGCTTTCTTCCTATCTGTACCATAAGTCTAGTGTTGATGAATTAAGCTACATATAAAATAATTTTTTTAGTTTAAAGCAGTGTTTCCTCTATATGGGGCCAATTTGAGAACCCATATTTTGCTAACTGCTTTGTCTGTCTTTGAAAAAAGTTTGATGTTGTAGTCAGGTCTATATTTCAGATGTGTGACACACTGCCATTTATTTTATGCTCAACTTTCCCTTTCTTCCCTCAGTTGAACTCAAATAATTAGTAAAATTATTTATTTCAAATTTAAATTCAATAAACCATATAAGGACTTGAGTTTCAAAGCTCGTCTTATCCAAAATTTAAAAAATTGTGTTTTCTCTATCAATCTATTCTATTGGTAAACCTACATCGAAGAAACACTACAATGTGCAAAAAAACTAGTTTTATTCTGTATTTCAGGCATTGTGAAATCTTGGTTTACAATGAAAACCAATGGGAAGGGGTTTTAATGGATTAATTGTAGGTTTGAGGAATTTTAATTTCAGTTAGATTTGCTTCATTTACTTTTAAAAAATTGAATACTTTACCGGACTCTTTATTTTTACTGCTGAAATCAAATAATTTTTTATCACATTCTATTTTATTTACTTTACAATATTCTGTTAATTCATTAAAAGATCTTATTCTTGTATTGGTTCCTTCTATGCCATAATAGATGTCTGATTTATTTCCTATTTTGCGGGGTACTGCTTTACGGATCCATGGAATAGATGTACAAGGTTTCAAACTACTCTGTTCTAAAGTTTGGTCTGTGTCCGACCCACTTATTTTTCCAGTGTCACTTCCCAATTGAGATGTATTCTCAGGTTCTACATCAGAAATATTTCCATCTTTTGGAAAATCCAAAAATGTAAAATTAAATTTAGGTTCCTTAAATTTTGAAACTACATCTATCCCCTTTTTATTTCATCAAATCAACTGTCTCTACAATTTTATTTTCATCTATCAATCAAATTTGGTAACCTTTAGTTGTTTGAGCATAGCCACACATGATCCCTAGTTTAACTCACATATCGAGCTTCCTTCTGACCTGTTTGGGCACCCCAACATGGAATAAACAACCGAATTTTTTCAAATGAGAAACTGAGGGTTTTCTATCAGAATACATCTCAAGAGGAGTCTTACTATTTTGTTTGTGACATACTGTATTCCAAACATAAGAAAAACACATCAGGGCTTCAGCCCAAAATTTTTGAGACAGATCACTTGCATTGAGGAGAGTTAACACCATCAAGAGCAGTCAAATTGAAATGTTCCACAACACTGTTCATTTCAGGGCTATACAGGTTCGTTTTCATGTGAGAAATTCCCTGTTTTTCCAAAAAAGAGTTAAATTCTCGGTTGCAGAATTCTAAACCACCACCAGTTCTTATAGAAATGATTTTCTTATGTACCTTTCAACCCTACTCTGAAATTTCAAAAATGTCGGAAAAGTGTCAGACATATTCCTGATAGTGTTGACTCTAACAAAACAAGAAAAATGATCTATGATGGGGGGAAAATATCTACTCCCTCCATCTGATATTACTTGTATAGGCCTACACAAATCTATATGCCAAAGGTCCAGAGCAGTTTTTGACCTTATTTTGCCTACTGATTTAAACAACGTTCTTTTGGATTTAGCAAGCTTACAGGAGATACAATCCTCAGCTAACTTTGACAGCATTGGAAGACCTGCAACACTTTCATTTTTACTTGTGTTAACCAGATACTCGTTATTTACGTGACAAAATCTCTCATGCCACAATTCACTTACCGTAATTTCGGGTAGATAAGCCGCGGCTTATACCTGTTTAAAAGTTAAATTTTACCTTTTGTGGCTTATCTGCCGGTGCGGCGTATATGAAGTAATAACGATTTTTTCCAGAAAAAAAAATTAATCAGATCATGTAATATTACAGAGTGAAAATCTGAAAAACAATATTAAAAATGCTTCACGGATTAGAAATAACAATCATTTAAAAAAATATCAGGAAATTCTTTTTTATTTCATTAAAAAAGAAAAAAAAATCTATGCATGGTTTCTTTCTGCATAACGAAACGTATTACTCAAAGATAATGATTTCATTCTGATAACGTTTAACTTCCCACTCCACCACAGAGTTGAATAAACAAACTGCAGATGGCTCTTTTCTTTTTTATAAACTAGGGGTTTTGGGGAGTGCTGTAATTTTCTAATAACTTATTATATTTTAATAAAATTTTGTTACACAGCTTAATTTGCTGTTATTGCAACTTGCTGAAAATTTGAACAAAATCTGACAATTAATAATGGAGATTTTTTTTTTTTCAATAGCTAAGAAAAAACGGGTTTTGCTTTTCGTTTTTTTTTTTTTCTTTTAAATTATTTTTTCTATTTGCTTGCAGCTCAATAATTTCTTTTTACTGCACTTACGCAAAGTGAAGTCGCTGACACATTTAAGGAATCCTTTTTATGCTCAGTTTTGCATAATTGCGGCGTTTTAATAGAAAAGAAAGTAGATTCTCTTGTTTTCTTTAAGTGTGCGCATTTGCGAATGTTGTATTTTTTATTTTCAATAATGAACGCATGTATTTAATTTTTGTTTATTTTAAAACTTTCTTAGAACATTTTATTTTAAATATTTACAGAATATATCAAATCGAGTACCAATTAATTTCTGTTAATGGACATTAATGTTTACAATGTTAGTAGTGTTAGTTACAATGTTAGTAGTGAAGAGATTTAAAAAAAAAAAAATCTTTATACGTCTCTCCCAACTTTTGCCAATAGTTCATGTTGTCAAAATGATCATTTATCATTACTTATTTTACATTGTGTTATTTAATTGATGGATTCG
Organism: Maratus speciosus; assembly: GCA_963932465.1. NCBI lineage: Eukaryota > Metazoa > Arthropoda > Arachnida > Araneae > Salticidae > Maratus > Maratus speciosus. The sequence goes on along the minus strand of OZ010787.1, from coordinate 156,774,204 downwards.
AATAAAAAATAGTGTTATTTGTAATACTAGCGTTATGTTTTATATTGAGAATTCCATAAAATGTATTTCTACTTGCCGATCCAAGGCTGAAATGTGTGATGCAATTAGATAAATTCACAAACCAAAAGTTATTTATTTATTTATTTATTTTCATTATTTTAATTAAATTTAAAATTCTAATTTAAAAATGGTTTCAAAAAATGCGCGAAAATCTTCAATATAGCGTCTATAGTAGTACATACACCACTTTCAATAAGTGCGGCTTATAAGCCAGTGCAGCGTATACGATGGAATTTCAGGTTTTTTTTACCATTTTTGGACGTAGTGGTGTATACGCCAGGGCGGCTTATCTACCCGAAATTACAGTAAATTAACTTTTTCATTTGGATTAGCTGAAATGTCAACCAAGTTGCTTTCTCCTTTACACTTAGTTTTATAGCCAAAAGGTTTAAAAAAATACAAATCATTTTTTCTAACTGCATAAAATAACCAATTCCAATTTTTGTCATATACAACAAGTTTACCCTTATTGCCAATAAAATTAACACCTAACTTTTCGAGTTTATTACCGGACAAAAGATTTCTACGTAAATTAGGATTATACAAAACATCTTTAAGGATAATTTGATTGAAGCCACCACCTTTACACCATCTTTGACATATGCATATTTGAAACTGGTTGAAAATTAAAAAACATACTTTTGTCATCACAAAAATGAGCTATAGCAGCTATATCAAACACCCAGCTACTGTTTTGGCCAAAATCAGATGAATTAGCTTCAAGAAAATTCAGAGAAATTTCAATTAAACTAGTCTCTTGTCCAGAGAAGGTACATTTTACACTACTGCCTTTTACATCATTACATATTAGTTCAACATTACTTGATTCTGAAAATTTACTTTTAAACTGAGAATTTTTAGACTGAAAATTTTTAGATTGATTTTTAAATTTATAATTAGCAATTAAATGACCAAATGATCTGCAACAATACCAAGGACCTATTGATTTATTTTGATTAGCATAAAAATTCTTAGATTTAAAAGATTAACTTTGATTTGCATTAAAATTTTCAGATTTTAAAGATTTACTTTGATTTGCATTAAAATTCTCAGATTTAAAAGATTTGCCTGTTTTACATTTAGTTACTTTTTCAATAAAGGCATTATTTGTGTTAGAAAAATTGATTTTCCTCCAACAGCAATTCCGACTTGATCTTGTCTGGAACAAACTCACTATCAATCTACCTGTAGATATCTTGTACTGTAGACTGGAACTCTTCTAGCAAACTCCTGATCATCTGGTATCTCATATACAATGGTTGCAGAGTATGTCCTACTTCATGAAGTTGCTCTGTTGCTTGCTTCACTCGACATAAGAACAGTCCAAGATTCTCACTGGGAACATATCGGACACTAAAAAAATCATCTAACAGCTGTATAATACAAGCTCCTGTGGTAGATTTGAAGTGTTCTTTCAGGATTCTCCAGGCTTCAGCCCCATTCATAGTATTAGCAATCAAGGGCTTGAATTCAGGAGATAATGTCTGATAAACAATTGTATAGGATAGTGAAACAGCACCGAAAACTGGCGATATGAAGCAATTAAAATAATAAAACTTGGTAAAAAATCACCATAAAATTAAAACAAAACACAGGACGCGTTTCGAGCTAAAAACATTTTCAACACATTTCCCTTTTGCATATCCCTCTATCAGGTAGCGCCATCTGTCGCATTCTTCGCAACATTCTTTATCTTCAGTTCATTTTTGAACTTGTTCGTTTACGGACACGTGTATGCTGTTGCTGATGACGAGCTGTTATGTTTTTAGCTCAAAACGCGTCCTGTGTTTTGTTTTAATTTTATGGTGATTTTTTACCAAGTTTTATTATTTTAATTGTATAAGATCTTGCTTTTCTTAAATTCATCTCATTTTCCTCGCTCCATGCTAACTGGTCTGCTACAGGAACAGTCTTCTGAGCTGCATCTTTTTCTGACGATTCACCATTTTCCTTCTTACCGATGTCTGAGTCAGGGTTTTTGATGAATTCCCATGCACTAAAATGCATTAGCAGGACTTTGATTTTCCATGTCTCCCAATTCGTCAAGGTCAAGAGAGCAACATTCTGGAACTCCCATCTTTTTTACCCTCCGTTGAAGTACTCTGGAAAAACTTTTTAGAAATGCCAGAAAAGTAAAAAAAAAATGACCGTCAAAAATATAAGTCACTAGCTGTAGATGCATCTCAAAACAGGAAAGGAAGCTCATCATCGTTCAGCAAAAAGATAAGCATCTTCACTTTCACAAAAACAAGGCCCTGCACTCATAACCCTGTCAGCCATTTAAACATATGACTGAACAGAGTTTGCAGTGTTGTAGTGTGGAAGACTTTTTCAAGACAACAGTTCCATAAAAACTGAAGTTTATTATATGATAAAGAGCAGTTCCATCTCAGCTCAGGCAGGACATGTCAATTCACCATCATAGATTTTTTTCAAAAAATTACAGTAGTTACAACTAAGTAATACACAAAATTTCCCAATAGGATTTTTCCCCCAAAATTTTTTTTCTGTGGTTACAGCACTTTAAAGTTTACGATAAAATTGACAATTTTCAGAAAAACAGAAAAACGCTTCATTTTGAAATGAACACAGTATCAAAAATATTTAATGTATCTAGTCAATTTATTATTTTCAAATAGTTATTAAGCTGAATTTTACTTTAGTATAGTTTTAAAAAATATAGTGACATTTTAAATTAATTTTAAAAAATTGTTTCTAAGTACAAAAAATGGAATTATTACTGATTTTAAGATTTTTTTTTTTCAGAATGAAATTTTTTTTTAAAAGCTAAGCATTGATGGTAATCCAAAGACCTTTAATGAGAGTTTCACAGTAAATTTTATTTTAAGCCTAAGATGCATGCAACTTTTGCAATTCAATTTTAAATTATGCAAAATTTCGTAAAATCGCTACTTTTGAGATGCAATTTCTCAAAAACACCATTTTTTAAAAATCTGATAATATGCTCAATTGATACCTTATTAGGTTCTAATAAATACCTTATAAGCAAATCGTGTGTTTTTGCTTAGAAAATTTTATATGATTTTTTGAAAATAACATGTTGTGTATATTTTTCAAAAGACCAGAAAGTCGAGCTTTTTCTTATTTCACTGAATTTATAATATGATTAATTTTTTAATAAAAAGAATAATATGTAATAATTTTTAATAAAAGGTATATCAAAATATCTAGTAGTTAAATCCAGAAAAATTAAAAAAGAAAAAGTAGTTTATGCGCAATCTGATCCTTATACTGGACAACCTTTATCAATAAAAGCACTAAAATGTTGCATTGTCCTGCTATTTAGAGGATAACAAAGATTGAACTAAAGATAGTCCAAACAAAAGTGATATTATTTGTTTTAAAAATGACGGTGTGAAAATTAAAAGAGTAAAACATTTTATGACAGTCTGTTAAAGAAACATAATTTAATGAAAAAAGCAAATCCTTCTATGACAACTGTGGCACGCCGGACAATACTAAAATTTTACAGAAAAAGTCGACTTCTTGAATTGCAGAGATTCGATAAGGAACTTATTACTGTAAAATTTTAGTGGTGTCGAGCATGCCACAGTTGGCCACCCCTGCTCTATGAAAATAAGACTATAAAAATTTTATTCATTACATCCAAAATTTATCTAAATTCAGCCAATACAAGTAATACGCTGTTCTGTTTACTGCAGTAATTAGAAATTAATATGTGTAGCTCTTAAAGATCTAACAGGCATTTAAGTTAGAGAAGAACTGATTATGAAATGCTTATATAGAAAAATAAACAATGAAAATTGTTGGCTCGAAGAGTGTGGTGAGTGCCCTGGGGTACAGAAATTCTTACAGTCGAAGCTTTAGATTTGAATGAAGAGGAAGAGGTTGTATATGCTATATGGGAAGGTGGTGGCTTAATAAAAAAGTTGGTATAGATTAAAATAATTCTAGAAGATGTAAGGCATTGTGTGAGAAAAGCAATTCCTCATTATCACTTAAGGAAAAATCAGAGACAAAGAATTGCTGAGGTAAAGTTATCTAAAAAAAAATCTGTGCTCGTGATACATTCTGACTTTGCTAAAAACTGGTCGGTAATACTGACAGATGAAGTACAAAGCTTTCACTGGCAAAATACTCAAATATCATTATTTACCTGTACAGCATATTTTAGAGAAGAAATAGTTTTATTGTAGTTTCTGATGATATAACTCATGATACAGCTCAAGCTGTTTGTGCCATAGAAAATATAAAAAAAGAATTATCTAAGTTGTACCAATTACAAACACTGGAATCAATTATGTATATATCAGATTGAGATAGAGCACATTTTAAAAATAAGTATTATTTTTATGGATTGCACAAAAATAATGAAGTTATAAATAAAGAAAGAAAATAAAGAAGAAAATAAAGAAGTGGATTTTTTCAGCTACTGGCCATGAAAAAAATGCATGTGATGCTGTAGGGGGATTATGTAAGCATTATGCAACGAAATTTAATCTCCAAAATGAGCCAATAAGATCCATCCGAGATTGTCTCATTTATTGCTGAACTATCCTATCTGTTAAAAAGGTATCCTTCTACTCCATCTAAACAGAAACATTATCCAAGCCTATAGAGCTAATAATGAGAAAGAATAAACTAATGTAAAATGTATTGTTGGTATATGATCTAAACATTATTGGATAATTAAAAATAATGAAGGTTATATGGGACGAACAATTAAAAATGCATTGACAAAAGTTGAAACCTCCAGCCAGATGACAAAACAATATTCAATGCATGATTTATAAATCGGTGATTGCATTGGGTGCATTTATGAAAATAATTGATGGATAGAACAAATCAATAGCATATCGTGAGAACTGAGGGACATTACAGCATCATTCATATATCCCATGGTCCAGAAAAAGCATTCCTGTGGCCAGGGAATCTGGAAAGAAAAAAGATAAATGCGTCGAGTAACACTTAAAACATGATGATTAACTTTATTGTCCTCACTCGCCAAATTTAATGGGCACCACTCAGCAAACGTGATGGTTGAAAGATGGATCGATGCTCTCTCCTCCCTGGCATCGATTCGAGATTTCTTTCCTGATTCTTCTGGCCACTGGAATGCTTTTGCTGGACCATGGGAGTACATGAATGATATTGTAATGTCATTTAGTTCTCGTGATATGCTACTGATTTGTCGTATCCACCAATTACTTTCATAATCAATATTTCATAATTGATTATAAATTCAGTGAAATAAGAAAGAGCTTGGTTTTCTGGTCTTTTGAAAAATATACACATGTTATTTTCAAAAAATCATATAAAATTTTCTAAGCAAAAACACACGATTTGTTTATAAGGTATTTATTAGAAACTAATAAGCTATCAATTGAGCATATTATTAGATTTTTAAAAAATGGTGTTTTTGAGAAATTCCATCTCAAAAGTAGCGAATTTACGAAATTTCACATAATTTAAAATTGAATTGCAAAAGTTGCATGCATCTTAGGCTTAAAATAAAATTTACTGTGAAACTCTCATTAAAGGTCTTTGGATTACCATCAATGTTTAGCTTTAAAATATGTTTTTTTCATTCTGAAAAAAAAATCTTAAAATCAGTAATAATTCCATTTTTAGTACTTAGAAACATTTTTTTTAATTAATTTAAAATGTCACTATATTTTTTAAAACTATGCTAAAGTAAAATTCAGCTTAATAACTATTTGTAAAAAATAAATTGACTGGATACATTACATATTTTTGATACTGTGTTCATTTCAAAATGAAAAGTTTTTCTGTTTTTCTGAAAATTGTCAATTTTATCGTGAACTTTAAAGTGCTGTAACCACAGAAAAAAAATTTGGGGGGAAAAATCCTATTGGGAAATTTTGTGTATAACTTAGTTGTAACTACTGTAATTTTTTGAAAAAAATCTATGATGGTGAATCAGTACTGCCTGCCTGAATTGAGATGGAATAGCTCTAAAATGAGATGAAATTGCACAAAATACAGCATTTCTTCACTGTTAATTTAAAATAATATTTGTAATGCAGCTACATAATGAAAATGATGATTAATGTGCAGATATTTCAAGAGGCAAAAGATCCATGACAGTCCAGACTTTTATACACAACTTAATCAGTTGTTTTGCATAAACTTGTTGCCAATCTGTAAGTACAAACCTGTATCCAAAACGCCATTGGCTGCAATATATGACGTTACAAAACTAACCGTTCATGATGAATGACGTGATCCTGAAATCACTGCTACTGGCAGTTACTTAATAATGTATTTGCCTCTGAAGCCAGTGAGTGAAACAAAATGTTGGTCAATTCGGATACATAAACACGTTGCTCAAGACAGGGTGAAATACAAGCACACATCGATATAAAAAAGTAAATACCTTTTAAACTTTATGGTTTATAAGAGCTTCTGAATTCTTATTTAAGCTATAAATGAATAGATGCATAACAGATTAATCCTCTCTCACATATATACAGAGTGAAAGTCATTCAACATCTAGTTGCAAGACAAAGAGAAAAAAGCAAAAAATAATTTCAAAGTCCAAATGGATCCCACAGAGCACCTAGGAGTGGACAAGCTCCCCAGATCGTCAAGGGTACTCTGCAAATCAACTACAGGACTTTGAAGATATCACAATAGTATAAAGTATTAGTAGATTCTAGATATAAATAAAAAACTGGAAAATTAAAGTCCTACAATCCAAACAGATCCTTCTGCAGAGGGTTGTTACTTCCCTCAGAGCACATTGACTAAGGTTAAGGCCCATCCAGTAGATGAATCAACTCCTGAACTGTGAGACAAAAAAAAAATAGCGAAAAGGTTTTTGTCCAAAAGGACCCTGTGATAGCCACATGTGGCCCGTTTGTTCACCTGTTTCATGGATATCCATGTGCTTCCAACAACCCAAGGAGAATGCACGCAGCCTCTTTGACCTCACAGGGTATCCAAGTCATGGCAACCCTTTGTCTTCCCTTCGAAAAGAAGATCGCAGCTAATCGAACTAGTTGGAGACACCTCAGCACACCTCACGTGCTGTGGCAGGGTGAGCAGTTAGGGTTACCTGATCCACCTACTTATGCCCAGGTCGACAAGTCCCACCACAATGATGCAGTACAACCTGCTCACATACTCACTCCAAAAGGCAAGAGTTCATTACGACTCTCCTTTCCAGGTTGACGCCAGACTACCAAGACTTAAATATGTCTTACACTTGATGATGTCCAAGTGACAGGCTACCCAGGTGCACGCTGCTTTGAAACATAGTCACAAAGCTGGACATGAGACTCCTTCGGCGACCTGAACCACTCTGGGACCCTGCTTTGGTCTCCTCTTTGAAATTGAAAAAGGACCTCTACAGCATCCTTGGCCGGGCTTCTTGTCCTCCCACGCACAAGACCGGGTTGAGTCAGAAACAACCAGTGGTTGCTGAACCCTTAAATTTGATAAAGATGAGTATCGAGAAATGCTTCTTGTGTATTGTGCTATTCACACAGAAATCTTATTTAAAAATAATCCACTGTTTTTAATAATGGTACTAAAATCGGTTATAAACTGTTTTCAATGCTGTTAGAGCTAATGCCTAATCTAAATGTCTTTTCAAGAAATTTTACTGTAAAAATGCAGATCATAAAAAATTTTGTTACACCCCAGACAACACACTTAAATCTTAAAAATCTCCAAAGGTTTACATACAAGGAAAATCAATATCCTCTGGATCATTGAAATTGTCTACTAGACAACCATAGAATAAATATAATCTGGATGTCAAAATGACATACAGGCATCCTGTGGATTACCTTTTATGGCATTTTTTGTTCTGTTATAGGATAGGGGAAGACTGAAAAAGACCAAGAAAGGAATCTAGACAATTAGTGTCCAATAAGAGAATCCAGAAGATTTTCTACGAAATTGGCTAATTCAATTTTCATATCCTCTGGATATCTAGTGGAGAGTTTCCCTACAGGATTTGTAGGATTACTGTAGGTCTTCCAGAAGACAGTTGTGGTTGCATGGGATACTGATTTAAATTGCATAGCTGCCAAGCTTACAGGAATCTTCCGTTATATGTGGATTAATTTGACCAAGTTTCAAACCAGAATATTTATTTAATGAATCTTTATTTGTTTAGTTTCAGGTTTCTACATGGAACATATTTAATTTAATTTCTTTAAAAAAAAAACTGGTTCAAATCGTATTAAGCCTGAGTGAATTTAACCCACATATTGCAGAAGATTAGTTAGAGGTTCGCATGTATGAAATTGTGCAAGAAAGAACAAAACTCTTCTAGTTGTAAAGGTGACAATATGTTATTTCACTGTGTTTATAAAGTTATGCAAAAAACATTTTTGACAAACATCGTACCTGTTTCATAAGTTAAAAATATGTAAAATTAGTGATGCTTCTGCACTTAAGCTTTCCCTTGTGTATAAAAGTTCTTTTTAAATAATAATTGCATATTACGAGTGAGGAAAGCATCATGATTTTATAAATGTTGAGGTGGGACATGGACAAAAAAAGGATGGGAACTACTGGTAAATATGAACTACACTGGTTATCAAAAATTAAGGAAAAGTCACAAAATGCTAATTTTCAAACACGCGAACATTCAAAAGGAAATAATATGATTCGAATAATTACTATCTCTACAACACAGCTAGCCCATATAACATCTCATTCATGTCACACATGGTCACAACTGTCACAGTCACTACAGTAAAGCAAAAAAATAGGAAATTCCATACATCTCATTATGAGTCTCAAATGATCAATATATGTGACTCTACTGAGAAGTCAATGTGACTGCTGCTTTGTGACGAGTCACCAGGTGACTTTACAATGTAGTTAAATTGTGACTCTCATTTTGAGACTCAATTTCATAGTCATGAACGTGCATTATGATAATTCACCAAATAATATCATATTATAGTCACATGGAGACTTTTCCCAAAAGAGCACAATGGTGACTTCACAGTAGTCTGTCACCTGAAAGTCATCATGTGACTTTAATATGACATTATTTGGTAACTTATCACAATGCAGCGTTCACGGTGACTTTGAAATTGAGTCTACAAATGATAGTCACATGAGAGTCACAATGTAACTACATTGTAAAGTCACATGATGACTCTTCCCAAAGCAGCAGTCACAGTGACGTCTCAGTGGAGTCACATATAGTGAACATTTGAGACTCATAATGAGATGTATGGAATTTCTTATTTTTTTGCTTCACTGTAGTGACTGTGACATTTGTGACCATGTGTGACATGAATGAGATGTTATATGGAATAGCTGTGTTGTAGAGATAGTAATTACTTTAATTATATTATTTCCTTTTGAGTGTTCGTGTATTTGAAAATTAGCATTTTGTGACTTTTCCTTAATTTTTGATAACCAGTGTAAATTGTCCTTGATTAATTAATTGTACCTATTTAAAAAAAAAAATTATTTTGAATTGGGTAGAAAGTTTAAATACTGTCAATATACATCATGTAAAATTACTGGCTGAAAGATAAGATTTCTAAAAGTTTCAAATCTGATGGGTTGAAATAGATAGGGACTTTAGCTCAAAGACTCAACAAGACTCTCTTTATAGCTCTATAAATATATTTTACCATAGAAAGACAAGTTTGAATTTATCATGTTTACAAGTGGCAGTTTGGTTCTGTATGCTATTTTTATGCATTTTTCACAGATTTAGATGAATTTTGAAGCAATAAACTTCAACTGTTGAAATTTTTATAAATTACGTTTTTGGATAATAGTATATGGAATCTTTTTGGCACTTGAATTACATGTTATAAAATTACTACAATTCTTCTTTATCACATAAATGCATAGCATTTTTTAATGACATAAAGTAATATTAATACATAAAATAAGGTTGTGTAATTCAGCAGAAAATGCTATTTTAATGACATAACTGCCAACATACTGCTGTTTTCCATAGCACTGTACCAATATCTTCTGTTGTACTTGCTCATTTGGATGAGAAAAATTATTTAATAAACTGTCTTGTATGATATCATTTTAGTCACTTGTCTGCCTTTTATTTAAACGATTATCTGACTACAATTGTACAGCAATTCTTCAGAACTATATACAGAGAAAAGCTTCAAAAAACAATACAAAGCTTTTACTTAATTTCTTTTTTATCATTCCTTTCTGACTAAATGCCAAACTAAGCACCCCTTACCCTTTGGTTCTTGTTTGTGCTATCCCTGTTTCTTATATGAAAGCATCTTGTCATCCAATACCCATTCCAGGTTCTAAAATGATTTGATTGGAATTCAGGGAAGGAGACCCTGCAGCAAATGATGTTACAATTTTCTCCTCCTCCTTTTAGAAATGTTTTTTCCTCAAGAAAAAGGTTTCAATTACCAGAATAGGCTTTTTAGATGAATTTACTCATTAAAATAGGAATTTAAAAAACCCTATTTAGATCAATTATAAAGAACAGTCAGTCAGACCTTCACATTTTCTAATTAACAATTGACCACAGAGGTCTGCATGGGCCAAAATTTCCATGCCCGGGCCCAGCCCGTAGAAAAAAATTATTGGCCCAGCTTAGTATTACAACTAGAAGTTTGGCCCGGGGAAAAGTTAAAATCTCGGCCTGAGTGAATTTCTATAAGACATTGATTTTTACATCGATTTGTTTGACAATTTGTCTCGTATGAGGAGTTCTGACCAAAAATATTATCTTAATTTTTTTTTTCCATGTTAATAATCTTCATTTTTATTGATGTGCTGCTGGTTATGATATTTATTTTTTTAATGAATCTCTATTTCTTGTATGTAAATGTTTCAGTTATCAATTAAAGTAAACTCCCGGCTATCTGGCTCCTGACTATCCAGCCCTCCATACTATCCAGCCTAGTAAAAAAAGAGGAATATTTGCAAGCGGCCGAGACAGGCAGGTTCCCGTCCGTAGGAAAGTGATAACTCACGACAGGAAGGAGCAAGAAAGGATTGCAGAATGCAATAGCAGAGACAGTTAGGGAGGGGGGGGGTGTGTTAAGGCTTGATTACCTACTTTGTTAGTTGTGCAATGGATGCTAACAAGTGCGGACGTTATATTCTGCTTATCCTGGTTACTTTCGCATAGTCTGTTGGTGTGCTTCGTGTTTATTTATTGAAGATTAACGAAATGAGTTATAAACAAAAAGGGTTGTAGTGACTACGGTAGGGAGTAGATACCGCTAATTAGCAGGAGGAAGCGACGTCAGCTGATATTATCTACTTGCTCAAATGGGTGGACATTGCATCGCTAAAGAGGGCTAACTTGGAGAATCAATCATCTTTCAAGGACTTTTTCAAAATTTAAAAACAAAGTTTTGACTCTCTTATCTTATGCATAACTTTTGTATATTTAATAACTTTTAATATTTGTGCAATAATTTATTAATAAACAGATTTACTCAATTTTTTATGAATTAAGCTTGCGTTTTATGTTAATGTTTTACTTATTTTTAAACTGTATGGACTGTATATATAAAATTTATCTTAAAAGGTGTAACATGCATTTTTAATATAATGGAGGACAGGGCAGGAAGTGAGCAAATATTTATAGAACTCCGGTCTATCCGGCTTTTTTGTTATCCGGCCTAACCTTCTGCCACATTAGGCCGGATAGTCAGGAGTTTACTGTATATTGTTAAGAGCCTACTCTAGTCAATTCGAAAGCCAAAATCCCATATCACAGTTTAAGCGTTGCCACATGGGAGGCGTATCCCAAACACAAAGATTGGCATGTTAAAAGACCAATGATATTTCCTAAGCATGTAATTGACAAACAAATTGGCCATCCTATAGCATAAAAATAGGCTTTCTTTGCCTCCAGGCAAACAAGGGGGTATTTTAGACAAGCTGACCGGGAAAAAGTGATTAGCAGACAGGAATGAAGACAGGCTTCCAATTACACCTTCTGAGAAAGCAGATCTCTATGCAGGTTTTCATTATTGGGACCCATTTTGTGAAAAGTAAAAGTTATTTTTGGGAATTTTACTATATTTTTGTGAAAAATAATATTTTGTAACAAAAGTTAAAATCCAGTTACTCAAATTTGTACCAAAAACTTCTTTAAATCCTCTTTCTAAAGTTTTTGTTTTTCGCGATCTAGTTTCATTTACAAATTACACATTTTAAAACACTTTTTATGAAAAAGAATTTTACAAATAGGTCTATTTTATTAAAAGGAATTTTATGAAGGGGCACGTTTTATTTAAGTTCATTTTTGTAAAGAGTCCCATTTTATTAAATTTATTTTTTTGAAGAGGCCCATTTTATTAAATTTATTTTTGTGAGGAGGCCAGTTTTATTAAATTTATTTTTGTGAAGGGGCCTATTTTATTGAATAGATTTTTGAGAAGGCCCTGAATAGGCCCCAATTTCTACCTGGATCGACCCCTGGAAAGTTGTTCTGAAGTTTAAATAGGTTATTCAGCAACACATTTTCAAAATCATATGCATATTTTTAAGTGCACGAAATTTACCGATATTCTTATTCAGATATTAAAAAATCAAATACTTTTTGATTTACTTTTTGAGAAAGAATCAAGTACATTTTAATAATGTTGCACCATTTCAAACATAAGGAATTTGATACGTATTTATGAGGTGCAAAGCATTTATTACTCATTTACAGCACCTCACAAACGAATTCCATTACATAATAGTCTACTTAGAAAATCTGTTTACAAAATATTTTAATGATGTTACTACTTCAAGTACAATGAAAAGGATATACATTACTGTGGTTTCATACCATAACCATATACTTACTGTAGAATATGATGTGCGTATCATTTATCGTTCATTTACAGGAACACACAAAATTTATCGGATACAACACAGAAGTACTGTCTATTAGCAATAATTTCTGGAAAGTACGGTTTTAGTTATGATACACATTTTTAAGTTACTAAGTTTTGTGCACTATTATGTAATTGCGAAAGCGGGGGGTGGGGGGGATACGGTGTGTCATATACAGGGCTGTACAAATGAATTAAAATTTTTTTAGCCTATTGATAAAAATTAATCCAGCCGAATCTTTGTCAAAAATGAATTAACTCAGATTTTGGGCCAAAAAAGTAAAAAAGCAGCCTTTGTGCAAAGTAAAAAAGCGGCCTTTGTGCAGATCAATCTCACCTATCCAATGCAAAAGAATTTAAAAATATTTAAATACAAACGAGATATCTTTATAAATTTCTTCTATAGGATTAGCATTAGCGAACGGATCTTTTCGCTTGACTAAAGTAGCCTCTTCTTCGTTGCATTTCAATATTTTTAAAGGATTTTTTTTGCATTGGATAGCTGAGACCAATCTGTATAAAGGCTTTTTTTTCTTTTTCGATTTTGTTTAGAAACATTTTTAATGAGGACATTTTCAATTTCGAACCATTTTCGAAAGTGAAAACATCCCCATAAAAAATTTGGCAGTCTAAGTCCAAAAAGTAAAAAGCGGCCTTTGTACAAATTGATTACAGCTATCCAATGAAAAAAAAAAAAAAAGTTTAAAAATATTGAAATGCTACCGAGATATCTTTATAAATTTCTTCCTTAGAATTAGCATTAGCGAACGGGTCTTTTCCCTTGACTGACGTAGCCTCTTCTCGGTTAAGGCATTTCAATATTTTTAAATGTTTTTTTTGAATTGGATACTTGATCAATCTGTACCTAGGCCGTTTTTTGCTTTTTCGATTTTGTTTACAGATATTTTTATTATTATTTTAATTAATTTATTATTAATTAATAGTAAGGAATAATTTAATTATTATTTTAATTAATTATTAATTAATAAGGAATTATTTTATTAATTGAATTCCTGGTTATTCCAGTCAATCTTTTTAAAAAATGAAGATATATTGGTGTTTACCTCCTCCCCACATCAAATATGCTGCTCTGTTGTACAAAAATATTTTTAACTGTCATAATTATAGTAAAATCCCTGTTGGCTTGGGCTACAGGCACAGGTAGATTTCGAAGTTAAGTACTAATTTCGCCAACAATTTTATGGATTAAGGGAAATGTGATTTTTTTCTTATGCACACACGAGCCGTAATAGTTGATCTTATCAAAAACATGTCAATATAAAAGTTATAGATAATACTAAGAAGATGTATAATAAATTTAAACGGATTTGATATCTTGTGAATTGACGAAGTTCTGAATTTTTTTCTTCTTGAAAATACACTGATAGTGGTAACATAAAAAGAAATTTAAAATGTTGAATTTTATTTTAAAAAATATATATATTAGAAGAAAAAGCAGACCAAGGAGACTGGCAGAGCATTAACAATTATTTATTTTACATTTTTTTTAACTTATTAAAAATATTAATTTCTGTCTCATATGTGATTTTAACATAATCTTATAAATGAGGCGATACATCTTTACTTTTCTGCCAAAAACTGATTTGTTGTGTCTTTCCAACTTACCTGAATATTTAACAAAAGTGTTACAGAGTTGGCATTCTTATCTTCGCAAAATGCTTCTAGAGACTACTCTTACATTTAGCTTTAAGATGCATAATATTGACACATTTTATAATTCTTAGTAACTTATTAAAGGTGTGTGAAATTTTTCAAATAAAATATCTTGGTTCAATATTTTTAAATTATTATTATTATTATTATTTTGCATTAGATAGCTATGATCGATCTGTACAAAGGTCGTTTTTTACATTTTTGACTTTGTTTATTGCAGATATTTTTAGTGAGGACACTTTTATTTTCAGAACCGGTTTTGAAAGTGAATACATCACGAAAAAAAAATCTGCAGTCAAAATCGAAAAAGTAAAAAACAGCCTTTGTTCAGATCGACCTCAGATATCCAATGCAAAATAAACTCATAAAAAATATTGAAATGCAACCGAAATATCCTTATAAATTTCTTCCATAGGATTAGCATTCGCGAACGGGTGTTTTCGCTCTAGAGTAGCCACATTGCATTTCAATATTTTTAAATGATTTTTTTGCTTTCTTCTAACTTTACAAGAAGAAAGTATTGGATTCGTGATTTTCGACTTCCGGTTTTCGACGGATTTACACATTTTAGGGGTCAAAAAACCAAAAAAACATGTTTTTACAAAATGTTTGTGTGTCTGTCTGTATATGACACAAATTTTGTGGGCGCTCTATCTCATGAAGTAATGCACGAATTTAATACAAATTTATATTCAAGTAGTCCCTGATATAAATTGGTGCTGATTAGTTTTTGGTGTAAATCGCCCAATCATAATTTTAGCAACGGCTCTATCTCAAGACCTTATGCAAGGATTTTGATAAAACTTCAGATTGAGTTAGTCTTTGAAATGAATTGGTGCTAGTTTATGTTTTGTTGTAAATTGCCCAACAGATGGTGCTGCTATGCTGCATTTTGCAGGATTTACACGATTTCCGCAATAGCTCTATTTCAAGAACTAAATTCATCAAAAAACTCAGATTCAGTTAGTGCTTGATATGAAATGATGCTGATTATGTGTTGATGTGAATCGCCCAGTAGGTGGCACTGTTGTGCTGCATTTGTCATGATTTCCGCAATAGCTCTAATGGCCGTTTTTTGCCTTTCCGATTTTGTTTACAAATATTTTCAGTGAGGGCACTTTTATTTTCAGAACCGGTTTCGAAAGTGAAAGCATCCTCATAGAAAAAGTCTGCATTCAAAATCGAAAAAGTGAAAAACGGCCTTTGTACAGATCGATATCAACTATCCAATGCAAAAAAAATCATTCAAAAATATTGAAATGCAACCGAGATATCTTTATAAATTTCTTCCAAAAGAATTAGCATTAGCGAAGGGGTCTTTTCGTTTGACTAAAGTAGCCTCTTCTCGGTTGCATTTCAATATTTTTAAATGATTTTTGCTTTGGATAAATGAGATTGATCTGTACAAAGGCCGTTTTTGGCTTTTTGGTTTTGTTTACAGATATTTTTAGTGAGGACACTTACATTTTCGGAAAGAGCTTCGAAAGTGAAAACACCTTCCATAAAAAAATCTGCAATCAAGATCGAAAATGTAAAAAACGACCTTTGTACAGATTGATCTCAGCTATCCAATGCAAAAAAATCATTTCAAAATATTGAAATGCAACCGAGATATCTTTATAAGTTTCTTCTATAGGATAAGCATTAGCAAAGGGGTCTTTTCGTTTGACTAAAGTAGCCTCTTCTCGATTGCATTTCAATATTTTTAAATGATATTTTTTGCATTGGATAGCTGAGATCGATCTGTACAAAGGCCGTTTTTTGCTTTTTCGATGTTGTTTAGAGATATTTTTAGTGAGGACACTTTCATTTTCGGAACACGTTTCGAAAGTGAAAACACCCCCATAAAAAAATCTGCAATCAAGATCGAAAATGTAAAAAACAGCCTTTGTACAGATTGATCTCAGCTATCCAATACAAAAAAATCATTTCAAAATATTGAAATGCAACCGAGATATCTTTAAAAGTTTCTTCTATAAGGATTAGCGTTAGCGATTGGGTCTTTTCGCTTGACTAAAGTAGCCTCCCCATAAAAAATTCTGCAATCAGGATCAAAAATGTAAAAAACGGCCTTTGTACAGATCGATCTCAGCTATCCAATGTAAAAAAAAATCATTTAAAAATATTGAAATGAAATCGAGATATCTTTATAAGTTTCTTCCATAGCATTAGTTTTAGCGAACAGGTCTTTTTGCTTGACTAAAGTAGCCTTGTCCCGGTTGAATTTAAATGTTTTTTGCACTGGATTGATGAGATCGATATGTACTAAGTCCGTTTTTTGCTTTTCAGATTTTGCTTACAGATATTTTTAGTGGGGACACTTTCATTTTCGGAACAAGTTTCGAAAGTCAAACCACCTCCATAAAAAATTCTGCAATCAAGATTGAAAATGTTAAAAACGGTCTTTGTACAGATTCATCTCAGCTATCCAATGCAAAAAAATCATTTAAAAATATTGAAATGCCACCGAGATATCTTTATAAATTTTTGTATAGGATTAGCATTAGCGAACGGGTCTTTTCGGTTGACTGAAGTAGGCTCTTCTCGGTTGCATTTCAATATTTTTAAATGATATTTTTTGCATTGGATAGCTTAGATCTATCTATACAAAGGCCCGTTTTTTGCTTTTTTGATGTTGTTTAGAGATATTTTTAGTGAGGGCACTTTCATTTTTGGAACACATTTCGAAAGTGAAAACACCTCCATAAAAAAATCTGCAATCAAGATCAAAAATGTAAAAAACGCTCTTTGTACAAATCGATCTCCGCTATCCAATGCAAAAAAATCATTTAAAAATATTGAAATGCCACCGAGATATTTTTATAAATTTCTTCTCTAGGATTAGCATTAGTGATCGGGTCTTTTCGCTTGACTAAAGTAGCCTCCCTATAAAAAAATTCTGCAAACACACTGTAAAAAAAAAGGACTAAAAAACGGAAATACTACTGGCAATCTAGACGCCAGTACTATTTCGATTTTTTTACGGGAATTTTTACCCATAAATTACAGAAAATTTTCCGTTTTTAGGGTTCCGTACTTAAAAAGTAAAAACGGAACCATTATAAGATCACTCCTGTGTCTGTCCGTCTGTCTGTCTGTCACAGCCATTTTAATCGTAAACTATGGAACGTGGAAAGTTCAAATTCGGGGAAGTAATAAAGACCATTGACCCACATATTTTCAGATTAATAAACATTCATAAATATATTTAGTAAAAAAGTAAAGGGCTACTTGAAAAAAAAAATCTTTTCTTTGTATATCATGTGGGGTATCCTGTGAAAGCTTTTGTAACGCTGAACTCAAAAATATATTCCTTTTAATTTTAGGTATTATATTTTCAAAGATATTGTTGAAAATGTAGCGCAAAAATATGCCCCCCCCCCTCCCCCATCTAATTCCGAATCTACTGAAACTAAAATTATGAAAAAATTAGAGATAGTAGACGTTAATATAAACCTTGCCGGAAAATTATAGCGATTACCCTAGGTCACATAGTTTTTGAGTAATTAGCATTTTTCTGTTATACACAAATTTTGATTTACGGGCATTCAGAAAAATTGTTGAGCATCGCTGAATATACCTATCGTTGCAGAAGAATAAAAGCATTGTTGATAATGATTTTTAAAAAAATCATCTGTAATTAGCTGAGATATTAACCCTTAAAGGTACGGTCAGTTTGGACATACACAAGGACAGGGCGGCGTGCTCTATGCCTAGTTAACGACTTTTAATGATATATATGTGTGATGTAATGTCCAGTAACAGTATAAAAGCAATAAACATCAAATTGTTAAAAACATACTAATTTAAGGGGTCTCGGGATTCTAAAAAGTGGAAAAAATGAAAAAAAAAAAGACCATTTTCAACATTTAATGTCTTAAAATGTATTATTTTAAAACACAATTTTAATTTGAATGAAAGATATAAATATGTTCTTTCGTTTCATGTATTTAAAAAATTGCAAGATACAGAATTAGTATTTATAGGGGGCTCGAAACTGTTAGACATTTGTCGAACAAAAAATTGGCATAACACTTTACGCGCAGGATTACAAAATAAATATTGCAACTAGAATGAAAATTTTGGTGCTTACTTATACTTCAGATTGTAATAATTTCCCTGAACTTGAATAAATTTGTATTTATAGCATTTTTATATTTTTAATGCAATGCTGCATTTAGCTAGTACAAAATTTTGAAAATTTTAACAGTAAAATCACCTAAAAAAATATTTTTTTGAACAATAAAAAGGAAATTTTAGGTTCAGTTTAGACAGAATAACATGGAATATATGTTTTGAAAATTTCATGAAAAAATATTCAGAAGTTTTTGAGGTATCCTGTGCGTTATACCCAAAAATGCCATTTGGAAAATAATGACTTTAAAGTTTCGGAAACGCCGCTTCAGCTATTGAGCGGGTATAATTCTAAAAGCCAAAACTTCTGTTCTAATGGGAATTTCAAGGAAACAATTATATCAAAATATTAAAAAAAGATAGGAGTTTAACATCTAAAAAAATTAAAATGTCTTAAATTTTGAAGCTTTAAGAGTCCTGCGACCACTTAATCCTTTCCGACACGGAGTAATTCTATTTATAAACTTATGAAATATTGAACTGACACCAGAATTTATGAACGAATTTATTAGAAAATGCGAACTTGCTTATTTTCACACATGATAAAAGGAAAATTTTAATTAAATATTCTTGGTGCCATTTGTCTGTTTTGGAATTAAAATTAGGTGTCCATTTTTTAAAGGCATCGCCCTCAAAATACTTAATTAGAATGAATCGCATAAATACTGTGAGATTCGCGATAGTTTGCATTGATTGTATCTCTCAATACGCCTCGAGTGACTTTAAAAGTTAAACACCTATCTGGAAAAACGCGGCACTGACCAAGGCGGCGTTGCAACTTTGAGACCTCAATTCGAAGCGCGCTTAGCACAATGCCAAATTTAAACTTTGAACAAAGGTTTTGTTTTAGATACACCGTAGAAATTGTATAAAAATAAAGGTTATTACTACGCTGAATTTAGTTTCATGAAATGCCAAATTAAGTTCTATGCACTGCCTTTATTGTCAGTACCGAATTAAGTTCATCATAAACAGATTAGGATAATATTAAAAAAAGAGTTATACGAATAGCTATATTTGATATTGTTCCATATATCTCTTTGAACTTTCATGGTATACCCGATTACACTTTTCTAATATATACAGTTATATGCAACCCTACGTTATATAGTTTTTTAAAAAGTCTTACATATACTCTTAATACAATTACAAATTCATATATTTATTCTACGGAACCCTCTGTGCGCAAGTAATGCTCACACTTGACCGTTTATTCTAATTCAAAAACGGAAATTTTTCTGTAATTTATGGGTAAAAATTCACGTAGAAAATGGAAATAGTACTTGCGTCTAGATTGCCAGTAGTATTTCTGTATTTTAGTCCATTTTTTTTTTTTTATAGTGAAGATCGAAAATGTAAAAAACGGCCTTTGTGCAGATTGATCTCAGCTATTCATTGCAATAAAAATCATTTAAAAATATTGAAATGCAACCGAGATATCTTTATAAATTTCTTTCATAGGATTAGCATTAGCGAGCAGGTGTATTCGCGCGACTGAAGTAGCCTCTTAGCATCACTCTCTGCTGATTTGAATTGCAACGAAATATGCTTATTATTTAATCAAAATGTTTCGAATAACCTTAAAAATTATTCGATTGCTTTTCAGAAGGGAAAAAAGAAAAGAAAAGAAAACAACATATACACTAAGCAGAAATATATGTTCTGTGTATGCGGATTTCACCGCAATGGAATGTATTTGCTAAACGATTGAAAATTAGCCGAAATTTTCGCTAAAGCAGTGAAAAGATATCTTTCTTTAAATTTTGAGAAACAGATTTCTAAGTTTTAAATAAGTGTAATAAAATTTAATAATGAATTGTACAATAGTTATATTTTAGTTTGCGGTATAGCACAAATGTTTAATTTTTATGAAAGAAACATTTAAACTAATTCAGTAAGAATTACCTAATAAATGATAGAAAAAAAGGTATTATAGAAAATTTAAATACAAATGTATTTATTTTCCGCATATATCTATTAATTTTTAAAGACATTAGTAACCATTGTTATTTCCTTTCTTTCTCTCTCCACCCCCCCTCCCTTCTCTGTCGAGTGCGGATGATAAAATTATAATTCTAGTATCTTTTGAGAATAAGCGACTTCTTCATTTTGATGTTGTAAACAAATAAAAAATCTTTCGAAAATTAAACTTCAAAAGTAAGAAAGAAAAATAATAGCAATGATAAATTTGTTTTAATTCCAAATCAATAGTGCTTTTAAAATTCATTTTTGGAACAGGTTTTGAAAGTAAAAACACCCCATAAAATATTCTACAGTCAGGATCGAAAAAGTAAAAAGCGGCCTTTTTACAGATTGATCTCAGCTATCCAATGCAAAAATATCATTTAAAAATATTGAAATGCAACCGATATATCTTTATAAATTTCTTCTACAGGATTAGCATTAGCGAACGGGTCTTTTCGGTAGACTAAAGTAGCCTCTTCTCTGTTGCATTTCAATATTTTTAAATTATTTTTTTGCATTGGATAGCTGAGATCGATCTGTACAAAGACCGTTTTTTGTTTTTCTGATTTTGTTTACAGATATTTTTAGTGGGGACACTTTCATTTTCGGAACAGGTGCGAAAGTGAAAACACCCCCATAAAAAATTCTGCAATCATGATCGAAAAAGTAAAAAATGGCCTTTGTACAGACAGATCTCATCTATCCAATGCAAAAAAAAAAAAAAAAAAAAAAAATCATTTGAAAATATTGAAATGCAACCGAGATATCTGTATAAATTTCTTCCATAGGATTAGCATAGGCAAACGAGTTTTTTCGCTTGACTAAAGTAGCCTCCCCATAAAAAATTCTGCAATCAAGATCGAAAATGTAAAAAACGGTCTTTGTACAGATCGATCTCAGCTATTCAATGCAAAAAAGAAATTCAATTAAAAATATTGAAATGCAACCGAGATATCTTTCTAAATTTCCTCCATGGGATGGGATTAGCTTTAGCGAGCGGGTCTATTCTCATGACTGAAGTAGCCCCTTAGCACTGCTGATTTGAATTGCAACAAAATATGCTTATTATTTAATCAAAATGTTTATAATAAATTTAAAAATTATTCTATTGCCTTTCAGAAGGGAAAAAATAAAATAAATGCAAAACAACATATACAGTAAGCAGAAATATATCATCTGTGTATGCT
The DNA here is from genome assembly GCA_963932465.1 of Maratus speciosus. Classification (NCBI taxonomy): domain Eukaryota; kingdom Metazoa; phylum Arthropoda; class Arachnida; order Araneae; family Salticidae; genus Maratus; species Maratus speciosus. The sequence continues at coordinate 156,752,375 of OZ010787.1, read as the reverse complement.
GATTTCACCGCAACAGAATTTGCTAAGTATTTGTAAATTAGCCGAAATTTTCGGGTTGGGTTGGGTTGATTTTTGACGGTCGATTATCTACTCGAGGAATATGGACCCGAAGGGGGATTGCCGTTCGTGGGGGGTCTTTCTAAGGGAACCCAACCCGTATTAACGCATGCAAATCCAAGGCTCGAAGAAAACCACGAAAACTCTGAACGATTAGGCCGACGGGTGCGATTGGGGTCGAACCCAACACCTCCCGTCTACCAGCTTCGACAGCACAACCTCTCGGCCACTGGTGGGGCCCGAAATTTTCGGTAAAACACTCAAAGAAATCTTTCTTAAAAGTTTCAGAAACACATTTCTCAGTTTTAAACTAGTGTAATTTAATAATGAATCTGTACTGTAGTTATCTTTTAGTATACCATATAAAACAAATGTTTAATATTTGTGAAAGAAACAAATTCCCCAAGAATTAGTTTACCAATTATATATATATATATATATATATATATATATATAAAGATATAGAAAATTTAAATACAAATATATTTTTTTGCTGCATATATCTATTCATTTTTAATGACACTAGTCAATTATTATTATTTACTTTCTCTCCCCCCCCCACCCCCTGCCGAGTGCGAATGACATATTTCTATTGAATGAGAGACTTTTGCCTTTTGACGCTTACGGAATTAAAAAATTCCATCCGGCATTATACTTCAGAAGTGAGAAAGAAAAAAAAGATTATAAATCTGTTTTAATTCCAAATCAATGATACTTTTAAAATTAATTTTTGGAACAGGTTTCGAAAGTGAAAACTCCCCATAAAATATTCTGCAGTTAGGATCGAAAAAGTAAAAAGCGGTCTTTGTACAACTTGATCTCAGCTATCCAATGCAAAAAAATCATTTAAAATTATTTAAATGCAACCGATATATCTTTATAAATTTCTTCTACAGGATTAGCATTAGCGAACGGGTCTTTTCGGTAGATTAAATTAGCATCTTCTCTGTTGCATTTCATTATTTTTAAATGATTTTTTTTTTTTTTTTTTTGCATTGAATAGCTGAGATAAATCTGCACAAAGGCCGTTTTTTGTTTTTTCGATTTTGTTTACAGATATTTTTAGTGAGGACATTTTCATTTTCAGAACAGGTGCGAAAGTGAAAACACCCCTATAAAAAATTCTGCAATCAAGATAGAAAAAGTAAAAAACGGCCTTTGTACAAATCGATCTCCGCTATCTAATGGAAAAAAAATCATTTAAAAATATTAAAATGCAAACGAGATATCTTTATAAATTTCTTCCATGGGACTAGCTTTAGCGAGCGGCTCTTTTCGCGTGACTGACGTAGCCTGTCCCCGGTTGCATTTCAATATTTTTAAATGATTTTTTTTTGCTTTGGATAGCTGAGATTGGTCTGTACAAAGGCCGTTTCTTGCTTTTTTGATTTTGTTTACAGATATTTTTAGTGAGGACACTTTAATTTTCGGAACCGGTTTTAAAAGTAAAAGCATCCTCATAATAAATTCTGAAATCAAAATTAAAAAAGTAATAAACGACCTTTGTACAGATTGATCTCAGCTATCCAATGCAAAAAAAAATCATTTAAAAATATTGAAATGCAACCGAGATATCTTTATAAATTTCTTCTAAGGATCATCATTAGCCAACGGGTCTTTCCGGTAGACTAAAGTAACCTCTTCTCGGTTGCATTTCAATATTTTTATATGATTTGTATTGAACAGCTGAGATCAGTCTGTACAAAGCCTATTTTTTGCTTTTTCGATTTTGTTTACAAATGTTTTTAGTAAAGACACTTTCATTTCCAGAACCAGTTTTGAAAGTGAAAGCATCCTCATAAAAAAAATTCTGCATTCAAAATCGAAAAAGTGAAAAACGGCCTTTGTACAGATAAATCTCAGCTATCCAATGCAAAAAAAAAAAAAAAAAAAAAAAAAATTGAAAATATTGTAATGCAACTGAGATATCTTTATAAATTTCTTCCGTAGTATTAGCATAAGTGAACAGATTTTTTCGCTTGACCAAAGTAGCCTCCCCATAAAACATTCTGCAATCAAGATCGAAAATGTAAAAAACCGTCTTTGTACAGATTGGTCTCATTTGTCCAATGCAAAAAACATCATTTAAAAATATTGAAATGTAACCGAGATATCTTTATAAGTTTCTTCTATAGGATTAGCATTAGCGAACAGGTCTTTTCACTTGACTAAAGTAGCCTCCCTATAAAAAATTCTACAATCAAGATCGAAAATGTAAAAAATGGCCTTTGTACAGATCGATCTCAGCTATCCAATGCAATAAAAATCATTTAAAAATATTGAAATGCAACCAAGATATCTTTAATTTTCAACCATAGGATTAGCATTAGCGAGCGGGTATATTCGCGCGACTGAAATAGCCTTTTAGCATCACTCACTGCTGATTTGAATTGAAACAAAATATGCTTATTATTAAATCAAAATGTTTAGAATAACCTTAAAAATTATTCGATTGCTTTTCAGAAGGGGAAAAAGAAAAAAAAAAAAAACATGTACACTAAGGACAAATATATCATCTGTGTATGCGGATTTCGCTGCAAGGGAATGTATTTGCTAAATGATTGAAAATAAGCCGAAATTTTTGGTAAAACAGCGAAAAGAAATCTTTCTTTAAAGTTTGAGAAACACATTTCTAAGTTTTAAATTAGTGTAATCCAATTTAATAATGAATTGTACAATAGTTATCTTTTAGTTTACTGTATAGCACAAATGTTTAATTTTTATGAAAGAAACATTTAAACTAATTCAGCAAGAATTACCTAATAAATGATAGAAAAAAAAGGTATTATAGAAAATTTAAATACAGATGCATTTATTCTCCGCATATATCTATTAATTTTTAAAGACACTAGTAACCATTGTTATTTTCTTTCTGTCTCTCTCTCTCCCCCCCCCCCCCCCCCCACCTTCTGTCGAGTGCAGATGACAAAATGATAATTCTAGTATCTTTTGACAATTAGCGACTTCTTCATTTTGATGTTGTACGCAGTTAAAAAATCTTTCAAAAATTAAAGCTTCAAAAGTAAGAAAGAAAAATAATAACAATGATAAATTTGTTTTAATTCGAAATCAATAATGCTTTATAAAAATCTTTGATTAGAACAGCCTAGTAAAACAAATTGTCTGAAATCAGCATCTGTTTACGGAATTTATTTAAACTTTCCTCTCTGCTTCGGAAAAGAAATTTGTAGTTTACTATCCTACAAGTTGCTTACAGCATATAGCCAAAGGCAAGACTCCCCGTTGAAGTAATCGGGGTCGTTTGTCTTTGGCGATCTCCCCTCTTTTTGTAAGAAGGCGTTTCTTGGCTAAAGCGGAGATCTTAGTCTGACTGTTAAAAATGAAAGTGTCTCAACTTTTTATAGATGCAGCATAGATTTGATTTTTTTTTTAATCAAAATAAAAAGCATTTTCAGAAAGCTAAATGATTAAACTATGCATGGCGCTTTACCAAATTTTAAAATGTCCAACAGATTTTTCGCAATAAGGTATTAAAGACAATTTTTACAAAACCTAAAATAACGCATCTAGAATGCCTTAAAAATTAAAATAAATAAAATTTTAAAGTGGCATGCATAGTTTAAGAGTACAGCTTTTGAAAGCTACAAAAAATACCAAATTCGAGCAAAATGCAAAAAAATGTCAGTTATAAATTTCTCCCATTGAAATAACATTAGCCGCTCTATCTCGGAGCGTTAGTGAAGTAGGGCCTTAATCCATATTCCATGTGATGAAGTGTTAAAAATGCTATACAGTAAAATCTTCTAAGACGGAATTGCATAGAAAAAAAAAAAAAAATGTGTTAAAGACAAGATCCCATCTTACCAAGTGTAAATGTATTATATATTCTTTTCTTATGTAATTTTGCATGGATCAATACGTTTTTCAGTTTAAAACAGGATTCTGTCATTGGCAGGTTCTTTTTCACACGTTTTACTATATTTCAATAAGCACAGAAATCTACTATTCTTTAAAAAGAATAAATTTTAATGTTTAATTGTAGAATAATGGCGATTTAAAAATATATGCATTTTTTGAAAAAATTTTTGGGCTAGGTGTAATTTTACTGACCTTTGAATACACCAGGTCACGCCAAGACAATGATTTTCATACCGATGGGTCAAAACTAAGACTGAAAACTTTTTGCCATGAAGACTAGGAATGAAATCAGTCTCAATCACAGCTCTGTAGAGAAAAAATAAGTTAGCCCTAGCCCAGTCCATTCCAGCCCTGCCCTGCTTGATCCTTCAGGAAAAAAAGTAAAGCCTGAATCCAGCCCGGCCCGTAAAGAGTAGTCCCTAGGCTCAGCCCGGCCTGGGCCTTCAGAAAAAGTATGGTCTGGATCCGGCCCGAATGCTGTGAATGAAAATAGGCCCGAGGCCAGCTTGAGCAGCTCTGGTCCACGTATAAACTGACTGACCTTTATTTTTGCAACTGTTGTTCCTAGATGCATACTTCCAATTACAAAATTAGGTGCAGAGTTCAGATAAAGAAAAGTTTGAAGCGAAAAAACAATTTATTGAAGGATTACAGAATCTAAATTTTTATACAGCTCCCCAGTCCTATAACTTATATTTAGTAAAATTTTCCTGTTACACTGACAAGTAAGGCAAAAAAAGTCTCGTTATTCTATGATTAAAATTGACTGAGTAATAGCTGTTTAAAGTTGGAGCATATTTTTTGCTGCAAATAAGGGGTCATTTACAAATTAGTGTAGAAATATATTTTTGTCAAATATATTAAAGAAAAGGTTGAGAGTAAAATTAGCATTGCAATATAAATTTGATATTTTTAATCATTCTGACATATTACTGCAAAATATGCAATTTGTACTGAACATATAACAGGATAAAAAATAACAGAATTTTTGTTAAAGGATGAAAAACAACAGCCTCAATTCTTTACAAAATGATGCATATTTTAAAATGCTGTTAGATTACACTGCCTTTCAAATTTTGGGTTGTGCCATGTTTTTTAGCTTTTGAAAATTGATTGTTATGTATTTTTTAGCACTGAATCTGAAAATGATCTTCATTTTAAACCATCACGTCAGGGTTTTTCTCAAATCACAAATTTCAAAGTTAAAATTGAACCCCGTTCCCACCCCGCAACCTCATTGGACCCCTGAGCTGTTTAGCTGTAAGAAACCCAGTATAAGTCAAAAAATTGAATACATTATTGAATTAAATAAATTTAAACTGAATAAAAATGTCTTACGTCTATTTTATAGTGTCAGATTTTTTGCTATTTTTTAACCTAGAAATTTATGATTTGTGCAAAATCCTGACATGATGGTTAAAGTTAAAAGTGAAGGTAATTTTTTTATTCACTGTTAAAAAATATATAAAACATAATTATAAAAGTTAAAAAACACAGCCATCGCAGGTTTATGTTATCTAATCTAAAACTCTTTCTTAAACTTGTTGATGGTAATCATCTGAATTTTTTTGTGTTATCTTCTAATATAAGTATGTATAAGATGGTAAGCATCGAAAATCATAATGATATTACACTGTCATCGTATTTAAGTCGGTATGTAAAATTTACTTCAATCGGACATTTGAAAGTGAGTTAAAGTTTGAGTACAAATTTTAAACTGGAAAGATGATCGTTGCAGTTAATGAAAATGACCTCATGAAAATAACATAATTTTTGTTAAAAGAAATCATAGCCTCAAATCCTTACAAAATAAAACATATGTTAAAATACAATTATTTTAACTAATCTGAAACTTAACTAATAAAAGTTAACTCAATCATAATAGTTGTATGATTTCCTTCAAAGCCCAGATAACTTGAAATAAGCTTAAGTACTTTATGTACGATCCCTGAAAGCATGGCCAAAATCATCTGTATTGAGATGCAAAAAAGTGGTATAAGTCATGCATTTCAAGGTTTTATAACTTGGTTAATTTTAATGTTAGATGAATGGGACTTTTTTTATCTTACTTGTTAGTGTCACAGTAAATTTTTACTAAATATCACTTATAGGACCAGGAAGCCATATAAAAATTTAAAATTTGTAATTTTTTAAGAAATGTTTTTATTGACCCAAATTGCTTTTAAAATAATTCTTTACCTTATTTAAACCATTTTTGTAATTAGAAGTATGCATCTAGGACCAACGGTTGTGAAAATAAAGATAGGTCAGGTTATACATGGGCACATTCTATATATATATATATATATGTAATGAATCAGCCACTACTCCTGTTATGGATCTTCTGTCATGGTGTCAGTCAGTGCCCGACCGATGGGGGTCAGGGCGCGAACCGTGGACGCGTGCGTGCTGATTTCTGAGCGAACCCTCGGAACCGCAGGCCGTGAGTGGTATCCGGGAACTCAAAGTCAGATTAAGACAGTAGTTGTTCCAATAAAGACAGTTTTTCCGGGGACCTGATTTATTGTTCCTTTGTTACATCCTTTTGAGAAATCAGAGCCCTTTTGGCTTGAGAGCTGCTACTTTACTTTAAGGACATCAGGCTTGGGAAATTAGGTGTACCGTTAAGCGATACTTAGAGAGCCGAGTGTCGTGGAGTTAGTGCATTCTTTTGATGGTAAAAAGCTCTGTCTGGGGACCCATGCATCGGTATAAATATGCTGTATTTCGCATTATTCCAGCTAGGGGCCGTTGAAGTCAAAGGAGGCGTATTTAAACTATAATTGGTCGTTAGCTGAATGATTGACTGCCCGGGATAAAGGCTGTGGTTTGAGTTTGGCCGATCGAAAGCAGCAAGACTTACAAATTGCACTTATTCAGCAAAAGTATTCTTATGAGATGGGCCAAAACGATCTTTAAAAGTATAAAATGCGATGCGGGAAAACTGACTTAACAGGGGCAACCTCATTCAATCAACTGAGACACAATTACAAAAGCATTTTAAAAGTTTTAATTTTAACATAAAAATATTGTTCACATAAAAATATTGGTTACACTAAAACATTGGAATTCTTTAAATGATGCTGCAGCAAAATAATAAGGGGACAGTCTCGAGACATGGGACCTTTAATTACACCAAACTGTCTCTAAAGCAAGTCTTTTGGATGTTTTTTTTTTTTTGCTTGTTTTTTTTGTTGTCGTTGTTGTTTTTTATAAAGTTTTTGTAAATGTCTCTGGGTATTGTCCATTGAGAAACATCCTTTTTTGGTGTAAAATTGTAACATTAACATATACAGTATAAAATACTCAAAGATAAACATACTGTTACCTATACAACATATTCAACTGTAAAAAATATTCACACATACAAAATATTCAAAAATATAAAAATGTTCAATAATACACGATATTCAAAAATATAAAATATTCAATACTACAAAATGTTCAAAAGTATAAAATATTCAATAATACAAAATGTTCAAAAATATAAAATATTCAGTAATATAAAATATTCAGAAATATAAAATATGCACTAATATTATCAACAAAAATATATGGTCTACCAAAATGCAATTTGGAAGGTTTGCATTTCTAAAAATACTGAATTTTCACACTGAGATAAAATAAAAGTAAAATACACTGTAATACTAATAACAACAAACACATTTCTTCTTATTCTACCTTTCTGTTTCGGTAGGGACTTTACTACTTCTATGATGCAGCAAAGGGTTATCTTTATGAAAAACAAACTAAGTTGTCTTAAAAAAAAAGGAAAACTATAGCTAAAAAATTATAAATATGCGTTTGCTATAATTTTCACCATGCTCAGGGTCAGTGTGACATGGATTTTAATACTCTGAGGTGAATATCATCCCAAAAAATGTGCCTCTTGCACGACCGAAAAAAGGAAGGTGGGTAAACCAATATTCACCTGCAGCGGGGAAGCGAAGCAGTTTTGGTTACTTATTCTCACTTATATAAGCACTTATATAAGTGAGAAATGCCAAGCTGGACATCATCCTTGTGGTTTAGTGGTAGAGCACTGGAGATCTATTCCAGGGACCCGGGTTCGATTCCCGGCTTGGACATTTTTCACTAAGTTGGTTTACGCTTTGTAGCAATGTGATAATTCACATCATTAATATTTAAAGCATTTTTTAACTTTTTGAAAGAATTTTGACAATTTTGGTCCCACACATAAATGACATTTTTCTTCAACAAATTGTTGAGAGGGTATCGAATGTTAGCATATTTTGGAATAAATTTGTGATAAACATTTATAGATCCCAAAAAACATTGTAATTCCTTTACATTCATAGGTGGTGTTAATTTCTTAATTGTCTCTATATTAGGGTTGTCAGGTGTGATACAACCATTCGAGACTTCATATCCTAGGAAATTAATTTTGGATTTAACAAAATTACACTTTGACAATTTCAGTTTAAGGTTTTCTTGGACACAGATATTAAATAATCTAAATGACACAAATGTTCTTCTTCATTTTGGGAGAATACAATAACATCATCAAAGTAACTACAGGCAAAGTCAATTTTGTATTTATTAAGGATTCTTCTGAGGGTACGGTTAAACCAAGCAGGGGCGTTTTTCCATCCGAAGGGTAAACGATTCCACTCATATAACCCAAAGGTAGTGGCAAACGCCAGCTTCTCCGTATCTCGAGGGTGGATAGGGATGTGCCAATATCCACTGGCCAAATCAAGAGTGGGAAAAACTTTAGCATGTGCCAATTTATCTAACAGGGTGTCTATTCTAGGTAAGGGTTCTGCATCTGTTTTTGTAATGGCATTCAATTTTCGAAAGTCAATACATAACCGGGTTTTCTTCCCTTCTTCACGTTTATACACCAAAGTTACGGGTGATGAATAAGGGGAATAACTTTCTTTAATGATACCGGCTCGCAATAAATTTTGAATTTGTTCTTTAATTTCCTCTTCTTCCTTAGGGGAAGTGCGATATGCTCTTAAAGAAACGGGGAGGTCTGATGTTAATTGTATTCTCTGGGGTTCAATGTTTACACAGCCTACATCATATTTATCTTTAGTGAAAATACAGACATATTTGGCTAGAAGAGCAGGTAATTGTTCCTTGACAGTCTGAACATTTGGCACATGTTCAGTGGTCTCGAACAACTCTGGCTCAAAATTTTCTTCGAATATCTCTGCATTTTCAATTGTATTTTCCATTTCTGGCTGGTTATTATATGCTTCTGATAAGTGTAAAGTATGGTGAGATGAATTTGTTGAAATATTGCCCATGAGAGCTACTTTCTTATGCTCTTGAGTGATTTGCATTTTAACACAGTCAATATTCAATTTAAACAGTTTACAGTGGGGTAGCCCAATCAAAGCATAAGGTAACTGATTATTAATTACAAAAAGTTCAATATTCTTAGAGATACGTCCTAATTTCAAACTAACAAGGCATTTTTCTTTCAAAGCTAGAACACCTTGTGTTTGTGTGACCGATATACTCTGCTGAACTTTACATATTTTTAGGTTAAGTTTGTGGGCTAAATGATGATAAGGAATAACACTGATAGAACTCCCTGTATCAATCAAACAAGGTAGTGAGCCTTCACTTTTTACATCAGTAATTTTTTGACAATTTCTATTTGATTTTTTGTAGCTAGCTTTTTCTTTTTGTATATGTCCGGACATAAGAAACTGTCATTGATTACTAGATGTATTTTCGGATGACTCATTAGCTCTATTATCTTGGTTGGAGTTCGCAAAATTCATATTGGGACTAGGGGTTGGAACTGCTAAGACTTGTTGTCGAAAAGGGCAGTATTCCACCCAATGATACGCATTTGGTATTCCTATATTAAAACAAACTTTGCATGGGGAGGGTGGCAAAGTGGTCTGGTGATGTACATTTGGTCTCAGTTGACCATTTGTCGTCGGCCTAACTGTATTTTGGGGATTTCGTGCTTGATTAGAAGCAAAAGGTCGAATCGGGGGGGTTTTGATAGGGAACTCTGTAGTTCCACTGCCGGTTATAATTCTGTCCTGTCTCATATGGGGGGCAAAATGGTCGCCATTGTCGATACTGATTGGGGTTTTGCGGGCTTGCATCTACTTTGCTCCCATTTCCTTTTCTGTCCAGTTGCAGCTTGCAAATTCTGAATACTAATTCACGCCATGAATGTGTAGTTGAGGGGTTGCTTGCAATAACTAGCTTTTGCATTTCTAATGGCAAGCCCTCCGTTAGTCCTTCCAAGATAAGCTTCTGGTCTAACCCTAAGGTTCTCCCTATTTTAGTCTTTTTCTGATAGTATTCGTTCAGGTCCTCTCCAATTTTGTATCTAATATGGGAAAAATCAGTTAAAGAAAGAGTGTCAGGATATTCGTAATGTTCATTGAACAAAGTGACAAATTCGGACCAATGTAGCACATTCAGACAATTATTAATGTACAACGTAAGTGCACTGTCTTTTAAGTATTTCTGTATGTGCCTAATTTTTCAGAAGTCGTCTTTTTCCTGGTCTATACAAACACTCTCAAAATAGGTCAGCCAAGCTGTCCAATCCATATTCGCTGTTGGCGAAAACGCAATGATATCAGGTTCGATTGACATTTTTGGGCTAGCGGTTATTGAATTGTGACCAGACCCAGCTAGAGCTGACAGGATCTGTTCACCTAATGTTGTTACATTATGTGTCTGTGTGGCAACCCCAGACTTCTGACTATCTTTCTCTTCAGGTTTAAGACCTGAACTCCCATCGTTACCCAAACGCTGATTTTTCTCGTTGCCAGAGCCATCTAACTTACTTTCTAAGTCGTTCGTTTCTTTAGGAGGGTCTGGGGTACTCATGGTAGAATGCAAAATATCACAAAATTACACAAAAATATAAGGCACAATTTAAAACAAATAAAAATGGAATATTTTTCAAAAATTGCAACACAAGATTTGTAAAAAATGGGCTTAAATCTAAATGAAATCCAAATTTGATACATCATTTTTTTTTTCAAATTGAGATTTAAAAAAAAACGAACTTTAAAATAAAATTTAAAAATTCCCAAGATTTACATACTGTCTAAATTTCAGTAAATTAATCTCTTTTATAACAAAAAATAAATAAAATAAACCTTGCTTATTCTATTTTTTACTATTAAAATGACAAACAATTTTTAAAAAAATGTTACTTTTTAAAACTGTACTCTTTTCTTTTTCTTTCTTTTTTTAATTCAAAAATAGATTAAATGTCTTACCTCCAACAAATCTATTCAAGCACAGCCTTACATATCCACAAACAAAACAACAAAAAAAAAAACGATCTTCATAAAAATTTCCAGGATTAAATTTACTCCTTGCATAAAAAAAAAAAGAAATCATTTTCTCTTTTTCTTCTTAACACAAATCAGTGAGTTATCTGCCGGTAGAAAAATCGTTTTTCAACACGGTTCTTCATTTTGACCTGAAAGGCGAACTTGACCCAATTTCTCAGCTGATAGCATGCTCTTTTTGTTTTTCTTTCTTGGTTGCTTGAAAAGAGTATCTATAAAAGTTTTAATCATCTCTTGGTTGGGAAAAGACTTGCTTTCAGGACACAGATAGATATTTTTCTGATTTATCACTAGAGCAAATGTTTTTTCCGTTTCTTTTCTTTTCTTTTTTAATGACCAGATTCTTTTTTTTTTCTCTTAATTAATCGCTAGGGAAAGACTGTTTTGTTCTTTTCTCTGAATGAGATTACGTTTGAATTTACTGATCGTCAGATAAAATAATTAAAAGTTGCATGATTTTCTTTTTTAAAGACTTTTCTTCACAATTTTCTGGTATGTCATTTCGCCGTAAACATGATATTTCACAACTGTTTTAGGAATTTGTTACACACCTCGCGCTGGGATCTTTACAGATTTTTTGCTGGGATTTCGGGATTTGTCCCGCGTAAATGCACTGTTCATGGACTTTTCAATGTAACGAATCAGCTGCTACTCCTGTTATGGATCTTCTGTCGTGACGTCGGTCAGTGCATGACCGATGGGGGCAGGGGTGCGAACCACGGACACGTGCGTGCCGATTTCTGAGCGAACCCTCAGAACTTCTAGCATATTTAGGTAGTCTCAGGCCGTGAGTGGTATCCGGGAACTCAAAGTCAGATTAAGACAGTAGTTGTTCCAATAAAGACACAGTTTTTCTGGGGACCTGATTTATTGTTCCTTTGTTACATCCTTTTGAGAAATCAGGTCCCTTTTGGCTTGAGAGCTGCTACTTTACTTTATGGACATTGGGCTTGGGAAATTAGGTGTACCGTTAAGCGATACTTAGAGAGCCGAGTGTCGTGGAGTTAGTGCATTCTTTTGATGGTAAAAAGCTCTGTCTGAGGACCTGTGCATCAGTATAAATATGCTGTATTTCGCATTATTCCAGCTAGGGGCCGTTGAAGTCAAAGGAGGCATATTTAAACTATAATTGGTCGTTAGCTGAATGATTGACTGCCCGGGATAAAGGCTGTGGTTTGAGTTTGGCCGATCGAATGCAGCAAGACTTACAAATTGCACTTATTCAGCAAAAGTATTCTTATGAGATGGGCCAAAACGATCTTTAAAAGTTATAAAATGCGATGCGGGAAAACTCACTTAACAGGGGCAACCTCATTCAATCAACTGAGACACAATTACAAAAGCATTTTAAAAGTTTTAATTTTAATTTCTAAATTTAAATTTTAAAAAGGGACAAAAAAGGGGATTTTAAAAAGGGGCTTAGCTTTTATCATTTCATATATATATATATATATATATACACAGGCAATAACATGATATACCTATATTTCAGTTACACTGTTATTCAAAATGTTGTATTACTAATACTAATGTATAACAACAAAACCCTTTTGTTTGATATTACAAGAGAATTTCTTTCTTTTTTCGAGTTATTAGATTGTTTAAGGTATCTTTCCACACAACATATTTATATATGAGGAAATTCAGAAACAAGATACCAAAAACATACAAAAAAGTAATAAAAACAATTTAATATGTCTTCTGACAAAGTCTCAAAGCTAATTCACATGACCTCCTTATTTTCTTTAAAAAAAATTTGTTGATGCTTTCATAATACATTTTAATATCTAACTTGTACCAATAAAGTAAATTTTACTTTAGTAGCACATACAAAATTAAAACATTTCAGTATTAAATTGCAATATTAAGTGTATACACACATATAAGTAAAATATAAAAAATATTTATACTTATTTGTTTACAATCAGTTAATATGCAGTCAAATTTTTAATCCATCTAGCCAAAGTGTTTATTTAAACAGTTTATGCCGTGCCTGATTTATTGATAAGTATTGATAAATCATGACACCATCATATTTTCTTAGTTATTTTTCCGTTTGATAATCTCCACTTTTAAAAAAATTCTGAATTTCAGAAACCTCAATGTCAAATTCGAAAACAATTTTGGGATTTACGATACTAATGTTTTTGTGAAGACAAACAGCTCAACTTCTGATATGTAGATTCACAGAGCATAATATAAGTAGAAACAACTTACAATATATCTTGACAAGGTTTGAAGATAAATGCAGACCATAGACTTAATGAATATACACAGCACATAATTTAAAATAAGAAGACACTCGTACATGATCACTTAAACAGAATAACTAACAAAAACTCCATAGATGCAAACAAACCTATGCCTAAGCTTCTTGAGAGATATTCTCTTAGGAAAAGAATAAAAGTGTACTGATTTAGTGAAAGTGTATCATATTTATTTGGTTTAGAAGCACACGTGCAAGCAATTCCCACTGCTAGCGCAATCATAAGCAGGGTCTGGCTTAGACAAACTAGGGCCCAGGACAAGTATCATTTTGGGAGGCATTCTTCTATCTATCCATAGAAATTGTTCTTGAATTATGCTGAAGTGAATAGTACTAAACTTCATATGTATTGTATGAATGCACAAATTTTGTACCATCTACTATTCACATCTGCCTACAGGATATCATAAGAAAGACAGCCGCAACTTTAAGAGCAAAATATTAGTAGGAAAATAGTAGGTAAAATGATGGATCGGTTTGCTTATCTATGTTTGTCATAAGATATGTAACAGAAAAATGCTCCCCAATTAGTTATCATCAATAGTTTTTTAACCTGCGTCGTTACGAGGAAAACATCAATAATGAATTTCTCTTGAAAACAATAGAATACAGAGTTGTTATAATAAAATTTTAATCATTAGTTTTCTATTGTTAGAGTTCAGTCTTTTTTTATTGAGGGGGGTGTGTTGCAGGAAGCGGAGAGGGGAAGGAGAGGACCTCACTTCCTTCCTAAATCTTTGAAAATCAAAGAATTCTGGTCACTTTCAGTCAATTTTAACCATTTGGCATCATCTTAACGAAAATCCTTTTGCCCATTCCATTTCTTTTTAAGTTTTTCGTTTTCACATGCACTTTGATCTGTTTCTAGCTATCGTCTACTATACTTTTCAACATTGTTTTTACAAGATCTTTCTGGTATGACTTATGCTCAGCTGTGATTTTTATTAAATTGGGTATAGTTAAGCTTCCATGTTCTTCTACAGCAGATTTGCAAATTTCATTTTTTTTGCTTTACCTAAAAATAATTTTTTTTTTCAATTCCTCCAAAACTTTTATGTCCAGGAAAATTAATTTCTATAATAATACCGATACAGCAACTAATTACAAGGAAATGAATTTCTACATTTTTGTAATTTTCAGAAACACACAATTATCAAAATGCTTCTAATATTCAGTTAAAAAAATAGACGGCGACTGATAGCAAAGTACTCACATACAGGGTAAAAATATTCTATAAATAACAAAACCATTTATTTCTCATCTTCACTTAAATAGACAGCTATATATTGCAATTATTCAATGTACATCTAATATTTATTTAAATGAACAGAAATAAAATTTTAAGATATAAAATGCATACATTTCATTGATTTCAAATGGCTTATTAATTCATAAAACTTGAACCCCAAATTAAGAACAAAAGAAAACAGTTACCAGTACAAATCAATAAATTTTAATTTGGGGATTTTATACTGAATAACTATATAATACCTTTGTAATCACTGCCCTGAATAAATAAAAATCTATTCAAAGGATGATGTTATTAGATGATTCCACTTTCTGGTAGGGTGCCAACGATTTAAATCAAATGATTTAAATTAGTGATTAAAAAAAAATCATTGATTAAAATCATAAATTTTCTAAATGTTTAAAATTGCATAAAAAAGTATTAACATCTAAAATTAACATAATTTGGAAAGTTCATATAGGTATTTTACCTTATAGTAAATAAATGAAAAAAGCTTTAAATAATTATTTCTAAGCTTAAACTATTCCTTAGACTTGTAAAAAAAAAAAATAAGTACGGTAAGTTTGTAAAAAGCAAGTTTTATGTCATAAAAAGCATTTCATTTTAATATGATATTTAAATCTAATGTAATTTGCAGTGTCATAATTTTCTTTAACTAATTAAATTATCCATTCTTTTGTGTAAAATAAGCACAGTAAGTATACTAAATTTCTGTAAGTACTGGCTCTTCTTATATTTACTTTGTATGTGTGTAACTCATTTTCATATATATTTTTTTTGTTTTGTTACCAAAAAATATACGTGTAAGTTTACATTTAGGCAATTAACAGTAATTTTTCTAAGTACAAATGCAAAACGAACTGAAAATGATGTTTGTTTTGTAATTTGTGCTACTAACTAATGAAATTGTATTTATTTGAAGTCTTTATTAATTCTTTAATTACTCACTGTTCCCTCTATGCCATTTTTTGAGGTTACAGCACCCTGCTCTTTTTAAAACTTCAAGATGCACCTCCTTTTTTTTTTTTTTTTAATATATATTTATTGACATTCACCTTTTTGTACCTAAAGATTTCTTGTAAAGTAATTCCGCACATCACAGTATCCCTAAATCCTTGTACTTTAATAATCCTTGACTTTGCAAAACTTACAGAATTTTATTTCTTTAGAAAAAACAGGATATTATTAAATCATGTCGTTATTTGTCTTTTTCAATTCGTAATTCCTAAAATCCTTAACAATTAATGTCACTTTATTTATCATATTAAAAAATTATATACCTTTTTACTTATTTCATTACTAAACACATTCATTGCTAATATATTTACTCATGAAATAATGCCCTTTTTGGGGAGATAGCACCATGACCCTTTTTCTTTCTAGAATGAATACTAAATTTTAATTAGAGAAGAATAGAGAGGAATGGGATGTCTGCAATAATGCTTAAAATAAGATTTATTTTTAATTTTCAACTCTTCCATGGAGTAATCGTTGCATCATACTTGCTGCTAGGACTGGGCAATGTAGAAATTTCTTAAATTGATTTATCATCCATCTAACATTGCAATTTAACAGATTTTACCATTTAGAATATGGAAGCCTATTTTTTTAATTTTTAGTAATAAAATATGGTCTTTTTACACCCCCTTTGTAAGGAAGAAAGAGCACTCAAGAACAGGCAAAAAACGTGTTTGTCGCGTGATCCAAAACGCTTCTAACTCAATAGGTAGTCGATGGATCAAAAAATGAAAAAAACAGTTCAATTCCAAATCACACCCTTGGCCAGGTTTTCCAATTTTATATCTTTCCTTCAAAAATGAATTTGTAAATGTGTAAAAACGTTTGCGCTTGTTGAGCAGAGCACTTAAGAACAGCCTTAAGAAACCCTCTTGTATTATTTAGTATACTTAGCTTTTAATTTTTCAAATACCTTTGAAAAGAGGTAATATTTTACATATATTACCTCTTTACATCATACATAAATCTTTGAATGCCTCAAAACACTAATTTTTTTTTTTTTTCCATTTTAAAAATTAGTAACATATTTTAACACATTTTATAAACTCATTCTTTAAAAAATAATATAAAAGATTTTTTTTTTGTCTGACATTTCATGGCTGCCATAATCTAAATTTTTTAATGGGAGGGGTGAACGACTTCCCCTTGTTCACCAAAATAGCACCTCATTGCTAATAACACACACACACAAACACTTTTTTTTTTTTTTTTTTTGACACAGAATTAAAAACTTATTGGGGTAAAAACAAAGCAGATTCATTGAAGGATTTAGCTGTGTATTTACCATGAGAAAAGTGTAAAAAAAGGGAGGGGGGAATATATGAGAAATAAGGTGCAATTTTATTTTTTTGTAACTTTTAGATTATAATAAAATTTGTTTAACATAAATACTGACATTCACACAGTGGATGGAGAAGTGTCAGAATCTGACAGTCTGTTTTCCTTGATACTTTAACACCCTGAAATGGTACTTACCTTTATTCTATTGGTTTTCCTTATTTCCATTCTAATACAACTACATTACAATAACCAAGTTTTCTTTTGGTTATTATTTTCATTTAGTTGTTTTCCAAACTTTCACTCATGCATCGTTCATCATTTATTTCGTTACGATCGCTCTTCAAAGATCGTCTGTTCATTTCTCCAACGGCTCCGATCTTTGTACGTACCGATATGACGTCACGTCTTTCCTCGATCGCTGATCTTTGGACCGTGTCGGAAGATACAATTTTTTCTCCTTTCAGTTTTGCGGTAAGGCAGGATGCGTTTCTCTCAACTCCACCGGAATGGGAGGGAATGTTTTGATCATAAAAGGGCGTGTTGCAAGCAGACGATATATGCCAATGTTTTTGAAGTTGTCTGAGGTTCTTTCTGTTGAGTTTTGAAGGAAGCTGGTCATGTTAGTTTTAAGCAGCTTGTCATGTTAACTTTAAAAGAAGCTTGTGTTAGTTTAAGAAAGCTTGTGTTCGTTTTTTAAATAGCTTTAATGTTTCTTAGCGTGTTCATAGATGATGTTCATTTTTAAACAACTTAAGGAATGTGAAACTTTGCTAGTTTTGGAAACTTGATATTTTTAGAATCTTTAGAAATTTTTTTCTTGTTTAAAGTAAGCTCCGATATGTTTGTCAACTTCAACATTTTTTCGGATAGCTACGATGTTTTGTGTTAAAGATAGTTTACAATGTCGTCAGTGTTTCAAGTTGACTTGGCTCTTCATCATTTTTGCACATCTTTCAAAACATCGTTATTCGTATAGAAAATTATTGTGTTATCAACATGGAACGTATACCAGTGTGCCGTACTCAGCCTAAAGTGAAACTGTGAGTTCCTCTTTTATTTTATTTTATGTGAATATTGAGAACCCAGAAATATAATATGAATAAGTGACCTAATGTTAATGAACTGTTCAACTATTTAACTCATGCTGTTTACTGCCATTTGTCATTAACTTATTTCATCATATTTTATTTATTTTTATTATATTGTTTGATAATTATTTAAGTCATGTTTTTCGTTAAATAAATGTTAGTTTTATTTCAAACTTAAATGCACCTTTACTTGTTTTACACTTTTACATTTTCTCAGTCACTATCCTGCCATGGTTACATACAGCACTTCAAGTTAAAATATCTTCCAAACTCTGCTACAATTTTAGTAATTCTAGATCGGTCCTGGTTTCCGGACCGAGAACAAGAAGGATTGAAAGTGTGAGCCTTTGCGCACATTCTGAAATCGCTGATTGTTTCGCGAGTGTTGGCTTCCTGTAAGATTAGTAATAAAATAAAATCTTATCCCTTTTTAATGATAACAAAATGTCAAAAAAGCAGAAAAATGTAATGAATGTCCCCTCCACCACTCTCCAATTCTGTTTTAAAAATAAAGTTACTTGACTCATTACAGAACTCTATTAAAGTATGTTTAATTAATTACAGAGTAATAATTTAAAACTAAAATATTCCAATATTACTCGAACATAAGAAAATTAATTTTTCATCAAAATAATGCATAAAAATATGTACTAAAAATGGACGAATTTGGATTTTAACCTCAAGACTTTCTTTCTTTTCAGACATAAATAGTGATTCAATTTCAGCAACATATTCAATCCACATGGCTAGCATTGAAATTGAATGTCAAACCCGATGCATAACTATTTAAAAATATTTTAAGTAATTACAGAATTATAGAAAACAAAGAATATATATTAAAGTATTACCCAATCATATGAAAAATTAATTTTTCATTAAAAGAATGTATAAAAATAAAAATTGAAATTCGAATAATTTGGATTTTAAATATGAAACTTTATTCTTGTTTTTCATCCATAAATACTCAATTTATTTTTTAAATCTTATTTTTAAAATAATTATTTCATGCGTACCACGGCCAAATCGAAATACACAAAACAATACAGGACTATACTTTATAATATTTTTATTAATTACAAAATAATAGAAAATAAAAAATGTTATAATACTAAAACATGTAAAAAATGAATTTTTCATCATGAGAATGCATAAAAATATAAATTGAAAGTCGATGAATTTGGATTTTAAATATTAAACTTTATCATTTTTAATCATATAAATACTGAATCAATTTCAAGGAAACAATCTCGAAACAATGCAGGATTATACTTTAAAATATTTTAATTAATTACAGAATAATAGAAAATAAAAAATACATATTAAAATATTACTGAAATATGTAAAAACTTAATTTTTCATCAAAAGATTGCATTAGCATATAAACAGAAATTCGATGAATTTGGATTTTAAGAATCAAAATTTACTTTTTCTTTTCAACTTTCAACCATATAAGTTCTTAATTTCTAAAAAATACACATTCCAATCTTAAAAACTCTGAATCCTGTTTACAAAATAAATGAATAAATATCAATTTTTACTTAAATTGTTGTTTTCTTAAATTATCTTTTTCTTAAATTGGAAGAGCATTGAGGCTCAATGTTTGCTTAAATCGGATTGTGCTAAATCAATTTAACACCAGCTTACCATGTTTTTCTTAAGGCTGTTCTTAAGTGCTCTGCTCAACAAGCGCAAACGTTTTTACACATTTACAAATTCATTTTTGAAGAAAAGATATAAAATTGGAAAACCTGGCCATGGAAGCGATTTGGAATTGAACTGTTTTTTTCATTTTTTGATCCATCGACTACCTATTGAGTTAGAAGCGTTTTGGATCACGCGACAAACACGTTTTTTGCCTGTTCTTGAGTGCTCTTTCTTCCTTCGTGCGGAAACTCGATTCAAAACGCCTATTTTGACACACTTTTCTGAAAGATCTATTGCATTTTTTTAAAAAAATGGAAAAAAAAACAGCTCAATGACATAGTTTCTGAACAACAACACCAGCTTGTTTCATGCATTTTCGAACAAAAATAAATTAAAACTTATGTCAGAAAGTTGCCCTTTTGGATTTGAGAACACCCTTAAATCAGAAAGCATTGAGGCCTGCAATGTTTGCTTAAATCGGATCCTGCTAAATCGATTTAACCAGCTTGCCATGCAAGCTGTAGATAAATCAGTTTTCCGATGTTAGTTCTGAATCGGTATTTTGTTTTAAATTGATTTAAAGCCAATAGCTAAGTCACAATTTAAGGCAATGGCTACATCATGATTTAAGACAATGGATGAATCATGATTTAAGACAATGGATGAATCATGATTTCAGACAATGGATGAATCATGATTTCAGGCATTGGCTGAATCACAATTTCCGACATTGGTTGAATTACGATTTCCGACATTGGCTGAATCACGATTTCCGACATTGGCTGAATCACGATTTCCGACATTGGCTGAATCACGATTTCCAACATTGGCTGAATCACGATTTCCAACATTGGCTGAATCACGATTTCCAACATTGGCTGAATCACGATTTCCGACATTGGCTAAATCGCGATTTCTGATGTTGGCTTAAATCGAGTTAAGACCAATGGTTAAATCGGATTTCTGATGTAAGCTTTAAATCGATTTAAGGCCCAGGCCTACTTGTTACTATAAATATTTTTAGTTGCAAGTGCCTATGAGTTTGTGACTTAAAAAGGCTATTTTACAATATCAAAAGTAAGTAATTACTCATATTTTAAATGCAAATTTTCTGTCTCATTCTTTGTTGCTAACTTAATTGTTTTTAATGTTTTGTAAACTCAATAAATGTCTTTTATAAATGAACAGTTAAGCCTTAAAGACACATGTTTGTTGTAAAAACCTACTTTTTTTGTATGTTGCTCTAAGGGAGGGATGGGACACTGACTCAAGGAGCCAAATGATATCTCTATTTAAATAATTATGTTTAATTACATACAATTTTTTGATTTTTATATTCATAAGACTTTCTTGTTTTCGAAACAAATAAAACTTATGATTTTGCAAGTTAGAAAGAGATTTTAACTATGTTCATGATTTCTTTTAAAACAAATATGCATTGAAAAATTAAAGCAGTGCAAATTTTTCTTTTCTTACTCATGCATTATTTATCAATACCAACCATTAGTGTTAAATATTTATATATATTTCTATATTATCAATTTCCTTACTTTTTTTAAATAAAATATTACTGTTTTGAAATAATTATTGAACTCAAACTGCAAAATTTTATTTTTGCATTGCAATACACTATTAATGAGGGGAAATGAAAAAGGAAATTTCATCTTCTTGTAACAAACTGATTGTTCCATCATTGATGTACAAGACATAATTGCAAAGCTACATTCACCAAAATTAATTGGTGGCACTAGTTGGGCACAAGCATATTTTTTCATTTGATTTGGATTTTACAAAGTATAATATAACATAAAATAAATGTTGATTTACAATAAACCTTAGGAATGTAAATGTCTCACTGTCTTTGTCATTTTTTCACCACATTTTTAAAAATTAAATATGAATTTTCATTTTAAAAACATGGGACATTTTTCTTGTTAATTTAATTGATTCATTAATCTAAAATTTTAATTATTATCATTAAATTTATATTTTTTAAATATGTTAAAATATTTCAAGATGTTGTTCTGAAAATTTCCATTTTGTACTAACGAAACATAATTTGTAAAAAAAAAATTGTTAAAATTGTCCCATCCTTCCCTAATCTCTTGTATCATTTTAGTAATTAAAGCATAAAAATGTATATTAATAGTTCATTGTTTAATATTTTTTAATTTAAGCAGAGTTGGCAATTTAATATTTAAATGCAGTTATTAATAATTTTAATAAATGCAAATATCAGTAATTTTTCATCTGGTTTTAACATAATTGTTACAGAAATATTGTATATTAGAACGTTATCGTATACTACTAACTAATGAAAATTAATGCAACTTTTATAATTACTGTAATTACTAACTAATAATTATAATTAATTAAAGCTTAAAAACATAGATTATGTTAACAATTAGAAGTTTAACTGTTTTGGAAACCTAAACTTATTGGTAGCTATTCCATATTTTAACGTAGGGGAAAAAGATCATAAAAATCTGATTTAAATTTAAAAATTCTGATTTAAATTAAAAAAAATAATTTTTACACTTTACTTTCTGGATAGAACAAATGATAGGTAACTGTTACACTGAATGTCCATCATATCCATATGATGTCGTCATATTCTGACACATAGAATGTCCACCCGAGTTCAATTAAGTTCTTATACATGGAAAAATAAGCAGTTATACCTTATAATCACATTTTCAAATTTTAATGAAGGTATGTAACAAGTTCCAAGAATTATTCAGACAGTTGTTTCAAAATTTTTCAATCAAATAGAAACTTTTCCTTTGATCGGGACAATCAATGTTTTTGTTTTCTTTTTGAGTGTGATCAGTGTTTCTGCTTTTGATCAAGGTGGTCAAGTCTTCTGTTCTTGTCTTGATTAGGGTAATCAACATTTTTGCATTCACTTGTTCTAGCCAGACATATCCGATAAGCTGTCACCCTTTTCTAATAAGGGCTTTGACATCATTTAAGTAACTTATCTGCCCTTCATTTAAGTATTTCTCTAAATGCGTGTGACATTCCTACTATATACAGTGATAAAAACTACAAATAAACAGTGTGAAGCTTTCACTTATTTTTTTTATCATTTTTCACTGACCAAGCACCAAACCAGGCATCCTTAACTTCCAGTGTCCAATTCGCTCTCCCTGTTTTTATCTCTTTAAAAGCATCTCATCACCTGGTACCCTTTGCAGGTTCTAGAATGATTTGGATTAGAGTTCCGGGAGTGAGTTGAACCTGTAATGATTGTTTCTTTGTGATTGTTATTTAATTTCATCTATTACTTTAAAACATTTATTTGACCTAGGTCAAACTGAAACAATAGCATGGAGTATATCAATATGTTGGCAACTATGTTAATTGTCTTCTGCAATCATTTTAGAATTTTTTAAGGGATATTTTGTGCTTATTCAAAAGTTTAGATATTTTGTTATTATATCATTTTTATGTTATTTTATTTTTAATTAAAGGCATTAATTAGGAGTTATGAAAGTGATCTTGAGGCCCTTAGTAGGCAGCAAAAGAATCAGTTAGAAAAAGCTGAGCAGCAGCAGGATTTAGATTTAAAAATAGCATCGAAGAAAGTTAGATGTGAACAAGTATGTATATGCTTAACATTTATTAATATCAAATTGCTGTTTTTTTTTTTTTCAAATTTAATGCAAATGTTAGAATTTTAATATATCAGTTCTGTAACTCTTTTTACTGCTTCCATATCAATTTTCTTACTTAAAAAAATATAGAATGTCAGTTAATTTTTAATGAGTGGTTTATTATAATAATAATAAAAAAATTCACTGTAATAATTATTTGTCTTGTAATTTGGTTTTTTTGCTTATCAGTAAATTAGCCAAATTTCCTATTGTTTTTAAAAAATACAAACAAAACATATGTAAGGTAAAAACCTCTAAATAACTGACATTTTGGGCCCATGGAATTGATCTGCTATTTGTAAGTAAAAACATATAAAGAACATATGTTGCACCTTGAAAAAGTGTTCGCTAAATGGGTGTCTTTCTGCTTTTAGGAATGTCCATTAATTGAGGCTTTTACTGTAACTTTTCAAATGAAACTTCTGTAATGTTAATATTTATTGTGTATAACATCACAAAAGATTACAGTATTTCTTGTAATCCTCTAAGCATTTAATCTCACTTCTTTTTTTTTGGGGGGGGGGGGGGGAGGTAATATAAAAAGTTCTTTTTTTTAATATGTGATAGATAACTATTTATGGAATATTTTCAAATACTAATCTCTATGTTGCTTCTTTGCATTAGTATTATTTTATGAATAGCTAATAAAGTGTAATATGACCTGGAAATTTTTTTCTATTACATAATTGATATTGCCTTTTAAAAAAGTCTACTCATCACTAACTGTAAGAATTTGACTGGTTTCTTTTCAAAACTTCATAACATTTTAAAATTTGCTTGTTGTAAATATAAGTTAAAGGTAAGTAAATATAAGGTACGTGAGACCTCAAAATTCCCCTTGGAAATGTTAAACCTATAGATCTGGAATACATTCTTCTTTTTCAAAATATCTCCTCAGAAAATTAATTATCTTAACTTCCTTTTTCAATATGTTTTTATCAGACTTACTGTTTTTAGTTGTCAAAATATTTCTAAAAAATATATGCTTAATTTAATATTTTATGTGTTAAAAGCTGACGAGCTGTGAGTAAAATTTCAACGCTTCAAATACAATTAAATATGTATTTTAGAAATGTTTTGTAAACTAAAAAAGAAAGATATCCGGTAAGAAGTATACACAGAAAAAAGAAGTTAAAAATATTAATTTCCTGATGATGTGTTTTAAAAATAAGAATCCATTCCATGTCCATGGAATTAACATTAGTCAGGGAATTTGTGATCTCACTGACCAACATCCTTAAGCATTGTATCTCTTCCCTATTTTGAATTATACTTTTTCATAATGCATAGTCACTGCACCAAATATCTAGAGTTTAAGACATATTTGAATTTTTTCTGTCTGTTGCTTATGTTTAATAACAGGATTTGCTTTTCAAGCATTTCATGTAACGTGTAAGTCGTGATATGACTTATAAAATGGCCAGAATTCTGTTATCACTTTGTACTATAGTTTTCATTGTAATGATTTCTGATCTTTGCATTTTTTTAAGACTAATTGTTATGTGTTATATTTGCTAAGCATTTCTGATGTTTTTATGTGTGGAATATATAACTTATATGTTCATTGAGCATTATAGTGAAATAATTTTCTTTTAGGACAGAGAATTGAGAGTATTTAGAGAAAGTCTGAAGCATGAATTGAAGCTTTTAAAACATGAAATAGATTTACTTCCCAAAGATAAAAGAAAAGATTGTTACAAAGAAAGGAAAGAACAGCTTGATATTGAACATTCTGAAAAAGTAATTAATTTAGACCTTTTTTTAATACATCTGTTGTAAATAGTTATGATTTTTTATAAAATGCTGTTATTGTATTTATATGATGCAAAAAATAAATAAAACTCTTTAAAAAGAAATTTGAATTAACCCAATGATTTGGGTATTCTAAAACATTAACATTTAAAAAGAAACCTTCACTATAAGTAACGGTTAATTTTTTTGTTCACTGATATTTCTGTGAAAGTAAGATTTAATCCATATATCAAAAACCTGAGACTTAGGTGCAATTAGGACCTTTCATTGTCTATCCAAGTCTAAGAAGGAGATCTACCACCAAACATGATGTTCACTAATTTTGATAAATTTAAAGTAGGTTATAGATTCTTATCCCTAATTATTCTGGCAAAAAGATTTCTTCAAATTGATCTTGAAGAAATTGGTGGTCAAAGTACAGCATCTATTTCAAATACCCATTAGTTTGCTCTTGTCAACGCGGACTTCGTGACATCAAGTTAAAATATCCACACGCTAGTCGGAGGTCCAGAGTTCGATGCTAACTCTTAGCTTTTTATCTTTTTTAATTAATTTTATATTTTTGACACTTTACAACTTTTAAGCATAGTTATGAATTGCTGCAATTTTGAAATTTTTTATATTTTCCTAAAATATACAATTGTTTGATTTTTTTTTTCATGAAAATTTATATTTTATCTAATTTTTAATCTAACATCTCTATTGACACTAATCCAAACTATTTTATATCTAGAATTTTTTTTGTGTGTGTGTGTATGTAATTATTACTTACCTTTTTATATTTTATGCAAAGTTCTGAAATAATACATCATCTTTTTTTACTTTATATTTTAAGTGAAAATTTATTATTTTGTGTTAATTAACAATAAGAACTCTACAACATACTTAAAATTCATAAAAATCAGTGAATACCATATTTAGTGGTCCGCTTGTAAGTTTGTAGACCTCTATGTGTGATAAATTCTCCTGCCCATCTCCCACATGTACACATACAGAGATACAAACATTTAATTTTATTAATACAGAATTTAAAACTGGGATGAGATTTTTCTGCTTTTAATTATTTATTTTTTATTATTATATTTTTTTTATAGAGAAAAGAAAAATCTTTCTAATTCAATTTTCAAAGAATATTCTTGATAAGTCTGGGTAATAGTGCACTAAAGCATACCATTGACACCAGTTTTAATGAGTGGGACCAAAATTTGTCTGATTTTGGTTGCATCTCCACAGACTCAAATTTTTCTGTGCTGTTGGCAAATTGTGTCATGCCGACACCTACTAATTCAATTGTAGAACACATCAACATATTTTCCTTTTGAATGCAATTAAGAGAATAATTAAAAAAACAAGATTTTTTTCATAAGTTGAAAATGTTAAACTTTTTTTTTAATACTGCTTCAGTTGATAATATCTATTACAAGTGACTTTCTTTTCAAAAAATGTCCTTCATCCAAATAGTTATTTATATCTCCAAGGAGCACTTTTCAGGTGTAAAATCCTGAACGGGGCATTCCACATCAAATCAGGCAGTAAAATAGCAATATGCAATAGGGCGGAGCGTAAAAATATTTTTTTCGAAATTATTTTCCCGCTAGTGCGGAAAAGTTGTGGAATGGTCTGAGAAATATACTCACAGAATTTTAAAATAATCAATACATATCTTCCGGTTTCAGTTTAGGGTCTAAATATGCAATTTTAGCCGAAAATGTTATAATTTTTCACATTTCAGTAATATTTTTAACTTCCAACTTTTTCTTTGTGCTAGTGCGGAAAAGTTGAAAGAATATATAAAGAACATAAATTCAAAATTTTAGAGCAGTTAATAAATATCTTCCGGTTCCAGTTTGGGGTCAAAATATGGAAAATTAGCCGAAAATGATGTAGATTTTCACATTTTAGTGATTTTTTTAATTTTCCATTTTCTATTCCTGCTAACATGGAAAAGTTGGAAAAATATACAAGAAAGATAAGTGCAAAATTTTAGAATAATCAATAAATATCTTCCGATTCCCCTTAGGGGTCTAAATATGAGAAAAAATGCAAAAGTGAAGAAAATTTAAAGGTCGAAATATAGAAAAAAAAGGAAAACTTTTTGCATAAAAATTTATTTATGGAAGCTTTAAACATTTCTTTTTACAAAATTGGACATTCGTAAATAATAATTAGGAACATTAAGCAACAAATCTTATTATTCACGCAATACACAGACTTTGTATAACTAAGTATATTTGGAGTTCAAGAATAAAAATTGCAAATATGCATTAAATGCATTTCATTCACTTGTTTCTATATTTTTCACTTTATACTGGCTTTTTTTTTTTTAAAAACGATGGCATGGCACGCCTTGACTCCATTCTGGATATGATGTAGCCATTATGCTTTTTCTCTCAGATGACTGCAAGGGAAGCTTCTGTTGTCAGTTTTACTCCCCTTTCAACACATTGTGGCACGAAAAGTTTATGTTTCGCAATGGCGATACCGGATATTCGCCAGATTTTATTAGTTGCATTATGTGTTCGTTCAACAAGTAGAGGAGTATATGGAGGTTCCGGTAGTTGGCAATTCTGCCAGTTTATGAGATCCACGTAACATTTAGCTTTAAAGTTAAGTGCAAGAATTTGGAACATACGAACTCCTGCTCTCGATTTTCCCCTTGCTTTCAAAATCCTAAGTTCTCGCACATTCTGGTTTGGGTCAACAAGCATTGCAAGTATTATTGCTTCAGGGTGACCAAAATAACCATTTCTCTGGGTGACGCGATCCACAACTAGCTTCAGATCATCTGTAAGATAACGTGAAGTTTGAATTGTTTTCCAAAAATTTCGTGCTCCATCTGTGCAATTGGCGATTTGATTATGAACCAAGCAGGTGCGTAAACTTTTATGATAAACTCAGTCAATGATAAACTCACAATCAAATCGCATGCCAATTGCACAGATGAAACACGAAATCTTTGGAAAACAATTCAAGCTAGTTGTGGATCATGTCACCCAGAGAAATGGTTATTTTGATCATCCTGAATCAATAATAATCTTTGCAATGCTTGTCAACCCAAACCAGAATGTGTGAGAACTTGCGCTACGTAGGATTTTGAAAGCAAGGGAAAATACGAGAGCAGGAGTTCGTGTGTTCTAAATTCCTGCCTTTAACTTTAAAGCTAAATCTTACGTGGATCTCATAGACTGCCAGAATTACCAACTAACGGAACCTCTGATTACTACTCACTTGTCGAACGAACACATGAAGAAAGGTTTAAAGCTTCCATAAATAAATTTGCATGCAAATGTTTTCCATTTTTTTTCCTATATTTCGACCCCTAAATTTTCTTCTCTTTTGCATAATTTTTCCTATTGCATACTTAGACCTAAACTGGAACTGGAAGATATTTATTGATTATTTTAAAATTTTGTGAGTATATTTCTGAGACCATTCCACAACTTTTACGTGCTAGCGGAAAAAGAATTTTGAAAAAACGATTTTTACGCTCTGCCCTAATATGCAACCCACCATCACAGATTTTAATGAAACTGCGTGTGTTTGTTCTTACTATTAAGATATGATCACCAGTAATTTTTTTTGCTACTTGGTGAAATAGTGTCTGAGAAAAAAAATGTCAAAATTTTGAAAAACTGTCGTCAGTTGGCATTCTTGACGCTCGGTTTTCAAATATAGCATGTCATAAATATAATCATATTTCAATATCTACTCTACAAATCATCTTCAAATAATTTATGCATAATATATAGGGTATGCAGTTTATGGAAAAAAAAATACTGTTATGCTTATAACATTTTAAGTGTGTCTAAAAAAATGTTTAAACTTTGAAGTCGTAAATTTTTTATAAAAAATAATGCATTAACAACAAAAGGCGGTATTTTTATTAAATTTATTTTTTGTGGGGAATATACTTAAAGGTGTCCTTTACCTGATTCTGAAATAAAAATAGTGGGATTTTGGGTGTTTTCAGTAGTATTTCCTATTTAAAAATGTTTTGAAGCTCATTTCAAATCATTAGGCTCAAGAGGCACAAGTCATTCCATGTCAGTTCCCCTAAGCCATTTAATTCACTATCACAAATTTCAGAGAAACTGGGTATGTTTATAGCTCATTTTAAGATGTAATCACCTTTAATTTTCTTGATCCTAAGTAAAATATTTTTTAAGAAAAAAAATATCAATTTTTTAAATTTTTTTTAATGACAGTTCTATATTCAAAGACTGCATTAAAAAAAAGTCATTTCAATATAAAATCATTAAGTAAGTTTCAAATAATGTATATGTGACAAATAATGTAGGCAGGTTATTATTTTTTGTTTTTTGTCATGTTTAAACACTAAGAATGTCTTTAATCTTGTGAATTTTAAAATCAAGAATTTTGCGAAAAATAATGTGTTAATAAAAAATTTATTATTAACCGAAGGCAGGGAGTTATTACTTTTTTTAATTGTACGTAAAAATATCTTTTAAATGGTTATAAAATAAAAATAGTGAAAATATGAGAAAAAATTATCAAATTTTTGGAAAATTGCCATGAGTTGCCATTAATGATTGTTCAATTTTCAAAGGCATCATTTTATATATAAAATCATATTTCAATATCTAATAAAGAAATCTTCTTCAAATAATTTAGGCAACGTAAATAAAGTATGTAGATTATGAAAAAAATATTTAAATATGTCTAAAAAATTGTAAAATCTTTTAGATGAAAAATATTTTACAAAAAATAATGAAATTATTTAAAAAGTTTTATCAGTCAAAGGCGGAGTTTCTATGACTAATTTTTTAATTTTGAGTTGTACATACTACATTATAACTGGATCTGAAATAAAAATAGTGGGATTTTGGTTGGTTTTAGTAGTATTTAAATCTTATTTAAAATTATCAATATTTTCAGATGTAAAATTTATCCAATGTATCATCCCTGGAAATATTTTTATTTATACATTTATTTTTTTTTTCAAATTATCTTTTATGTTTGTTTCTTAAGGGAAAAAATAAACAATATTGTTTTTCAGTAAAACCTCTAGGGCGAAGAGCAATTATCCCTTTCTAAAAAAGATAAAAATCACTTGCTCCTCATCGTCCAATAGAAATTTTCAAAATGACACTCCTAATCATTAAACTCATATATGGATTACATTGAGCTGCTAATATTGAAAAAATACCGAATTTCACTCTTTTGAAGAAAATGTTCACATATTGTGCTTTAAAAATATACAAAAAATGCGTAATCCATTATATTTACATCCTTCAAATAACTATATCTAAAAAATTATTTAAAACTAAATGAGATGCATTTTTGTAATTTTATTCAGTTTCTAATGATATTTAATTTGATTTATTTCATCACAATATTGCTGAAAGATTGATTTTCAACATATATATGTATGTATATATATGTGTGTGTATATATATCCCTGTTCCCAAACAAATTATTTAAAAATTATTCATTTATGTTTAATAAAGCATATATATTGTTTATACACTTATAGAGAATACATATGGTAAACTTTATGATATTATGTCAATAAGACCTAAAAGTAAAAAACCTATCTAACAGTATGTAAGGAAAATTTAACATCTGTGTAATGATAACAAAATTTTATAATAGTTTTAATTTGGATGAATGAAAAAAGCATACATGTTTATATTTTATTGAAGTACAGGTGAAATTTTCACATAGACATTCTTATCTCAACTGCATCTGGGTATGTCACATTCACACTACAGCTGTTTTTTTTTTTTTTGATCTTTTGTGTTTGATGGCAGATGGTCATGAATTAATTAGTTTTGTTAGAAGTGTCATTGCAGTCAGCATGACTAGGTTCACTAATTTTTTTAAATTTGTTTTGATTGGCTCGATAAACAATAACATTTAAGGCGACCATTTCATGTATTTTCAATTAAAATCTGATTTATAAATTCATTATGTTGTTTAGTTATTATTATAGTCTTCAGATAATAAGTTGGTATTAAGATTTTTAAATGTAGTTTATTTATTATTTGAACAATTGAAACTATTTTTCAATAAGAGGGGTTGTTGATTTTAAGTCAGCTGTTGAGCAGTGTAGTGTAGGTAAAGGGACTGGGACTATGTGTCATAAAACTAGCTGCACACAAGAGATTGAAAATAAATACAAAAGAATCCATAGCAATTACTGAAAATCAGGCTTTGGCTCTAAGGGGTGGTGTTTTTAAATTTTAGGAGTTAAAATTGGTATTTTACTGGTACTTATGAAAGGAAAGCTATGTCCCATATCAGATATTCGTGTGACAGTCACTTTATTGAGGGGATGGTAATTTCAAAAGATGAATAAGAGTAAAAATAACTAAAATTTGTGCATCCATAAGATCCTGCGAGAATATTTACTGATCCCCAGAAAAGAAAGAAGATGCATTGTGTATATCTTTATTTCAATTGATTTCTGGAGTTAGCCATTCCTACATATAGAAAAAAAAAAGAAAATGTATTAGTTTAAAGGAAAGAAAATACTTTCTGCCCATAAACAATTTAATTTGGCATATTTAGAAAGTGAATTTTCATACATTTATTATTTTTACTGTAACAAAGAGTAAGCTTTTTGAATATTATTTAATTTGTATTGCTGTAAATAATATTTGTTATTTTATTATTGTATGTATTATATTTAAGCAAGAGTAGTATTACACTATATCTTAGTCATTATAGTACATCTTAGAGCGAAAAGCTTCAATATTTATGGTTATAAATTCACATTTTATGAAAATGTTGTTAAAATTGCTCATATTTTCATTATTTTTATTTTATAACAATTTAAAAGATATTTTTACATACAATTAAAAAAGTAATAACACCCTGCCTTCTGTTAATTTTAAATTTTTGATTAACACATTTCTTTTACAAAATTCTTGATTTTAAAAATTCACAAGATTAAAGACACTCTTAGTGTTTAAAAATGACAAAAACAAAAAATAATAATCTGCCTACATTATTTGTTACATATACATTATTTGAAACTCATTTAGTAATTTTATATTGAAATGACTTTTTTTTTTTTTTTAATGCAGTCTTTGAATATAGAGCTGTCATTAAAAAAATTTTGAACAATTTTTCAAAATTTTGATATTTTTTTATCTTAAAAAGTATTTTACTTAGGATAAGGGAAATTAAAGGTGATTACGTCTTAAAATGAGCTATAAACATTCCCAGTTTCATTGAAATTTGTGAAAGTGAATTAAATGGCTTAGGGGAACTGACATGGAATGACTCTGCTTGATTTGATTTGAAATGCGCCTCAAAATATTTTTAAATAGGAAATACTACTAAAAACACCCAAAATCCCACTATTTTTATTTCAGAATCAAGTAAAGGACACCTTTAAGTGTATCCCCCACAAAAAATAAATTTAATAAAAATACCGCCTTTTGTTGATAATGCTTTTTTTGTTAATGCATTATTTTTCATAAAAAATTCATGACTTCAAAGTTTAAACATTTTTTTAGACACACTTAAAATGTTATAAGCATAACAGTATTTTTTTTTCATAAACTGCGTACCCTATATATTATGCATAAATTATTTGAAGATGATTTGTAGTAGAGATGCAACGAATATTTGGCCAATTTGGCCTGTCTGCCAAATATCAAGCCCATTATTTGGCCTTGGCTGAATAATACTGTAATAAATGTTTTTATATTTACACAGTATAACTTTTTAATTTGATAATTTATATTCATCATGTATAATGAAAATTTTATTTGAAATTAACTAACCCTTTTTTTTCTATTAACTTTCATACCCCAAATGGGTTTATCTACCCATTTTTATATAAGAAGCTAATTTAGGAATCATGTTAAAAATTTTTTATGCTGTATCAGTAAGTACAAAAAATATCTGTAATAAGCTAACGTAATGTGTTAAATTTAAAATTAATCTATTCAAAATAGTTTGAACCCTTTAAGCATCCTAACCCTGTTTTTCCGTCAAGTAACTTTTGGAATCGAGGGGTCATTTAACACAAAATTGATATTAAAGCTAATTTTTTTAAGTGAATGAGACAAATAAATATGTAAGGTTATGAGATAACTTTCTTTATAGCAATACTATTCATAGCAACTATTTTGCGAATTGTTAAACATGAATGGAAAATTCTGCAGGACACTTAAAGGGTTAATATAGCTGTACAAGCAAATTCAATTATTTATTTATTTATTTATTTATTTTTCATAATGGGAAGTTTAACATTTATTTCTTGTTACATAAAGAATATTTCTTTCAATAATATTTTGAATTATACCTATAAAGAACATAAATATATGATTGATTAGATATAGATGTGTTATATTTATAAGATATTTTAGTCGTATGTTGCAATACTTAAGGGGGTTTTTTTAGTAAAATACGCTTAAAAGTTAAATATAATTTAAGTGATTTTTTTAAGTGTTACTATTTCTTATAAATAATGAAAGAGATGTAAGTACTAAATTCTTTTAATTAGTATGCATTTACATTTTAGATATTTTTTTCCAGAATAGCATTGTAATGTTTATATTTGCCTTAAAAAACAGTTAAAATGTTTTCGATAAACGTAGATTGTGATGCAGAAATAATAATAATTCAGCATTCTCAGGTGATAGTCTATTTCTTTTTTTTTTTTTTTTTCGTAAATGTTACCTGCTTCTGAAAATAATCTCTCACTACATATGATACTTCCTAGTGCAGAAAGGTACTTTTTGGCTAATTGTGAAAGGTTTGGAAAAATTTAATAATTCTGCATCTAAATACGTAAACTAGTTATTAGTATTCTTTTGTCCAAAATTATCTAAAAAAATCAAATTTTATATTTGGTATGTCATTATACGCCATAAGTGAACATCATCAAATTGACCGAAATTATCTAAAAAAATCAAATTTTATATTTGCTATGTCATTATACGCCATAAGTGAACGTCATCAAAAAGATAATATAGATAATATATATTTAGATAATATATATATAAATTGCTAGAATTATCTATGGATTAAATAAAAAACTATGAATTAAATTATTATTTACATTTTTGAAAGTCATATGTTATCTTATTGGCATCAAAGTATTTAAAATATTATAAAAAATACATTCAGCTGTTATGATTTTTGACCACTCAAACAAAAAATTAATTTTAATTGGTCCTTAATTTAATTTTTGATTTTAAAATTGAAAAAGAAATTAAAGTCAGTATTCGGCTGCCGAATATTCGGTATTCGGCTATTCGGCCAAATCACTATTCGTTGCATCCCTAATTTGTAGAGTAGATATTGAAATATGATTATATTTATGACATGCTACATTTGAAAACCGAGCAGCCAAGAATGCCAACTGACAACAGTTTTTCAAAATTTTGACAATTTTTTTCTCAGAAACTACAGTTGAACTCGCTTATAGCGAGCGTGAAGGGACTGTGATATTTGCTTGTTATAACCGGGTGCTCATAAAAAACGGGTTTGTAAAAAATTACAAAAATTCATGCATATTTGCTTTATTATACATACTTTATTTATTTTTTATTTCTCTACAGTACAAAAGAAGTTGGTTAATTTGATTTGAACTGTCTTATTGTCTCTTTCTTGTGTTCTTGTTCTTCTGAGAAGACAAGACTCATGGGCCGAAAAAAATCGTCATTTGCACCCCTGGCTTTGAAAAAGTTTGAAATTTTTCTGCGCACTTAAATGCCGTTGAGTATGCTGGGGGCGGTCCAGCTTGAAATTTTTCACAGTTGACATTATCATCGTCGCTTTCATCATTTTTTTTCATCTTCTTTAGCTTGAATTTCAGCTACAATATCCTCGGGAATTTGTATCTTGGAAGTGATAACATTGGCATCAACTGATACATCATTTTCAAATTCTTCTCTACTCATTTCCAATTTTTTTTAAGTTGTCTACTTCTTCCTCAGAGATTTGCCCCTCTTGAGAAATGTCCAATCCAGCCTTACGGAAGCAATTGGTAATGCATGTTAATGTTGATGCAACATTTTCCTTTGCATCTTTCATTAAACATATCGCTTCCAGTATGTTCACATTAGCATTTGAGGTTGTTTCTATTTCTTCTCTTCTTCAGTAGTAAAAATTCAATCCTGATGTTTGTAAGTCCAGTGATTTCGGGATGCGCGGAACAATTATCGATTATAAGGAGAATTTTACACTTTTCTTTCCTTAGTTATCGCTCCAATTTTGAAGTGAATTTTGTGAAAATATCTGCAGTTATCCAGGCATTCAAGCTGTGTTCATAATCAACAGTAAGCTTTTTTACATGCTTAAAATGCCTAGGGTTTTTAGCCTTGCCAATAACCAACAGTTTCTTCTTGTCACTGCCAGACATATTAGAGCACACTAAAGCTGTCAATCGATTTTTGGAGAGCTTGCCTCCGACGCACTTTTCACCCTTGAACTTAAAAGTCTGCTGTGGGGTCTGCCCGTGGAAAATGCACGTTTCATCGGCATTATAAATTTCATCTTTTGTGTATCCTTCTCTGATGACTGGTCACTTTTCACTCATCCATGTCGCGATATCTGACATGTTTGCAGACTTTGCTTCCTCAAATTTTTCCAAAGGTTATCCCGTGTCTCTTTTTGAATCAATCAAGCCATCCATTCGAACATAAAAATCCAGAATAGTCAAATTTTTCAGCAATTTTTTCTGCTTGAACTTTTAAAAGTCTACTTTTTGCAGATTTCGGATAATTTTAAGCCATCCTCTAATTCCCGTAAAATTCTTGCTTTTTCCTCAACAGATAAAATTTTACGTTTCGACATCGCAAGTTAAAATTTGACGAGCGTACTCTATGAATGCAGATCAAAGAATGACTTCCATACAAGTCCCTTACAATGCCACTGCTGTGTAGAGTAAACTTTCGTCCAATCAGCAACCTCCGTTTTCTTCGCACGTCTCTGCAAGGTTGTCATGAGAGGTCCTCACAAGTATGCTCCATACGATGAAAAGGCCGCCATCACTTGTTCTCAGGATTTATGACTCATCACTAACTTTCGGTTGACTTCGGAATGTTATAGGAATTTTTCCAAATGATTAAGTGAGCTGGAGAGGTGGAAGTCAATAGAAATCTTATGAATAACAAAAATATTGCTCGCTATAACCGGGGTTTGCTCGTTAAAAGCGAGTTATTCTCCCATAGACTTAACATTGTACCAACCAAGTATTTCTGATTTCCTCATTAAATCCGGATTCTCGTTAAATCAGGGCTCGTTATAAGCAAGTTCGACTGTATTTCACCAAAAAGTAAAAAAAAATACTGGTGATGATATCTTAATAATAGGATCAAACACACGCAGTTTCATCAAAATCTGTGATGGTGGGTTGCATGCTTGCCTGAACTGACATGGAATGACTCGAACAGATTTCCATTTAATGATCCTCTATTTTAGAAACTTTTTCTTGGGACCAAAAATATTTTTAGTTTTCTTATAAAATAACCTTGAAATAGCGAAGTGCATTTATTATTTATTATTGAGATCTAAAATTTTCCTCCTTATTGTTCAAGATATTTCTGGACACTCCAAACTTATTCTTTCTTTTTTTACACATTTTATGACATTCAATGAATTTGAATGGTTTTTACTAAGCACCAAACCCAAAGGCATTCTCAGAGGAGTTCTGAAGGACTACATCCCCCACCTCTCAGTTATTATCTGAAATCTGAGTTTTTTCCCTAATGTTAAGAACAGTTCAATAAAAAGTTACAATTTCAGTGCAAAATTCACCTTGATTGCTAATTAGCATACATAAGATACAAATAAATGTAAATACATTGCTTAAAGGTGCGTCATATTTAATAAAATCCTTTAAAAACACATTAAATTCATTTTAAAACCAAAACGTTTTCAATCGACACTTGCTCGGCCCTCATCAGTGAAAAAACTAATAGTTGTTGTCTCTCTGCGTCTTTTGCCTTGTCCGGAACAGACCATTTTACTTGAAGGGTGGTATGGAATATAAGGTGGAACGGAAATGTTATTCAATTTTTTTTTTCAAAAGGTACAGGTTTATCAATCATATATTAATTCTTTCCAGATTGTGTGGATATCATATGATAATATATCATTACAGACCATTTCTTTATTAGATATTATTTCCAGAGATTCTCTTATGATAGCTTCTTGGTGATTGCTTGTACGGAAGATAATTTTGGCTCTATTGAAATCTACTTTTATAGGCTGAGTTTGTGCTAATCTTGCTAACGCAGTGTGGGGTCTATTTAATCTCATATCTGCTTCATGTTCTTTTATTCTGTCTCGAAATTTTCTCAGTGTCATACCTATGTATATAAAATCTTTATTTTCTTTCTTGAAGGGTATAATATATACCCCTGATGTATTGATGGCCTTGATAGGGTCAATTTTCACATTTAACAAGTCCTTTAACTTTGGGGGAGGGACTGCAATTAATGTAACACCAAATTTGAAGAGGGAATGCCTCATATCTTTCCAGATTGCGTCGATATCATATGATAATATATCGTTACAGACCATTTCTTTATTAAATATTATTTCCAGAGATTCTCTTATGATAGCTTCTTGGTGGTTACTTGTATGGAAGATAATTTTGGCTCTATTGAAATCTACTTTTATAGGCTAAGTTTGTGCTAATCTTGCTAACACAGTGTGGGGTCTATTTAATCTCAGATCTGCTTCATGTTCTTTTATTCTGTCTCGAAATTTTCGCTGTGTCATACCTATGTACATAAAATATTTATTTTCTTTCTTTATATGAGGCATTCCCTTTTCAAATTTGGTGTTACATTAATCACAGTCCCTCCCCCAAAGTTAAACGACTTGTTAACTCTCTAAAGACCAAAGAGCAAACTTCCCTTATGCCTCAAGAGACCAGAGAAACGGCCCACAGCCTTCGAAAATTTTGCCCCCATCTCATCTGTCTAGCGTAAATCAGTGGGTGGGATTTCTGTTCAGAAGTTCACCGCCTGTGTTGAGAGGGAAAATGCGACAGGATTTTTTATCGGTTGTGGGCAAAGGGAAAAAATATCCATCACGGTTATCAAAGGAAGTAATAGTTAATTGATGATGCTATAGTCTGACCCTTCTCAGCAGTGCTCAAGTAATTAAATGATAAATTTAAATAAATGATAAAAACATCTAAAATTGTATTGTCTGTGGCAGATTCCTTTCAATTATTTTAAAAAGAAGTGTTTTTGTTCATCAGAAATAATGACAACTTATTACATGGCAATTAGATGTGTTAAATTTAGGCTGCATGAAACC
This sequence comes from Maratus speciosus, assembly GCA_963932465.1. Classification (NCBI taxonomy): domain Eukaryota; kingdom Metazoa; phylum Arthropoda; class Arachnida; order Araneae; family Salticidae; genus Maratus; species Maratus speciosus. The sequence continues at coordinate 156,713,925 of OZ010787.1, read as the reverse complement.
AATGTAAAAAAAAAAAAAAAAAAAAAAAAAAAAAAACTATGTAAAAAAAAAAAGAAAGAAATGAATGAAAATTGGAAATAAATTTTATTTCTTTCTACATTTAGAAAATATTTATAATATTAATTTTAAACATGGAATCGTATTGCACTGAATGTAATTTAGACAAAAATTGCGAAATTTACCTTGCAATCTTTACAATTGATACATTTACTTTGCAGTTTTCGCAATAAAAATGCACATTTTTAATAATGTTATTTTCATTCGCGAAAGTTTTTGCCTTTTAGAAATTCACTCACTAATTTTTGAGCCGATTTAATATATTTTGTATCTTTATTAATTGGTCGCATTTGTAAAATAATATTTCTCTATTACCAAGTACGCTTTGTTTTAAAAATCATGAAAATTTTATTCGAGTAAGTATGTGCTTTTACGACGATTAATTAGCATTATATTCATATGAAAAGTACGTTTCCTTTTTTTTCTCTCACAAAATGGCATGAATAAATATTTAATAATCATTATTATTTCCTCTCGCCCTTAAAAAATAAAATGAAACTGTTGCAACCATTTCAGTTTATTAAGAAAATATCATTAATAAAATTTTTGAACTCATATGTAATGTTGAAAATAACTTTTTAAATTTGTAGAGCTATTTTGAGATAGCTGTTCTCTTGCAAATAAATAATGTTTGTTTAGAATCACAATTCATGCTATTTTCCCAATCAAGGTATAAAGGAGTGCATCTATAGGAAATACATACCTAAACTCAGATTATACTATATGTATGCTTAATGATGCTATATTAAACATGATTATTTATGACTATTTAGCCCATTATTAGTGCTTTATTATGCATGATTATTTATGATTATTTAGCATATCATTTATGTTATATTAATTTATACATAAAATTATGTTTTCAGGGTTTAATTTTGTAAGGTGTAATTCACACAAAAACAATTTTATGTGAAAAAGTGCATGGTTCAAATATTTTTTGGCTCTTCAATCCAAGAACATATACACTGCAAAGATGATTTTGAAATGTGTGAGATGGTGAGATCAAAATATTTTGATGTTTAAATTATTGAATCCGGATGATACACATGATTAAAAAATGACAAATTAAGGAAAATAGTTCTTTAAAGGCATTTTTTAAATCAAGAATTTTAATAAATTTAAACACTTTATTATTGTTAAGACATTAAAAATATAACTTCATTGTATCTCTTATCTCATATAAAAGCTTTGCTTAATTTTGTTTTTGTTTTTTATCTTGTGATGCAGCGCGAACCGTCATCTGAAGGAACCTTTAACTTCATGTATCTCAGAATGAATTTTTTCATGATTTGACAACTTTGAAACATATATCTAAAATGTCTTTAAAGTATTTGTATGAAATTTTCAATAGAGTTTCTGTATTATATTTCTAATAAATTGTCTTCAGGATTTATTATTTTGAGTGAGAATTGCGAAAATATGCTAATTTATGCAAAAGTTACGTGTGAAAAAAACTTTATTTTTTTCACTTTAAAATTTATTATGAACTTTATAAGTATTATTTTTAAGACTTCTGACCACAAGTTAAAACTACACATTATCTGTATACAATAGGGCAAAAATTATGCAAATCAGGCAAGTAGTTCAAGAGTTATATATAAAAAAAATTAAACATGTTAAATTCTTAAATTTAAAATTTTTTAATGTTTTAAAGTTTTCAGTATTTTTTACATGCAATAAATTCCTTACATAAACACATATTTCACACACACACACACACACACACACAAAAAAAAAAAAGATATTCAAAAATATCAGGTGCATTCTCACAATCTTTTGACTTTCATGTCCCTGAATAATAATTTTTATTTTAATACACTTTTTTTTTTTTAATTTCATATACTGGAGAACATCCCATTGCATGATTGCATAACAATATTAGCGAGATATATAAGTTTTGGACGATGTTGGAGGTCCAAATACCAGGAAAACTCCTATACCGTCCAATGTCCCTGATGCTGATTTTTAAGTTTGGAGCTGTCTGTATAAAATTGTTTCAATAAAAGTAATTCAATGTAACTTTTTTTCGAAACTGGGATAATTGTTTTATATGAATATGTAACAAAAAATTAACCTGCACACATTTTTACGGTTGATATTATTTTTTGAGCTCTGTCTCTGGGTTTTTCATCCTTATCGTCCCTCTTGCTAAACTTATACAGAAAATCACTTCAGATGCAGCGACATACTTTTTTTCAAGCTTTTCTCATGCAGAAGTACGATAGAGAAAGAATGTCTAAAATTATTTGATAGGAAATTTACTGCAGAATTTAAATCAACATTTAAATATCAATTTCAAGATCGTGGCTTTATTGGTAGTCTTGCCGTCCGCAAGGTTTATTCCTGCACTTTTCGAGGTAAATAAATAATTTAAAAAAAAATTAATCCAATGTTAACAACTGTTTCTAAACATCAATGAACATTGTGGCTATCACTTAGTTTTAACATGATTTTTCTAAAAATAGGTGGCAATTTCCCTTACCATTCCATCCTTATTGTTCCCTTTTTTCACATTTCGTCCCTTTTTTCCTATACCGTCCCCTTTTTTTACCTTACCGTCCCTTCTTTAACACCCCTTTAAGACAATGTTGTGCAAAAATTCTGCAATTAAAAGTACTACTACATTTTTATTATTTCTTATTTGAATGTCCTGTGGGTACTATGCAAATTCATTATAAGTAAAAATTTAGAAGAAAATAAAACGTTATAGTGGTAAAATGGTAAGGAAAATTAAACTCGCAAGTTTAACTTAAACCTCAGTTAAATAAAATATTTTTCACTGCTGACCATTTTTTCTTTATTTTGAATCATTAAGGCATTCGTCTATCTTATTAAAATGTTATTTAAGGAAGTTTAATTTCACCAGATTTTTTTTCCCTGAAAGTCAAAAGATTGTGAGAATGCCCCATCTACACATAAAGAAACATAATTTTGTGCCCCACATTTCTTAGTCTTATTAGCATGCCAAGTAGACATAAAATTCAACTGTTTTCAACTTTCAGGTATACTAAAATATCAAAGGAAGACAAAAGTCTTCCTTTTAAATGCCATTTTGTTATTAACCACAAACGGTTGCAGAAGAAAGGGTGATAATTGTAGTTGCAGAAGGAGCACTTTTTCGCCTTAACTTAGCCTTATGATATCCAGTTGCTCCTTAAAAGCTCTGAATGTTGTTTTAATTTAATTTTCTTGATTTTTTTTTTTTTTTCAAGCAGTTTAAATCTTTAGAATGTATTATCTTTTGGTTCTGACATATTTTAAAGACAGATTTCTTAAACATCCTTGTATTATTTATTTATTTTATTTATTATTATGAAAAAAAAAGTTAGAATATGTTATCACATAGTGGCTGGTTAATTCTGTTTTGTAATTCAATATCGTCATAGGATTAAAAAGTCAAATAAATTTTATTGTGTCATTAGGTAAATAATTCCCTTATAAGATAATCTCTGATAAGATGAGAGGAAATTTTCTTAACGATGAGATTTTTAGGGTTAAGTAATTTAAACTGCATTTAAAAAAATAAAAATATTCCAAATTTCTCAAAATTATTGTGAAATACACACCTTGCACTTATTAAAAGAAGTTTTGTATTTTCTTGGAGAGGAAACTCTTTTTTAAAAAATCATAATCCAGAAAACAATAGTAATATCTTTGTAATCATTAAATTGTCAAATGCAAGAGTTTAAAATTATTGTCTTTTATTTCAAAATGGTAGTGGTGAAACAATTAAAAGAAAATTAAAAATTCATCTAATAATAGTCTGTTTTATCCATGGATATGCTTTCATGCCAAAGATACAGCTTAACAACAGCTTCATTTAAAGTAGGCATTTGTCTCAGACTTTTATTTCAGTATACAGTTTTTTTTTATTTTGTTATTCATATTAGTTAGAAGGATGCAAAAAGAAAAAAAATAAAGCAAGCCTATTTTTATTTGAATGACTGATTTCTTCTAATAGAAAAAATAATGCTTCATTGGGGTTTTTGTGTGCATAATATTACAAATATATATATATATATATATTCTCATTCCTTCTAAATTATCAAAATTTTTTTTTTTCTTTTGAAAAAGAATTGCAGTAACATTTATTAAAAATAACGTCTAACCTTTAGCTTCTGTAATGCATTTATTTAAACACATTGACAGTATTCACGTAGCAGCTCACACATATCTACTTTAGTTATCAATTTATAAATTCAAAAAAAAAAAAAAAAGAAACATATTTCTGATATATTTTTTTTTTCAAATAAATTTATGAAAGACTTGAGATTTTTAACCGTATGACATGTTGACGCAGCATAAATGTTATATTATAATATTATACAAGTATTATAATGCATTTAAATTTGTATTTGACTTTGGCAGAAAATTAACAGATTAAACGATAAACATTATTTCTGGTTTTGCGAGAAAATTTTTGTTAACCAGTCAAGCGCACATCCATGGGTGTCATGGAGTATCATGACGCCCATCTAAACGGAAAAAAAAAAACCTTTTTACATGCTTACATCAAGATTAAATGGCATATAACCCCCCCCCCCCCTTTTTTTATGACATCTACTTGCATCTAAAAAAGCTCTCAGTATAAAACGCTAATATATTTTAAGTATCTTAATGCAAGAATATATTAAAGCCACATAATTTCAATGAATGGTCACATAATTTTATAAGAAACAGTAATAGTTTTTATAAGAAAGTTTGCGTGGCATTGTAAAATTTACTGAAAAGTTATTGCAGTCTATAAAAACAGTTATTTTAGCAGTTAAAGTAGTGTTGTTTAAGATAATATTTAAACGACAAATATTCTTAATCAAAATAAGAATCACTAATAATAATCATCTTCATCTTCCTGAAGTTAAAAACAAATGTTTTTAGAATTAATGCAAGCATGTTAAAGCTATGCATAAACACAGATAATAAAAATTATTATTCTCGAGGCAAAAGGCCTTTCTTTTTCTTAAAATGGCATAAATTATAATGAATAATTTTTGCCTTATTTAAAAATTATTATTTATCTATATATATATCAGGTGTCGATTCAGGTAAATTTTGGGGTCTCTTTACAGACCCTTCACACGCATACAAAAAAAAAAAAAGAATAATAATAGTAATAAAGCCCATCACAAAATTACTTTTAATAAAATAGTTTCCCTCACAAAATTCCTTTTTTATAAAATAGCTCAATTCACAAAAATTCAGTTCTATAAAACCACACTCTTCATTAATTATTTTCATTTTATTAGGTTTTGCAAACAAAACAAGTTGTTCAAATTTGACATTTGGATGGCTTAATTTCATCTTTCATTACAATTTTTTTTTTTTTTTTTTTTTTTACAAAATTATATTACATTTTACAAAAACAACTTTTATTCTTCACAATATGGATAAAGAAATGAAAAAAAATGCATCGACTTGTATATACATGTATATTATTTTAAAAAAACTTAAGAAACATTAAATCGTAAGATATAATTTCTCATTTCATGAAAAAATATCTTTATACATATATTATATATAACGCGTAATTTTCGTTAAATGGCTGTAACAATTTTTAGTTTAAAAAAAGCTCTTTTAATGGAAAAATCTCTTTACACGTTTAGAGAATTTCCTAAAATAAAACTTTTTTATCAATAAATTTATATCGTTTTATACATTTAAAAAACATGTATTAACCATATTAATCCATACAGACTTTTTAATATAATAAATACATATAGATTTTTTTTTTATCTAATAAATACATATAGATTTTTTAATCTAATAAATACACACATTATATTAATTTTAGAAAGCTCAACTAATTAAGAAATCAGCGTATATTTAATAGTTTGTTATGCTTTACAATATTCAGCTAATGAAAGTTTTCCATTGAAAAAATCCCTGCAAAACTACCGCTTTTAGGGAAAGTCAGCATGAAAGAAGGACTGATTCTTATCGAAATAGAAAGTAGGAACCACCTGACAACCAAACAATTGGCAAATTGATTGGAGTAGCTACCACCCTTCTGGTAAGTGGGGGTAGGAATGACTTTCCATTTTCGGCCGGCGGCTTCGGTCGTCTGCTTGGCCGGCCGTTTAGGCCGTTCTGGTTGCCAGAAGGTTAAATGTAAAAATTGACCCTATCAAGGCCATCAGTAGATCAGGGGTATATATTATACCCTTCAAGAAAGAAAATAAAGATTTTATGTACAGTCGTGGAAAAAAAAAAGTAAACACCCCCTTCTAACTCCTCAATAAATTATCGTAGAAGAAAGTTACTGGTACCGAACGATTGGAAATAAAGTCTACTTTTAAATGATGTATATAAAATTGGCTTAGGGGGCCATCTACATATTAAAACGAACCATAACTTTATTTTTTTCAATAGCAGTACCCAATTCTGACAGCATAAATGAACTCTACACCCTTCAATTAGCCTAAAAACGAATTTTTATGCAATTCGTACCATAAGTTTCCGAGAAATTAATTATTTTAAAACGAGCGTATTTTAAGGGCTGTATCCAAATTGAAGTTACGTACTGGATTGTTAACCGAGAGAGCCGCCTTCTTGATCAAGGCACGTTTAAGCGTCAATGACACCTGTTTGATTACAGTACAGCAGAATAAATTTCAAAATGTCTGCTCACTTCCATCATAGACGGCCCCTTAAACCATCATTTTGCCGTTTTTTAAGCATAATTTGAAAACTACTTGGAAGAAAAATGTGAAATTTTTGAATTTTCATAAAGCAAGACTTAATAAATCTAAATCCATCAAAAAAAATGTAGGTTGGAATTCATAATTTTTTCGAATATTAATTTCATAATTCATAATTCATATCATAAAATTATAAAAATTGCAAATTCAGCTTATTTATGTTTGGGTATATTAGTATTATTACTACCAAAAAAAATTAGCACATTAGGAGCATAATTTTGGGAGATATAAATAAAAATATGAAAATGTAATTTAACATTAGAAGCACTAAATTTTGAATGTTTATAATTCAAAAACTTATCATTGAAATGACTTGAAATTTGGTGTCTAGGCATAGTTTGAACCGAAGATTTGAAATATCTCGTTAAAATTGGGTATTGCCATTGAAAAAAATGAAGTTTGGATTCATTTTAATATGTAGATGACCCCCTAAGAAAATTTTATATACATCATTTAAAAGTAGACTTTATTTCCAATCGTTCGGTACCAGTAACTTTCTTCTACGATGATTTGTTGAGGAGTTAGTAGGGGGTGTTTACTTTTTTTTTCCACGACTGTACATAGGTATGACACTGTGAAAATTTCGAGGCAGAATAAAAGAACATGAAGCAGATATGAGATTAAATAGACCCCACACTGCGTTAGCAAGATTAGCACAAACGCAGCCTATAAAAGTAGATTTCAATAGAGCCAAAATTATCTTCCGTACAAGTAATCACCAAGAAGCTATCATAAGAGAATCTCTGGAAATAATATCTAATAAAGAAATGGTCTGTAACGATATATTATCATATGATATCCACACAATCTGGAAAGAATTAATATATGATTGATAAACCTGTACCTTTTGAAAAAAAAAAAAAATGGAATAACATTTCCGTTCCACCTTATATTCCAAAGCACCCTTCAAGTAAAATGGTCTGTTCCGGACAAGGCAAAAGACGCAGAGAGACAACAACTATTAGTTTTTTCACTGATGAGGGCCGAGCAAGTGTCGGTTGAAAACGTTTTGGTTTTAAAATGACTTTAATGTGTTTTTAAAGGATTTTATTAAATATGACGCACTTTTAAGCAATGTATTTACATTTATTTGTATCTTATGTATGTTAATTAGTTAAGAACAGTTTAGCCCATTTCCCTGATCTGGCCCCCTCTCCCTTCCTGAAACAAAATCCTGTGTACTCTACTGATCTAACCCTCCAAAAGTTATAAAATAGCTGTATCATTCTTTGCATTTCATGCCGACAGTGATTATCATCCCTGTCATGTACCTCATCTTACTAGAAAAATTTCAATACCCTCCTTTCACCTTCAACAGAGCTGTCCTTGAATCTGTATTCAAGATTTTTGATTAGTCATGTTGGTCATTTCTGTTCTTGTAAATGTCTTGTCTGTTTTAAAATGTCAAACTTTTTGTAAGAAATTGAAAAATGCATGTGACAATATATACTTAATTACCTTGCTGTATTAAATATGGCAATTTCATTAATTTTAAATACACAATTATTTTCTTAAAATAAAAATACAGTGTATTCCTGGAGGTATTGTTTTTTCTGCAAATGCCTTTTTATGAATAAAATAGCTGAAACAGATGGATATAATTTATTAAAAAAAAGTGTAATTACTTTTGAAAACAATGTTTAGTGTTTATGAATTTAAAATGTGTTTTATAGCATTCATACAATTTAAAATATTTTTATGATGTCTGGTCGTCACGGTCGTCACGGATGACGTCACGGTCATTTTGTGAGCACATTCCTCTTCCAACACCTTGCGAGAGAGAGAAAGGAGAGAGTGTGAGAAAGGCAGCCAAAAGTGGTGGTCGGTAGGGTGGGTTCCATGAAAAAAACTAAAATTTTATATGGTAGTTATCTGTTAAGGAGGTGTATAATTGTGGATTTGTTTACTGTGTTTCATTGAATCTAAGTGCTATTATTTTGTGTTCAGTATCGTCGACTGTTTCTGTGGCATCATGTATTAGATATGTAAATAAGTTTCATGATTTTTGTTATAAAGTCGAGTGATATGTGAAGAGACCCTACAGTGATATATAAAAAAAAATAATTGTCCAGGAGTGGATATAATTATTACGTGGAAAGCACCACGACATGCTCTCTTTTGAGAACCAGAGGATTTATTTGAAGTAAGTGACATGCTCCTTTATATTTCTGTGTAAAGTAAATAGAAGATTTTGAATAAATAAACATTATGAAGTCAATTCGATCATATGAACGATATTAGTGAATGATATTAGCAGAGCTGCCAACCATTACAGATTCTGCAGAATTATTCTGCATTTTAACTTTAGATTACAGAATTACGGACGTCTCTACAAAAATTATGGAAATAATAAAAAAATCAAGAAATAAATTTGTTTTGATTATTTGAGATTATATGATAATTTTAACTACTGGAATAGTTGTTTATCCATATTTCAATAGCATATTAAAGTAGAAAATCAAATTCAAGCTGTAAGTGACATGTTAGCAAGCAGAATTTGCTGCATAGAAAACAGATAATGAAAGTACAGAACATAAACACTCTCATTTCTTCCTGTACTCGGCCCAGACATTGAGCTAACAGCTTATTGGGCAAAGCTAACTGTAGAAGGCGTGACTTATGACACTACTTATCTGAGGGAAGAAAGCAAAGGGTAGGTAACAATCCATGGGCAATGCTGATTCAAGCTAGTTCAAAATTTGTTTTTCTAAATTGACAATAGCTTCACATTCCATGCGCACATCACCTATTATGATAGTTGTTACATGTTGTATTTTAAGTTTTGTGACTGATCGTAGAATTTCAGTGATGGAGCCTAAGCCAAAGAAAATGAAGGTTTTGCAACGATACCGTATTGAATATACTAAGGAGTGGCCGTGTATCCAAAAATCAGAAGAATCTGAACATTATATATTTTGTACGGTTTGCTCCAGTGATTTTATGATACGGTGGTCGAGATGATGTTCGGCGTCATGTGGAATCAAAGAAGCGTGAGAAAAATGGACTCTAAAAAAAATATAAGCCTGTTACTAAATTTTTTGCTGAAAATAATGATGAAATTGCCATCATAAAAGCAGAAATGCTGTTTACACGTTTTGTGATTGAACATAACGTGCAGATTGCTAGTACCGACCATGCTAGTGGATTATTCTGGGCGATGTTTCCGGATTTTAAGATCGCCAAAAAGTACTGCTGTGCACGGACTAAAACATCTGCAATCATTTAAAACATGGCGAAATCGACGCAATCCGAAATTGTGAATGATTTGAAAAATCGCCCCTATTCCATTGCTACCGATGGTAGTAATGACAATGATGATAATAAACTGTATCCTATCGTGGTATCGTATTTCGACGAATCTGCTGGTAAAATCGATACCGTATTATTGTCCTTGTGCCACTGGGGAAGGCATTTTTAATATTTTAAATGAGGAACTGAGCAAGAAACAAATCCCATGGACTAATTGTTTATCATTTTCGTCAGATAATACATACACAATGACAGATCAGTTCAAGGGTGTTATTGCCTTTCTTCTGAAAGTGCAGCCTTCTATTATAAATATTGGCTGCCCCTGTCATCTTCTACACCTAGCTGCAAAAAAAAGCCACTGCTGAACTGAAATTGGTCAATGTAGAAGAATTCTTAGTACATTTGTACTATTATTTGAATAAAAGCTCCAAATGAAAAAATAATTTCAAATTGTGTCAAGAACTATGTGGTTTGAAGCCACACAAGATTCTGAGATATGTTTGCACCAGATGGCTTTCATTGCTGGATTCTATCATTCGTGTGCTTGAACAATGGGATGCATTTTATCAGTATTTTTGTGTAGAAAATGTTGATGCTAATAACGGTATAAAATCTCATCTTCAAAACCAAATGTTCAAATTATATTGTTTTTTCTTAAGCAGTATTTTACCAATTTTTAACTCTGTGAATGTATCTCTACAACAAGAAGCACCTTTAATACATCTATTATGAAGAAAATTGGTGAATTTTTTTACTGATTTGGTTATTAGGTTTGTAAAACCTATTGCGTTGGCAGAAGATTCAGGTTCTATTTTGGAGATTAATTTTCACAAGAGAAAATGTCAGAAAATTGATGAAGAACTGGTTATTGGGGCAAAGGCATGAGCATATATCGTGGAACAAAAATTGTCTGATGGACAATTGACAGAATTTTATGGAGATGTCCGCAACTTTTTTTGCAGTGCTTGCGAATATGTTCTGAAAAAGTTTCCTTTGAAAAATGTTGTTTTAAAACATGCAGAAGTTGCAGACATTTCCATAAGAACTGTGCCATATAAATCTCTTGATTTTTTTATTAAAAAATTTCCATCTGTGTTAAATGACGAAGTGTTAGAAAGGTGCCAGTCAGAATTTTCATCCTATCAATTTGAAAATTTTGACAGAATATCCTATGATAGGATGGATTCTGGCTGGTTTGAAATATCTCAAATAACAAATATATCTGGCCAGAAAAAGTATGTTGCATTACCAAAGCTAATGTTAGCTATACTATTAATTCCACACAGCAATGCTGTTACCGAAAGAGTATTTTCCATTATTCACAAAAACCAAACAGAATTTAGACATAGTTTGGGTATTAACACCTTAAATGCTTTGATGATAGAAAAAGTAAAATCATAGTCTTCTAAGAAAGCATGCTTTCAAAAGACTTTCACCGAAAAACAATTAACATCAGCTAAAAAAGCTACTAAGTTAGCCCTTATGGGTAGTGGAAGTTAGTCTTAATAAAAATATTTTGGAAAGAAATTTATTTTTATCATGTATCAGTTTTATTGTCATATATTGTGTTTTATGATAAGTTAAGAATTTTTGTGATATGTTGAGGAATTTTGATTAGAGGTGAGTGAAAGAGTTTTTCTCAGTTTCAATTATTGTTTCTTAAATTTCAAATATGTTTAATTCATTAATTGCTTTATTATGTTTAATTATTAGACTAATAATTATCTATAATTTCATTGTTTCAGTTTTGATTGTGTTATGTTACTTTGTATGTTAACGTCTTGGTAAGGGTGTAGGATGGTCCACAGGTACGGCTGATTACTGATGGCTTCGGTTAAAAGTTGTCACTTCTGTATCATTGATTGAGTAATATTAGAATATATTATAAAGGTATTTAATAGAAACAAACATGTTTAACATAAAGGGATTAAAAAAGGAAGATTTAGTTGTTCCGGCTATGGAGTTAGGCTTAAACGTAGAACCTGATCATAGAATAGTAGATATAAAGGGCTTAATAGAAAAGAGTAGTCAATTTGGAAAAGATTTTGAATGTATGAAATATTTTTTAAACACAACAGTGTCAGATGGTATTGAATGAGAAGAGCATGACACAGAAATTCTTAAAGCTGAAAAAGAACATTTAAAGTCCAAACAGGATGCGGCATTAGAGTTAGAGAAAACGAAACTAGAATTTATGAAAGCCCAGTTAGAAATGGTGAGAATACAGGCTGAGAATAAAAATTCTAACATAGGGGGATGGATAAAACCCTAAAACTAATTCATTAGAAGCCCTAATAAAAAGCATTAAAACTTTTGACTATTGGAGTCCCGACTAAGCCTAAAACAAGGAATTTATTTTTCACTTCACTCGAAAAGGCATTTGAAATGAAAAATGCTACGGAAGATTTCAAAGTTGAAATTTTATTTAATTTACTAGGTGAACGGCAGCACATCTATTAGTTTACGTAAATATGAAAGAGATGAAGGATTATGAGAAAGTTAAAGCTTTAATTTTAAAAGAATTTCAACTCACTCTGCAGACTTGCCTTGAAACTTTTCTTTTGGCAAGGAGGGCGAAAAATGAAAAGTAGACTTAAAGTGAAATGGGATTTTTATTGCAAACTTAGAAAGGTAAATGATTTTGGGACACTCAATGAATTAATAGTTAGCGATAGACTATTAAGTGTGCTAGACTCTGAGACATGAAGTTATGTTAGGGTAAAACAATTAGATAATTGGTTCAAGCCTTGACAAATTGCTGAAGTATGCAATAATTGGTTCACTTCAAGGGGTAGAATCTTTTCAGAATTGTACGATAAAATCTCACAACCAGATGGACCAACCAACTCACAACCAACAAGATGAATCTGGAAATATAAATCACAGTAATAGAAAATATGTACTGCCTCACGCCAGAAATAATTTTAATTTTCGTAGTGATAGAAAGATGAATGTGTTGAAAGAATGTAAGCTTTGGAGACAGACAGTACATTTTCTGTTTTGCCCGAATAATAGAGGGAAAAAAATGGAAATTTTCAAATTCAAACGAAGAAAGATTCTTCTATCGAGAAAAATAATCAGGATGATAGGTTAATCGCTAGAGTGAAAACTTTGTGCTTTAGAAATGAGCCAATAAATTCTCAATCCTTACAATATGAACATTTGTGGTTAGGAGGGAAAGAAATCCAAACATTGATAGGCAACGCAACAGAAATACCAGTAATTTATTCAAAGCAAATATCAGATTTATTTAGAAAGGATGAAAATTCAGTTTATAACAGCTTTTGGAGAAAAAATTACAGCTGACCTTGTGTTGGCAATTGCTTTAAAATCAAAGGATTCTAATTGTTCATTTAATAGTGTAGACATATTGTTTGCAGTTACAGATAAATTATATGGAACTTGCTTTGTAACGCCAGCAATTCATGATTTATTACAGTCAGCGGAAAATGAGAGGGGGCAGGGTCAGGAGCATTCATTGGCAACAATGTTGATGCTCAATCAGAAAGAGAGATTGAGAAACAGGAAGGGGTAAACAGTCGGATAAAAGAGCATAGTGTAAATGATGAGAATTTATGTTTACAGGAGGAAAATGAAGTCACAGAAAGTGAATTAATCATGAGCTGTATTAAGCAGCAAAGTATGAGTGAAGATTTGAATGTGGGTCAACTTTTAGACACAAGTATGTACAGGGAGCAACAGAAAAATTACAAATCTTTACAGGAAGCTTTTAAAGATGCGGAAAAGGGAAAAAATGGATATGTTATAATAGATAATTTGATTTATCATGAGGAGAGTATTTTGGGAGATCAAGTTATGCTGTTAGTGGTACCAAAGATTAGGAGCGAGGAAATTAAAAAAATTGTGCACAAATCTATTTTTATTAACCATCTTGGTATAAAAAAAAAACAAAAGAAGAAATTCTTTATTCATTTTATTGCTTGAATATGTCACGGGATGTAGAGGAATATTGTAAATCTTGTAAAGACTGTCCGTTATGATGTAGAAAAAGAATCAGTGACCAGATACTTATCTTCCAATCCAGAGACCTGAATTTCTGTTTGACCAGGTAAATATTGACATAATTGTGAAAATTAAACCTTCATCAGCATATAAACATAGATATGTACTTTGTTTAGTAGACCAACATTCGCGATGGCCGGAGGTGGTCCCATTGAGAACGACTACAGCTAAAGCTATGTGTGATGCGTTGTTAGAGATATTTATGTGAACATGGATACCTCTCATTATAGCCAACGATCAGGGTTAAAATTTCATTTTAAGTTTAACCCAAGAGTTTTATACTAGGTTAGGAGCAGCTCCTAGATTTGCGACATCAAGACATCCAGAAAGTTCTGGATTAGTCGAACAATATAAGCAAGTTTTGAAATGCATGTTGCATCATATAATTCAAAGTGATCCCGAGAACTGGAATAAGCACATCCCTTATTTGTTATTTGCTTATAGAGAAATTCCAAATTGTACTATGGGAGTATCACCATTTAAATTAATGTATGGTAGGGAGGCTAGAGAACCGTTGTCGATATTGAAATCAACGTGGTCAGGCAAAATCCCACTATCAATTAATATTGGGAAAGGTACAACTGAATATCTTCAAGAGCTAAAAATGAATTAAGAGAGGGCAGCAGAACAAGAATTGCTGTCTGAAGTCAAGCAAGGTTCATATGCGAAATATACTAATTGGAGAGTAATCTATAAGGAATTTTGACTGGTAGATCAGGTGTACATATTAATTCCAGCTTTTACTAACAAACTTTATGCTAGGTAGACAAAATGGTAGCGCGGTATAACCCCAATTCCTATAAAGTGAAATTAATAAATAAGAATATTAAAAACATGCATGTAAATAAAATCAGACAATTTATTCCTAGGGTACAAGCAATGGGGATAATATTTGAGAATGAAGAGGAATTAGGCTCCATCTCATTCCTAGTATGAATGGTAACACCAATTAATTTTTAATACTGAAGAAGTTGACTTAAGCCATTTAGAAAATATTAAAAAGAAAGGGATGTTAGATTTGTTATCAAAATACAAAGAACTATTTCAAAAGAAAGTAACATGTGGTGTAATCCCGATTCCTATAAAGTGAAATTAATAAATAGGAATATTAAAAATATGCATGTAAATAAAATCAGAAAATTTATTCCTAGGGTACAAGCAATGGGGATAATATTTAATTTGAGAATGAATAGGAATTAGGGTCCATCCCACTCCTAGTATGAATGGTAACACTAATTATTTTAATATTGAAGAAGTTGACTTAAGCCGTTTAGAAAATGTTAAAAAGAAAGGGATGTTGGATTTGTTATCAAAATACAAAGAACTATTTCAAAAGAAAGTACAGATAACTAAAGTTGGAGAACATAAAATAAAATTAAATGACACTGGAAGAAAGAAACGCTACGTATACCAAATTCCCAAAACATTAAAGCCCTAAGTAGGCAAACAAATTGAGGAATTGTTAGAGCTAAGATTAATTGAAGAATGCGATGCAGAAGCACCACATCCAGTTGTGTGCACCATGAAGGAAGATGGAGCCTTATGTTTATGTGTTGATTTCAGAGCCTTAAATTCAGTTATAAAAACTGATGATTTCCCTATAGGAAAATCCCACTGAACTTTTATTTAACATTGGCAAGGCCAATATAATAACCTCGATAGATTTGCTAAAAGGATATAGGGCCATACCATTGGAAAGGGAGAACCAAGATTTGGCTTGTTTCAAGACACACAGGGCTCAGTACCAATTCAAAGTGATGCCTTTTGGTCTTCACAATGTTGCAGCGACCTTCCAGAGAGAAATGAGTCAAGCATTTTCTAAATACAAGAATTTTGCTGGAGCATATATCGATGACATAGCTGTCTATTCTGAAGTGTGGACTGAACATTTAGTGCAACTTGAGATGATATTCTCAAAACTGTTAGAATTACAATTTTTGATCAATCTTAAAAAGTGTGCATTCGCAATATCTCATATCAAACATCTAGGACATGTCATTGTGTCTAGCACTCATCGGACTGACCCCGACAAAGTTGATACTATTCGAAAATTAGCCATACCACAGACAAAAAAGCAGCTTAAAAGTGTTCTCGGATTGTGTAACTATTACTGAGATTACCTGCCTAATAACCTCTGACAGAACTCACTAAAAAGAATAGTTCCAAAAAATTGTGCTGGTTGGAGAAACATAATAGAGTATTCAACACTTCAATAGGCATCAGTGAATATCAATCTCAGCAGAGAGATGAAATGCTATACCCAGTTACCTACGCCAGTCAGAAACTGACCAAAACTCAACAGATTTGGTCAACAGTTGAAAGAGAGGCCTACACCATTATCTGGAGTTTGAAAAGGTTTGAGACGTGGATTTTCGGTTTACCTTTGAAACTCATTATTGATCATAATCTGTTAACTTTTATTATTAAAAATGCTCCTCAGTCTTCTAAGCTGCAAAAATGGGCACTAGCATTGCAGAAGTATGACATTGCAGTTTCTCACTGCCCTGGTCCAATGTTGACGAATGCTGATGCTTTATCTAGACTGGACACTATAGAGTGAAAACGGAAATGTTATAAAACTTAAGAACAGTTTAGTGACTCTGATGGAGGACATTTAAATAATAAGTTTGTTTTTTGCTGCAGCTATTACTTTATTCTAGATTCAATGTATATTGTTATGTATTTTGTATTTCATTTTGTTATTGCATTTAGTATTATGTGTTATGAAGTATTAATTGTATTTTGTATTAGTAGATAGGAAGAGTTCCAGCTGATTTTTATTCACAGGAAGGGTTAAAGTATTTTTTTTTATATTTCTTTATATATGTATATTGTAATTTAAAAATTCTTATTTATGTAATGTGGTTAAACAAGTGAAGTGTAGTGATGTCGCCAGACTGGATATCAGATGGAAAATTGAGAAACACCCTATTTTCAATCTTAGGTGGGGTGTGTGTATCATATATGTAAATGAACTTCATGTTTTTGTTAAAAAGTCAAGTGATATGTGAAGATACCCTACAGTGACATATAAAAAAAAATAATCATCCAGGAGTGGGTATAATTATTACATGGAAAGTACCATGACAGTTTTAAAAGGTGAATTTCTATTTACTAAATTTTCTCTCTCATGAACTTTTTTCTGGATTTAGCAATTTCATTCAAACCATTCTAACATACATTCCAACTATATTAGAGAAATGTTTTATTTTTTTTTTTTCATAAAAAACTTACATCACAGTTAATTTTCTTAGAATTTTCTTTAGATTATAAGAAGTAATAAAACACTTATTTCTTTGAATTACCTTTTAAATTATTTAATATAAGGGAATTAATAAGTGTATTAATATTAAAACATAATCACCTGTGCTGTTTTATGTATTAAATATTAAATTATTAATTTTTCTAATATATTTTTTTCTTAAAACATCTTTCTAGTATAATTTACCGCACTAAGTTACTCATGTATAATTTCAGTTTTTTGGGTTTTTTTTATCAATCTATTTAAGATCTATTCTGTTTTATTTTAAAATATCTCTTGTATTGGTTCATTTATAGGAATCTGCTTTCCTGAAAAAATTAAATGAAAATCATGAGCTCTCCATGAAAAGATTGAGTGACAGCTATAGTGCTAAAATTGCACTATTAGAAAGACAGTTTTTACAGCAGAAGCAGCAGCTTTTAAGAGGTTAGTCTGTATAGTAATTACAAAACATAAATTTTGCATGTGTTTATTTTTTTGCAAGAATTTCTAGGGACAAAAAAGTCAAAATTGTTAATATGAGAGTGTTTTTAATTTTTTTTGTAGCGCATCTACAATGCAACATTTAAATATTAATTATAAAATAATGAAAATTTAGAAATTTTGTATGCCAGAAATTGATTCTTTGAAGTAGATATATGTGAGAAAAGCGTTATCTCCACCACAGTATTGTAAATGACATTTATAACTTAAGACCAGATGCACATATTTGTTTGTAATCAGTACACAATTCTTTAAAATTATGCTACTGTCAATATTATCATTGTTTTTACATTGTATTATTTGATTGTATATGAAGATTTATAGATTTTCCTTTGTAAAAACAAAAATATTTACGATGTTAAGAACCAGCATTTAGAGTTAAACAAAGTAGTGCAGATCGATAAGTAAATAATTAAAAGTATCAACACTTAATTTTGATAGTTGTTCCAAAATGTAGTATGTATAAGCTGTTGTGTACATTTACATAGAAAGCTTGTTTTACAAATCATGTATATAATTGGAAACAACAAGAAAAACTTTTGTGCATTATAATGTAAATTTAAAATTAAACTTCAAGTCTCAATAATATCATCTATAAACTGACAGAGAAAGCTGAAAATGAAATAATTGTATATATATTTTAAATGCAAAGCGGATCTCGTAAAACAAATTTAGCTTATCTGAGTGTGATGATTCCCAATTTTTTTTTACTCACAGAGAACCCTTTAAAATATACAGGGTGGCTCAAAAGTATGAGTGCATTGTTTTTAATTTCCCCAAGTAAAATCGGAGAAAGCATGCTTTTTGTAGCATTTGTACAGACTTTTTTGTGATATTATTCATTTACTTTCTATGTGCTTATAAAGTCCTGCATTCATTGTTTACCTATTGCTCAACTGGCGGCAAATGGAGTGAAGGCATCATGGATTGTATTTCACCTAAAAGTCCCACTTTGACCTGTCCTGTACTGATCATTAAACAGTAGTAATCAGTAAGAAATGATCTTGTAATGACAAAATCAGGCCGATCGTCTTCTGTCAATATCCGAAGAATTAGCAAAATCATCAGGAAGAGAAATACCCAAAACGACATTGTTTGCCTGAATTCCATTGCAAAAAGCCTGGATATTTCTCACCAAAGTGTCCAGAGTATTGTTAAAATCTTTCTATACATAACTTCATAGTTATTGTTTGTACCATGGGCAGCATTTGTCAAACGATGTCAAGCTAAAGAACCTAACGAGATGCAAGATGATGTTCCAAGTTTTCAAGGTGCACCGCAGGAAAGATGTTTTGTGGTCAGATGACAAAATCTTCACCATCCAGGCAGTGCACAACCATCAGAACAATCAGCAACTGATAAGTCCAATGCAGAGAGAAATGCAAGAGTCCAATGCAAGAAAAAGAAACAGCATCAAGCAATCTCTTTATCCGAAAAGATTAGAAGTTTAGGAAGGCGTTTCTACCACGAAAAAAAAACCCCTATCATTTTTATTGATAAAAAAAATAAAGATTAACGCTGAGATGTACCAAGAAGAAGTATTGGCTATGATTGTGACCTTATGGAAGCAAAGTAACCTTAATGAAATCTTCCAGCATTGTTTTACGCCTGCACATGGAGCAAAAGTGACATTTGCCTTCTGTGACGCCCATGTGCCTGGATATTTGACACAAACAGTCCAGATTTTAATGCATTTAACTTCTCTGTTTGGGACTACTTAGAATAAAAGTTAAAGAGCAAGAAAATATCCAGTTTGGACTGTCTGCTGTGCAAACTTATGAAGGCTTGGGGCAATTTAGATCAGAGTTACCTGCGACACGCCACCAATTCTGTGATCCCTAGTTTATAAGCGTGTGTAAAAGCGAATGATGGATATTTTGAGAATTTGTTTAAGTACTGTTATATGTTGTGTTTTTGTTTTCTTAGAATAAAATATATCATCAGGTAGTGTATATTTTGGGTGAAATATCATTTTTGTTTGTACCCACACTTTTCTGCTACCCTGTAGAATTCTATGATGGAGCCAATTAAGACACTTCATCAGTAAGAAAAAATTTCACATTTCTCCCAGATAGAAGCTAGATGCCTACCCCGCAAGTCCTGTAAAATGGATGGATACTGTTAATTACTGTAAAATCCATCCTGGTCAGTTGAAATTTATGACCTCAGTGGCAGGGTTATTTTGGGCAGCATAGGAAATTATTTCTTTTTCAGTTTATAAACAGGACATTGAATGACTTTTTCCTTGACTAGTTTAATTTGATTATAATTTAAAAGTTTGTGTGTATGCACAATTTCCAAAGAAAAGTTCATGCATGAGATACTTTTACACAGCATTCACATAATTTTCTGTAGCTATATGTAGATTTGCAAAATGAGTTATGGTAAAGCCTATATTGATTTTCATTTTAGACAATTTAATAAATTTTTGGTACAAGTAATTATGTTGTGTGGATGATTGTAATTTATTATTATTTTTATAGTGTAGATTTTAATTTTATTCTTTTATAGTGATTTTTACTGGCGATCGAAGACGTTTATATCATAAACAGGGTTTCAAATTAGTGGTCATTAGTCGTCAAATGCAACCAAATTATTGAATTTCACGACCATGAAATTTTGCCTAGTCAAATTTGATGCCTAGATTTCTTTCATTTAAATTTTTTGTGGGTTGATGGTGCCCCTCTTATCACTCTTTCACAAAATAGCTTAAACTCAATATAAAAATTTAGCAGCTTGTCAAATAAATTAAGGCATGAAAACTTGAAAAATAACTGAACTGAGTAATTTGTACCAATAAAATACGGGCATAAACCATTTAATGATATATTTAGCATAAAATGTGGTTTTCAATCAAAAAGTAAGTATATTTAAGATTTTGTACTTACAAAAATATGCAAGAATGAAGAAGCTAGGAGGTTTCCCATGAAGACACATTTATTGGCGGGAACATAGAGGTAGCCCAGATAACATTTTTAATTTGCAGAAACTTAGCAGCAGTCTTGCTTTGAAAACCTGCAAAGTTGCAGCAAGGTCAGCATGACAAGGCTGAAAGTTCATAACAATACTGCAGCAAGATAATGCAAACGCCGAAGTCACCACACTTTGAACTTGCAGCTAACTTGTCGTGCAAGTTAAAATTCACGCTATATCAAATTTATTGCAAATTAAGGGCAAACAAGTAATCAAAAATACTGCAAAGTAGTAATCTTTCCACGCCCCATTATTTGCTTACAACTGTTAGAATATAAGTTTAACCCCTTTGGAGGGGTGCATAGACCATATCAGGTCTATTGATGCGAACACACCGCATGTAGGTGTACGCAATCTTTTTCATCACCATAAACAAATTAAGGTAATATTTGTACTTTTCAGTACGAACCTTTTTGTATTTGATAAGTATAGCGTTTAGAAAAACCGGTGCCAGCGGAATAAAATTTCTGCAATTTCTGCGTATGTGCTGATTGTTTATTCTCTCAACAGAGGGAGTTTTTGTTTTCGTCACTTTAGTGAATTAATGACAGTCTTGCCATCAGTTACACAACAAACTACTCATGCAAGTAGGAGATGGTATACCTTGCGGGAAATTTACTGCTAATTTCTCAATTCAAATTTGTCACGACAAGATAATGTTAGAAAAAATCAAACTTGCTGCTAATGTTCATGCTATCTGGGAGGAACTTTACTTCGTTCCATAATCAAAAGATTTACATTTGACGAAAATAATCCGCCTACACTTGACGACTGTTACTGCAGAAATCATCATAAAAACTTTCAGATATTTTCAGCTCTCAGTTTTAATTTTAAACTTTTTGGTTTCTCCATCAACTATTAATTACAAGTACTTCAAATTAGAATATTTCTACTCTGAAAAGACTCCTCCATACTTAAAAAAATAAGCTTTTAAGACTTTTAGCCATTATAAACATCGGCAAATTACCTCGGCACATTACCATACAATTCATCAATACTACAAGATACAAGATCAACAACAGCAAGCAACATCAACATACCTCAAACGTGAAATTGCTGTCCTTTTAAATCAAGACCTATGACTGAAAACCTATACTGAAAACCTATTGGCCAATCACAATCGGCTATGCATTTTGCATAAGTCAGAAAATAATTAACATTTACTTTTTATTTCAACAACATTTAATAAAAATAATTAACATTTACTTTTTATTTGAACAACATTTAATAAATATTATGATAAATTTAGAAAAACTTCTTTAATATAAAAATGACTTTAAAAAATGCTTTTACTTATTAATTAAATTGAAATACTTATCTTAAAACATGAATGCGATCGCAAGTGAAATTGCCATATACAGTCCATGACCGAAACGCGACAAGCAACCACTCAACTGTGCTGATCAAAAACGTAAACAAATGCCGAAAGGCAACAATGAATAGAAACTAGAGTGTAATAGTCGAGTTCGGGTAAATTTACAAATAAATGAATGGAAAATAGAAATAAAAAATGCTTGGGAATAAACTTTTTCCCACATTTTTGTTTACAAACTATATCATTGGCACCTTAGCATAAGTCCTTTTTATCGTATATATATATATCGTATATATCGAAGTCGTAAGCATTTATTTATTTATTTAGGATTTATAAATACTTTTAAATGCCACACCATAATTTTTATCCAAAGGTTCTTTTACTTGCTAATTTCTTATTTTCTGATGTATACTTTCAGTCAAAAGATTTTTTTTTAACTATGTTTATTCCTAGTTGTAGTTAAAAGTTAGAATTTTCTTTCAATGGGCATAATTGCTTGCTAATCTGTTTTGTATGTATATGAGCTTTTCTAGAAGAATAAACTAAACATTATTCTAGAATCCAAATATTGTGTGTAGTTTAATCAAGTTTCACACTTTTATAAAAAGTCAGTTTTTTTTCTTTTAGATACACAGAGATAAAGTGTTTAATATGTACACAGCCCAATCTGCTGCCATTAATACATGAAAATAGAAATAATATTATTTTTAACATGGTTGTGAAAAGAAATGAAAAAATATGATATAACATAAAATTGCAACCATGAAGTGCAGTTTGGCAACTAGGAAAAAAATTGCAGGTGTCATTTGATGTCTTACTTAGAGTTCCTAATTTCTAACCTTGATCATAACATAACTATTAATATATTATTAATAGCAATAGCATTTTAAATAAGGGAGAAAAATTATGTGATATATATGTCGTAGGCTAATTGAGAAATCAGGCTGTTTTGAAAGAGCCTAGAGACTGTTTGTAAAGAGTCAGGTTAGTTGGAGAATTGTTTTCCTTTTCCCAATCAACCTTGTATTTTCCAGGTTTGTTGCAAAGAGCCTAGATCATCTGTACTCAACCTTTTTTCTCGTGGGCCACAGACATATGTTTGTGACATTAAGCGGACCGCACCGCAACACACTCATCGAAGAGTACAAACATAAATAGTGCAAGAAACCAATATAACAAAGTTAATATTAGCAATAGGATTAAACGTTTGTTGTGGAAGAACTTGTACAAAAAAAAAAAAAAAAATTAGCACTACAAATTCCAAACAATAATCTTCCTGCTAGATTTCTGTTGCAAATGTTGTAAAAATATGCTGTGAAGTTTTGTTTGGAAATAGTGTTGTAAAAAATTGTTCATGCCATTTTTTCCCGCAACAAAAGTCCGGTCCTAAAGAGCAGTATGTTACATAATTAGTATAAAAAAGGTACTAATATAACAATGCAGAATTTCCTAGTTTTGAAAAAAAAAAAAAAAAAAAAAGATTTTCTCTAATAAATCAGTCTTTTGCGTAATGCAAAACCTTTTTATTTTATCTTTTTATTGTAGAAATATATAGTGCGATTTTAATTCATTTGTGGAACATTGTATGATTGGTGTCGAAGATTAAAAAATGTATACACCACTGTCAAACAAATAAAACAGCACATTAAAAGAACTTTTGACTAAGAAAGCGTCATTTAAGATGTTTTAACATAATTTTAAATTCATTATAACTTATAGGGAAGTTTTTGTCTGCCCATGAAAGTATATATAACAATAGTGAGGGTATTAAATACTTTTTATGCCTATCTCAATTAATTTTATAAATGGTGATTAATGATTATTGTCTCGGGCCACACATAAAAGGTCGCTGGGCCGCAGGTTGAGTATGGTAATATAGATAGTGTTAAGCTAATTGGAATATATCCTTTTATTTGTCAATCAACCTGATATTTTTTAGACTTATTGCAATGAGTCTATGCAACTTTAGGCTAATTAAAAAATGACTAACTGTCTAAATACCATGTTGCACCCGATCTGAACCTGAAAATTCCATTTGAAATCAACCTGACAAAGAAAAGTTCCATCAAATCACAATCCAATCCTAATGCGACAAAATAATTTTTGCCAACACCCAACCGAACCCAAAATTTATATTTGAAGTTGATACCCAAACCCAACAAAATAAAAAAAGAAATATCAAACCATAACACAATCTGAACACAACAAAATAATTTCCATTGACACGAGACCCGACCTGAACCTGAAAATTCAATTTGAAGTCAACCTGAACCCAACAAAAAGAAAATACATTGAACTGTACCACAATCCAAACATAACAAAATAATTTCTGTTGACACAAGACCCGACCGGAACTTGAAAATTCCATTTGAACTCAAACCAAACCTGACCAAAAAATTCCATCAAACTGCAACCTGATCTGAACACAACAAAATAATTTCTGTCGACACACACAACCCGACCCGAACTTGAAAATTCCATTTGAAGACAACCTGAACCGAACATAACAAAAAAAAAAAATTCTGTCGTGATGCAACCAATCCAAACAGGGCAAAATAATTTCCATCGACAGGAATTTGGCTCAAACCTGAAGATTCCATTTATAGTCAACCTGAAACATGACCTGAACGCAACAAAACATTTCATTGAACCCGATCTAAACATGAGAAAATTATTTCCGTTTATGTGTAACCCAACCCGAACCTGAAAATTTCATTTGACATCAACTGAAAACCAATCTGAAAACGACAAGAAAAATTCTATTAAACTGCAACCCAATCCGAACCTGGCACATTTCAACCTCAACTCTAAATGCTTCAACCTGAGCACTAAAAGAAAAGAAATTCACTTTTTAATACAAATATAAAAAAATCTTTTGATATTGATAAAAGCTTAACATTTATTATTTTTAAATTATTAATAAAACTTTACATTAAGTTATACCTTGATATACATTGATGTAAATAGCTGACAGTTGGTGCTTCTATGCTGCATTTTTCATGATTTCCACAATAGCTGTATCTCAGGAACTAATGCACTTATTTTCATCAAACTTCAGATTCAGTTAGATCTTGATCCAAGGTAGTGCTGATTAGTTTTTGGTAGACCTTGATCTAAGGTAGTGCTGATTAGTTTTTGGTGTAAATCTCCCAACAGGTGGTGCTGTTATGGTGCATTTTTCATGATTTCTTTAATAGTTCTATCTGAAGAATTAATACATGGATTTTTATCAAACTTCAGATTCAGTTAGATCTTGGCATAAGTTGTTACTGATTAGGTTTTGGTTTAAATCGCGCTAAAGGTGGCACTGCTATGCTGCATTTTTCAGGATTTATACTATTTTAACGATAGTCGCATCCCAAGAACCAGTGCACAGAATTTCATCAGTTACACTTTCACATAACTAGATCACACAATTAAATGATCCTATATCGTTAGAATTCTCAAGAAGGGTATAGAGATTGTCATTTAATTTTGTCATTGTGATTGCGAATTTTGAAGTATTAACATGTATGAGACAGTTTGAATGAAGAAAGTTTTGTGTTTGACACATCTGACTAGTTATACAATTGTTTTTCAACATGAGATATTTCAACATATTCCACAATGTCAATGGTCTTGTTAAAATTTGATATTTTCTAGGTATTTGGGACATATGGTTTTGTAGTCTTTTGTATTATTTAATGTGATAATATACATATTCATAGCTGCCAAGTTTTACGCTTTTTTCCTACCACTATTATTTAACAGAGAAATTTATCTTCTTTAATCATCCAAAACATGGATTTAAATAAGCCAAATTTTTCTGAATAAAAATAGTGGTAGGAAAAAAGCGTAAAAGTTGGCAGCTATGCATATTTTACCCTATGCTTATTAAGCTATAAAATTAATCTTTTGCTTATAAAAGTGTACTGCATTTATTTTGCTTTTCATTTTTGTTTTTGTTGAAATATTCTGATCTGCCAACTGCTGTGGAATAATTGTAGTTTATACGATTTGGAGCTATAAATTACGATGCTATGAAAATCAGTCTAAAGCTACAATTTTCTGCAAAAAACACACATGCCAGAAAAATCAATTTTGTCAATCGTTCGCAGAAAAAAACCCACCAATTCCGTCAACAGATTACAGAAAAATGTAACTTTTGTTAAAGGATCACGTAAAAGCACGAATTTCGTGAAAGAATCGCGAAAAAATGTAAATTTGGTCGAGATCACAAAAAAAAAAATTCATAAATTTCGCCAAAAAATCGTGAAAAAACTCAAAATTCTTCACAGGTTCGCCAAAAACCTGCAAATTTTGTCAGATGGTCACAGAAAAATACGCTAATCTCGTCAAAGAATCGATGAAAAAATGCAGATTTCATCAACGGATTGTGGCAAAAACTTATTGTTCCAAAGGATCACAAAAAACAAAAATTTCATGAAGGAATCACGAATTTCATCAAAGGATCGTGGAAAAATCTAAATTTCGTCAAAGGATCGCGGAAAAATCTAAATTTCATCAAAGAATTGCAGAAAAATCTAAATTTCATCAAAGGATCACAGAAAAATCTAAATTTCATCAAAGGATCACAGAAAAATCTAAATTTCATCAAAGGATCACAGAAAAATCTAAATTTCATCAAAGGACGCGAACAAAAATCCATTTCCTCAAAGGATCAAGAAAAAAACCTCAAATTTCTTAAGATCGTGGAAACAATTTTTAAATGGTGAAAGGATCAAGGGAAAAATGCAAATTTTGTCAAAGATTTGTAGAAAAAAAGCGAATTTCGCCAAAGCATCACGGAAAAAATATGAATTTTGTAAAAAGGCCACGAACAAAATGCATAATTAGCCCGTGAAGAAATCTCCTCCCTTTTTCCTCCCACTTCTGTAACTTTTCAGAAAATTTTCTGTCAATTTCTGATTTTTTTTTTAGAATCTCTCCAGATCTGTACTCTCTTCAGGAAACATCACACACATACAAAAAAAATCTGTTTATTATTATGATACATATCTTTAATCTGAAAGAATATACAGAACTAACTTTTAAAAAATCAGGTTAACCCCAACCTGCAGGAATCTAAGCTCGGTCCGAACCAAAAGCAATCATTGTTAACCTGATTTTCAGTGTAAAAAACAGCAACCAACCAACCTCTAGATTAATTTGAATTTTGGGTGCTACTATTTCTCATTTTCAAAAGTTGGCAGGTCTGAATATTCTATATTTCAGTCATATCGAGTAACTGCTATTGCTTTTTCAAAATGTAAATTTGCATTTTTGTAAGATTTAAACAAAAATTTAAATTACACAGTTACTTATGTACTTCATTGATAATAATTTACAATTAATTTATAACCAAATTATAGCTTTATGAAATTGCTGTAATATGCAAAAACAAATTAGCAGTAAAAAGAACTGAGATCATAACTAATATTATATTGAATCACATCTTTCTTTCTTTATTTATTTATTTTTCAAAAGGACACTTGACTGAATTAATATATAAAATTTTGACAAATTTAAACGTCGGATGTGTTTATATGTTATATGGACACAATAAGATATGACATGTTTTTAGATTTTTCTATTTATCAGAATGTAAATAATTAAAAGATGTATTTAAATACAAACAGTGCAATTTAATAATATATTTGTGTCGTCTAGTTGCAAAACCAGCCATCTCCAAAAAATAAAAATTTGAGAAAAAGCTGATTTTTTACCACACTTAGCCAAATAAAGTTTGGAACCACAACTCTTCAGTATTAAAGTCATTAGGGCAGTATATTTGAAAACGCGAAATAAGGTGGCAGGGGCACATGAAGGGAAGGGGTTATTTAGGTCTTTGTTTTGGATTTGGCCGCCTTTGCAACTTTTTATGGAGTTGGCCGGTTTTGCAACAAACCAGAAATTAATTTTTGCTAAATTTAATCTGACATTAGGTTTTTAGGGATTGCAAATACAAAAAAAGGTTCTGTTCAACTTAATGTTATTTAACAAAAAAAAGTTAAGAAAGTTATTAACGCAAAACGACTTTTACACAGTTACTGATTCTTAAAACTGACGAACAGTTAAAACTAACTGACTAGCTGTTAAAACTGATTTAAATGTCACTAAACAAATGATTTAAATGACATGATATTATTTTAAATAAAATTATTAAATTTTAAAAACTTAAACAAAAATCATACTATGTACATGTGCATACAATTTCAAACTTTAGTGTTCTCATCGTTTTCGATAATCTCTCAAATTTCGCCATGATGGTCCATCCATGCGTCTTTTCCTTCATCATCTTTGCTTTCTGCTTCTTAAGCAGCTGATGCCAATATATTTTTGCAAAAAAACAACAACAACAACAAAAAACTGCGTGCCAGCATCCCAATTTGGTCCGAAATGTTTTGTCCGCACGTTTTGGACATCCCGAACTTTTAGAGGCTTCACCACGGTGTCCGGAGCTACGTCCTCGAGCTTGCTGTTCATAATACTTCTCTTACTTTTGACAACAGACTTTCTGACTTCTACCTCAGATTTGTAGAAGACCTCCCCTTGCATTAACAGCTTATTTTTATATTCTGTTATGAATTTTTTTTTCGTAGGAGCAAATTTGAAATGCCACAGTGCAGGTGGTTTGGGGAAGAAATTGCTGGTCTTCTTCCAATCATGGTCGGTCTCTTCCCGACTTGAAAACTGTTCCATATTCAGATAAAATTTCTTCATACTTTGCGGGCTGAATGAGGGACTCGATTTTCTACAATCTCCTTTCAATTTGAGCTGAAACACGGTATAGAGGAATAAAAGAATACTGAATCAATGTAGGCAAGTTATTAGATTAATAAAATATTATGGCATCATGATAATTAATTAATCAAAATATGCTAACTGTGATGTTATTATGTTATCAATTAATTATGTATTATATTATCCCCAGGGTGGATAACCCATGAGGCAACTTAGGCTGTGGCCAAGGGACGTATGTTTGGTAGGGTTTGCAAAATTAAGAACTTTAAAGTTTGTAAATTTAATGAAATAAGAACGATTTAAAATTTTGACGAAAAGTGTTAAATAAAAAATGAATTTGTAATAATTACATTTAAAACAATTTTTCTACTTCTCGATACATCAACACAAAATCTCTTAGATTTTAAGTGTAACAAAAGCCCATTCATTTCCAATCTACAGTCCTCAAAATACTAAAATTTATGAAGCAAAATTTAAATGTATTATTAATTAATTAAATAGAGTAAAAAATTCTTAAATTTGTCAAAGAAAATTCACTTACAGTTTCATGAAGTGGTGGGGGGAGGGCGCTGAAAAGTATTTTGGCCTAGGGCGTCAAAAAATGATAAATCACCCCTGGTTATCAAAACGTGTACATTACCTTTGAATTTTGTGTTTTCTCCTTTACCACGTCGTAGATCCACTTTGCCGCTTCCTTGGTTGATTAGTAGACACTAGAGATGTGTCATTTGTTGAGGAACGACTCCAAAGGAACGATTCCGGCAGTGAAACTGAAGGAACGATTCCATTCTGTAAAAAGGAATCGGTCCTTTTCGGAATGAGTCCGAAAAGGAATGACTCCTCGGATTCGGTCCTTTTTGGAACGGTTCCTCGGATTCGGTCCTTTTTGGAACGGTTCCTCGGATTCGGTCCTTTTTGGAACGGTTCCTCGGAATCGGTCCTTTTTGGAACGGTTCCTCGGAATCGGTCCTTTTTGGAACGGCTCCTCGGAATCGGTCAAAAATGTACCGACTCCGAAAAGGACCGATTCCTCGGAGTCGTTCCGAAAAGGACCGATTCCTCGGAGTCGGTCCAAAATGTACAGACTCCGAAAAGGACCGATTCCTCGGAGTCGTTCCGAAAAGGACCGATTCCTCGGAGTCGGTCCATTTCGGAATCGTTCCAAAAAGGACCGAATCCGAGGAACCGTTCCAAAAAGGACCGAATCCGAGTAACCGTTCCGAAAAAGACAGATTCCTCGGGAATCGGTTCTTTTCTTGTAGACTGGCCAGTTTTAATAAATTAAAATACGCTATTTTATTTCAAAATAGCAGATTTTGATTCTATTAAAGCTGACTTTATTGCCAAAATATCCTTCTAATGTGTGTGCCCCCTCCCCCCCCCTCCTCAAAAAAAAAGAAAAGTAAAGAAAGAAAGAAAAAATAAATTGAAGTGCGAGGCGGAGTAGGGCGTTTAATAAACATTACTATTTCATCTTCTTGTGCTAAATTAATCTGAAAGAAATAATTAAAAAAATATTTTATATGAATTGGATTTTTTACACCTGAGAGAAAAAGTGCCCGAGATGGGATTCGAACCCAGAAACTTTACGTGCTTTACCGATTGAGTACCTGGACCCCGAGGGTAATGGAACACCATGTGTACTTTAATACACTAATACATTTTCTAATTGGTAAATGTATCATACGAAATGAATTTTTTCTAAATGAATTCTTAAGGCTGTTCTCAAATCCAAAAGGATAAATTTGTGACAAAAGTTTTAATTTATTTTTATTCGGAAATGCATGAAACGAACAGGTGTTGTTGTTCAGAAACTATGTAATCGAGCTGTTTTTTCCGTTTTTTTGCAAACGCAATAGGCCTTTAAGAAAATAGTATCAAAGTGGGCGTTTTAACCGAATTTCCACGTGAAAGAGGCATAATTTCTCAAAAATGGGTGAAAAACATGTTTGTCACGTGATCAAAATCGATATAACTCAATAGGTAATTTACTGATCAAAAGATGGAAAACACAGTTCGATTCCAAATCGCTTCCATGGTCAAACATTCCAATTTTATATCTTTCCGTTAAAAAATGAATTTGTAAATGTGTCAAAACGTTTTACGCTTGTTGAGCAGATCACTTAAGAACAGCCTTAAGAAAAACAAAGAAAATGGTTGTTTAATTACTAGTGAAAAATATTTTTTTAAATCTGACTAGAAACAGTTTTGAATAATGTAAGAAATATATCACTAGGCCATAAAAATTGCGTTTTAATAGCATAATAATAACTGATTTTCAATTACTTTAATAATTTTAGAGTTACGCACTTTCATGCATATTTCACTATTTCATGTTTTTTCCTCAAACATAATTTCAATTTGAGAATCCTCTTTGTCAAAATAAATATATGACCAGCTACGAGCGCTCTAGTACCACTTTATTTCCACAGTTTGGCGTCTTGTTTTTCTCTCCTGAAGAAGATGATTAAAAAAATCTCGAAACTCCCTAAGATTGTTGTTTTAATCAACTTACATTGAGGTTTATTACATAGAGTAAAATCTGTTAGAACAAGGAATTTTTGTAAAACGTTTCTTTCTTAAGATAATGAATATTTCAAAAAGCATAATGTCTAATAATAAGATAACAGTAACAGTGGTGGGTGGGATTGAAATAATTTAACCGCGGTTCGCTCTCTTAATGGCCGTTTTGAGTATAAAAACGGGAAAGAAAAA
This sequence comes from Maratus speciosus, assembly GCA_963932465.1. NCBI lineage: Eukaryota > Metazoa > Arthropoda > Arachnida > Araneae > Salticidae > Maratus > Maratus speciosus. Next base: position 156,682,427 of record OZ010787.1, on the reverse strand, counting down.
TCATGTGCTACATATAGATTATTGGACTTTCTCCAACACTGCGACATATATAAAGCTGCATATTTTATGCGTGTTTCGGTTTAATACATTTATGTTAACCCTCCGCCTACGAGAGGGGTTCAATGGCCCTGACAGGTACATTTATAATGATATTTCTAATTTATTTTAAAAACTGAAATTTCTGTAAATATGGGTTTTTTCTGGGAAGTTCTATTCTTTTGAGTAGAACATTCCAGAAAAAGTCACATATTTACAAAATTTTCATTTTTTAAAATGTGAAAAATCAATTTGAATGTATCTATCGGGTCTGTTGCACCGGTCTGGTATGCAGAAGGTTAATATTGCATTTAAAAAGTTTTACAATATATGAATTTAATTATTGGTTTCCAAAGAATGCACGTTGTGATTTTGTACAGTTTTTTCAATTGTTATTTTACTTCTATTTCTTGCTAAATAATTAGAATTTAAATAACTGTGACTTTGTTTTAATTCAACGTAAAATAAAAGCAAAAAAAAAAAAATCGTTTATCGTAATAATTTCTTATAATAATTCAGATTTCTTGATCGTTATTGATACTCGTAAATCCCGAAATCAATGCCACGATTAATGCCTGTTACTGTGGTGATGGATAATGCATATCTGAGTTTAATTTCGATCAAATCGAGGCTCCCTTCATGCTAAACTAAATTTAATGTTTCAAGCCTAATACCAAATTTCTGTTTTTATTGAGGTAAAACTTACTGCAAATACAATACTAAATTTTATGTATTTTCCTTTCTTATTGTTATTCTTTTCACTTAGAAGATTTATTTTTTTTTCTTTTTTTTCTTAAATTACATAAAGTTTTCTGAAAAGTTCGAATTTAACAAAATGTTTTATCTATTTTAAATAGTTTTGACAATAAAAAGTTTAACTCCGAATAAAAAATAGTCAAATTCTCAAAAAATTAAGGTTGGTATTATCTATAACACGTTTGCAACAGATATCTTTCATTCAACGGCCGAAACATCTTCAAAAGGATAGTTCTTTATATAGTACTACACTCTGTAATAATAATGGACATACTTTTAATTTGTTTAATTTAATTAAACCAATAAACCGTTTTTCAGTTAAAATGTTAGCAAATTTCAAATTTAAATAAATAGAACTTTGAAGTTTAGTGAATCACTATATCTTTTGGCGGAGATAATATGTACTATATATAAATAAAATCATATATATTACTATATATATATATATTATAATATTAATGCATATAATATTATCTTATAAATATCACTAGCCATAGCCCTGCTAATGAATCTGTTTACAAATCATCTGAAGGAACTTCTACACTTTCGTGTAACACAAGTGCTCCATGACTTCATGAGTTATGAAGCTCCAAAGATCCCAATCCAAACAAACATATTAGCATTGCAATTCACTCACACCGAACTGAGGTTCTGTATGATATAAGTGGAGAGAGGGTGACGGCGGATGAGGGTGTGAAATTAGAGAAATTCCTGTAGGTTCTCGTGAAATTGGAGATTCAAAAAGAGTTGTAAGTTTATTGAAATTCTACGTATAATCCAGGCAATAGAGACCGTATAGGGACTCTACCTAGCAAAATTAATGGTAGTACTGGAAATCGGCTTTCTAGATGTTTTTTGGGTCGCTGAATCCGAATTTGTAACTTCCCACCAAAATTTACCCCGGCAACCCCCCTCAAATTTTGGTAAAAAGCCCCCCAAGAAAGGTTTTTATTAAAAAAATCAATTGTTTTATTGTTTTAGAGAAAAAGTATCTTGAAATTCAGAAAGTAGACAAAATTTCCAACAAATTAGATATATGACATTATGACTTACGATGAAGGGGAAGGGGAGATCTGCCTCGGAACATGCGCTGCAGTGCTGCGTGGACTAAGTTGCGCAATTCCACTTAACCACTCCCACATTTACATTAGCCCTCCCATCTCCCCTCCGAACTTTCCTTATAAGGTTTACTTTAAGTTTTTTGGGTCGCTGAATCTGAATTTTTAACTTACCTCCAAAATTTTCTCCCCCAAATAGTTGTTTTTTACTTAAATTTCTTATTGTTCTAGGGGAAAAGCATTACGAAATTCAAAAACTAGACAAAATTTGCAACAAATAGGATATATGACATTGAGACGTGGGATAAACGGGGTGAGAGGGGGCTGCCTCGGAACATTCCCCGCGCGCTTTTCTCAAAAACCAAACTTTTTCAAAAAATCAATTTTTTGGGGGGTTGCCGGGTGAAATTTTGGTGAGAAGTTACCAATTCGGATTCAGCGACCCAAAAAACATCTAGAAAGCCAATTTCCAGTACTACCATTAATTTTGCCAGATAAAATCCCCTATTGCCTGGACTTCATCATTTAGTGCACATAGCGCCGCAGTGCATGTTCCGAGGCAGCCCTCACCCTCCCCGTTCATCCTAATTCATAATGTCATATATCCTATTTGTTGCAAATTTTATCTAGTTTCTGAATTTCGTAATGCTTTTCCTCTAAAACAATAAGAAATTTAAGTTAAAAACAACTATTTGGGGGGCGTTTCGGGGGGGAAATTTTTGGGGGAAAGTTAAAAATTCAGATTCAGCGACCCAAAAATCTTAAAGTAAACCTTATAGAGAAAGTTCGGAGGGGAGATGGGAGTGCGAATGTAAACATGTGAGTGGTTAAGTGGAATTGCGCAACTTAGTTTACGCAGCACCGCGCGCATGTTCCGAAGCAGATCCCCCCTTCCCTTCATCGTAAGTCATAATGTCATATATCTAATTTGTTGGAAATTTTGTCTACTTTCTGAATTTCAAGATACTTTTTCTCTAAAACAATAAAACAATTGATTTTTTTAATAAAAACCTTTTTTGGGAGGCTTTTTACCAAAATTTGGGGAGGCTGCCAGGGGAAATTTTGGTGGAAAGTTACAAATTCGGATTCAGCGACCCAAAAAACATCTAGAAAGCCGATTTCCAGTACTACCATTAATTTTGCTAGGTAAAATTCCCTATTGCCTGGACTAGTAGTTAACAGCAGTTCACAAATAGCGATGTTAGGGTAAAAGACAAGACATACATCAGTCACTCAGGAAAGACAGTGTGCAAAAACGTGCTTTACTTTTTAACTCTTTCCAATAAAGTTAGTGTTTATGAATGCAGTTTGTCTGTCCGTCAGACCGTCTGTTCACGCTCTAAGGCAAGTCACACACTAAGGCGACACATAAGACATGTCGCTTGAATTCGCTAGAAAAACTGGTTTAAAACAAGTTTGCAACAACTTCGTTCTTTGTTTCGACCGGTTTTTGCACTTCATGTTGCGCTTTGTGTCGTTCTGTGGTCTCAGTGTGTAATATACCTAACTCCCGTAAATATGCTCGGATTCCCATGCAATTGATATATGTTAATGATGTTTACCATGGGATGTTTGGTATTCAATATGAAGAGTGTAACATTAATAGTTTATTTACAGGGGCACTCAAAAGTATTTCGTTACATTATGGTCAACAGGAAAAAATCGTTTGCAGCGCATTTTAATGACATTAAGCTATTTCAAATGCATTAAAATTGATATATATCACTGAATTGCACTACGAGATTATTGCTATAGAATAGGGTGTTTCACTTCTGAACCAGATCCTGAAGGCAGTGATAATAATGTTGATGAATTATGCGAAATATCCTGTGTGCGTAAAGTTAGGGAGCTGAGGAGAAAGACGATAAAGGGCATAAAGTTATTGAAAGTACGACACTGGAACAAAAATGTAATCTACTTTAACTAGTTACATATCCAAACCAGTAGGGCCATCCAAATGAAAAATGAGATTCAGAGTGAAAAATGAAATTAAGATTACCTAAAGGTAGATTTTGAAGAGGAATCTATGAGACTAAAAATTCCTAGACCCTGGTGACAAATATCAGAGCAATAATAAAATTTCCTATACAGGATGTCCACTCTCAACGATGTCCAATAGCTAATTCCTAAACCGTTAGTCATACCCATATAGTTCCAATTACAAAAATGTTTTAAATGGGGGTAAAGAAGTATTTAAAAAGTGATTTGGGTCAATTGAATCATTTCTTGAAAAATTATGAAATTTAATTTTTTATACGATCCCCCAGTCCTTCAAGTTATAGTTAGTAAAACTTTCCTATTACACTTACAAGTAAGACAAATAAGTCCTATTATTCTACGACTAAAACTGACCTAAGTAATGGCTGTTTCAACTTTGAGCATATTTTTTCCTGCGAAATAGGGGTCATTTACAAATTTACTAGAAATATAAATAATCTTCAGATATATAAAAAATATAGTTGATAGTAAAATTAACATTGCATTATAAATTTGAAATCTATAATCATTCTGAAATATTAACGCAAAATATACAGCTTGTACTAAACATATAACAGGAAAAAAATAATAGAATTTTCGTTAAATAAAATGTTGAAAAGCAACAGCCTCAATTCTTTACACACTGAATCCAAAAATGGCCTTCATTTTTTATCACAAAGTACAGATTTTTTTCAAATCGTAAATTTGAAAGCTAAAAAGTGAAAAATTTTCGGAAATCTGATTCTGATAGTATAAAATAGATGTGATTGTTATTTCTTTAACTTTTGATAATTGATTTTTATGTATTTTTTACTATTGAATCCGAAAATGACCTTCATTTTTAACCATCACGTCAGGATTTTTCGCAAATCGTAAATTTCAAAGTTTAAAAGTTCAAAGTTTTAATTGAACTTCTTCCCTTCCCACATCATCGGATCCCCGAGCTGTTTAGCTGTAAGAATCCCAGTATAAGCCAAAAATTGAGTAAATTCTTGAATTAAATAAAATTAAATTGAATAAAAGAAGTTTTACATCCATTTTATAGTATCAGATTTTCGCTATTTTTTAACTTTGAAATTTACCATTTACAAAAAAGTCTAACATGATGGTTAAATATGAAGGTAATTTTTACATTCAGTGCTAAAAAGCACATACAAATCAGTCGTAAAAGTTAAAAAATACAGCCATCGACTCTATTTTATAGTATTAGCTATTTTTTCAATTTTGAAATTTACTATTTTGAAATTTACTATTTGCGAAAAATTTTCTGACATGATGGTTAAAAATGAAGATAATTTTTGGATTCAGCGCTAAAAAATACATAAAAATCATAATTTTAAAAATACATAATTTAAAAAATAAAAAACACAACCATCGCAGTCTTGTGTTATCTAATCTAAAACTTTTTAGAAAACTTGTTGGCAGTAATCTATCCGAAATTTTTTGTGTTACCCTGTAAAATAAGTACATAATGGTAAGCACTGAAAATCATAATAATATTACATTGTCATCTGATTTACGTCAGTATGTAAAATTTAACCTCGATCGCATATTTTAAAGTGAGTTGAATTTCGAGTACAAATTTTGAACTGGAAAGACATACATACGATCGTTTCAAGTTAACCCGTTACCCGCTGGTGTTGCGTTCACGCAACGGTCAAAATAATTGCTCATGCTTACATTAATTACTCTGTCACCACTATTTTACAATTAAAAAAATTGCCTTATTTATTGGCAGAAATTTTGATATTTTAATAAAGCGGAAATTACCTTTCTGAATTTGTGGTGACAAGCGACTTTCAACAAGAAATTTGAAAATTCCTACTTATAGTTTTGGCGGTTAATAGGTTAAATAAAACTTATAAAAATAGCATAGTTTTTGTTAAAAAAATCATGAAAAGAAACAGCTTCAAATCCTTACAAAAATCTGTCGTAATACGATTTCTTTCAAAGCGCAGCTTCACATGAAATAAATCCTTCAAATACTTTAAGCACTTTGTTTACGACCCCTAGAAGCATGGCTAAACTCATGTGTATTCGGATGCAGAAAAGTGGCATAAGTCTTGCATTTCAAAGTTTCGTATAACTTCATGAGTTTTAGTGTTAGATGAATGGGTCTTTTTTTTTCTTTCTTTTAAGAGAACAGGGAATTTTTACTAAATATCTCTTATAGGGCGGAGGACCATATAAAAAATTAAATTTCGTAACTTTTTTAGAAATATTTTTATTGATCCAAACGACTTTCAGAATAAGTTTTTACCTTATTTAAAACATTTTTGTAATTGGAACTATAGGTCTATGACTAACGGCTTAGGACTTAGCCACTGAACATCGTTGAGAGTAAAGACACACTGTATAAAATAATAATATAAATGGACGGTCATTTGACGACATATTTTCAAGAGAAACCAATGATTACACTGAAAATCGAATAGACCTTGCACCGCCCTTAAATTTCCAAGAGGAATTATGCTTTATACCATAAATCATAAAGTTAGAAATAACTGCAAATTAATTGCACACACTGATCAATGAAATGAACTCTTAAAAACAAAATCATCTGTCCAAAACATTACAAAATTAAAGCGACTGGATGCCTAAGAAAATGGATGGGTACATAAGAAAATAAATTAGTAAAAAATATTATGGATTGCAAGTGGTTCTCTTTATCTCGGAAGTGTTTTTTTCCCCTTGGAATCCTTTATTTTTCAAAATCATTCTTTTTTTCTCGGAATCGTTCCTTTTTTCTCAGAATCGTTCCTTTTTTCTCGGAATCGTTCCTTTTTCTCGGAATCGTTCATTTTTCTCGAATTCGTTCCTTTTTCTCGGAACGATTCCGAAAGGAACGACTCCAATGAACTCGTTCCTTTTGGTGAATGATTCCGGCTGGAATGATTCCTTAAAAGGAACGATGTTGCCCATCTCTAGTAGACACTTCTTCCAGAAACACTTCCATAGTCTGAGAAAACACAAAGCTAAATTATTAGAAAATTTGTATGCACCAAGGGAGAGCAGTCACAGGCGAGAGAAAACACGATAACGTTAATCTAATCAACAAGTGAGAAGTTATTGTGGGGTCGAGCAGAAGCGTCAGCTAGCGGATATGGTGATGGCCGGTTTTGAAACTCACCGGCTGAAGGATTTGGCCGATTTTGCACCACATCGTGATTTTCAAACGCATATAACACAGGGATTGACAGTTTTTTGCATGGTTTATCGTTTCCAGATGATAGAAACCTTTATTTAGAACTAAAAAAAACTGAAAAAACACATTTTCAATTTTTCAATTCTATCTCTTGGATCATAAAATGATTTAGTACTTATTTCGTAAGACATTTTCATTTTTTTTTTTAACAGAATAAATATGAATTGCTATGCTGCATTTTTCAGGATTTACGCTATTTTAACGATAATCGCAATAACAACCAATGCACGGAATTTCATCAAACTTTATATTCTGTTACACTTTCACATACCTAGATCACACAATTAAATGAACCTATATTGTTAGAATGTCCATGTATATAGTTCGTCCATGTATATATATATATTGACGGAATAAGATATGACGTGTTTTCAGATTTTTCTATTTATCATATGGAAAACAATTAAAAGATGTATTTTAAATATGAATGGTGAAATTTAATAATATTTTTTAAATGAAGTATTAAACTAGTAAAAATAGTTACTTCTTTTTAAGAAAAACATTACTAGCTCTTGAATCATAAAATGATTTAGTAGTACTTATTTTCTAAGACATTTTAATTTTTTTAACAGAATAAATGTGAATTGCTATGCTGCTTTTTTCTGGATTTGTAATATTTTAACGATAATCGCATCTCAAGAAACGATGCACGGAATTTCATCAGACTTTATATTCTGTTACACTTTCACACAATTAAATGAACCTGTATTGTTAGAATCCTCATGATGGATATAGATTGTCATCTAATTTTGTCATTGTGATTGTGAATTTTGAAGTATTAACGGCCTACTTCAGTCACACGAAAAGACCCGTTCGCTAATGCTATTTCTATGGAAGAAATTTATAAAGATATCTCGGTCGCATTTCAATATTTTTAGATGATTTTTTTTGCAGTGGCTAGCTGAGGTAGATCTGTAGAAAGGTCGTTTTTTACTTTTTTGATTTTCAGTGGGGATTTTTTTCAAGAGGATGCTTTCATTTTAGGAACCGGTTCTGAAAATGAAAGTGTACTGATTAAAAATACTTGTAAGCGAAATTGAAAAAGTAGAAAACATCCTGTGTACAGATCGACCTCAGCTAGCCACTGCAAAAAAAAATCATCTAAAATTATTGAAATGTGACCGAGATATCTTTATAAATTTCTTTTATAGGAATAGCATTAGCGAACGGGTCTTTTCACGTGACTGAAGTTGAGCCTTAACATGTATGAGGCAGAAAGGTTTTTGGATTGACACATTCGATTAGTTTAGTTATATAATCATTTTTCAACATGAGACGTTTCAACATATTCTACAACTTTAATGGTCTTGTTAAAATTTTATATTTTCTAGGGATTTTGCACATATGTTTTGTTGTCTCTTATTTAACATGAAAAAATATATATTTTATACCATTCTTATGAAACTATAAAATCAATCTTTCGCTAATAAATGTATAATGCATTTATATTGCTTTTCATTTTTGTTTTTGTTGAAATATTCTATATTTCAGTCATATCGAATAACTGCTATTTCCTTTTCAAAATGTAAACTTGCATTCCTGTAATATTTAAACAAAAAATTGAATTAAACAGTTACTTATGTACTTTATCGATAATAATTTACAATTTATTTATAACCAAATCATAGCTTTAAAAAATTGCTGTAATATACAAAAAGCAAATTAGCAGTTACAAAGAAATGAGGTCATAGCTAATATTGTACTGAATCACACGTTTCTTTCTTTCTTTCTTCATTTATTTTTCAAAAGGAGAACTTGACTGAATTAATATATAAAATTTTGACAAATTTAAACATTGGATGCGTTTGCATATTATAAGGACACAATAAGATATGATGTGTTTTCAGATTTTTCCCTTTATCAGATGGAAAATAATTAAAAGATTTATTTAAATATGAACGGTGAAATTTAATAATGTATTTTAAATGAAGTATTAAACTAGTTACTTCTTTTTAAGAAAAATATTACTAACTCTTAAATCATAAAATGATTTAGTATTTATTGCCTGAGACATTTTCATGTTTTTTAACAGAATAAATATGAATTCCTATGCTGCATTTTTCAGGATTTACACTCTTTTAACAATAATCATGTCATACATAAACATTTCATACTGCATTTTACATAAATATACATAAATTATTCATACGTAAAACATTTTCAAACTATTTTTATGTATGTTTCTACAATAAAGAATAAACAGTACCATGCACAGGTTGCTTGCAAGTTTTATTTATTTTTATTTGTGAATAAATCAACTTCATTAAAACGCTTATTTTGTTTAACCCCTGGAGGGGTGGTGGAATATATTATATCCCCCTACAATTAATGAAGATTTGCACCAGAAAAATTTTATTAAATTTTACTTTTCTAACTTTGGTAGAAAAAAGTGGTAAAATTGCTTTTTCTGATTTTACTATAAAAATTTTGAAAGATTCCCGGTGGGAATTCAACATTACAATAACACAATTACTTGCCCCTCAAAGGGTTAAGGAATGTGTTAAAAATTATTTAGAAACAAAACTATTACTTTTAACAAAATTATTCTTAAAGCAAAATGTTTCATATGTTGCTATATTAAAGGTATGTAAGTGTTTTGTGATCAAACTTTTTAACCTAAAAAAGTGGTTAAAATATGCAATATATATATTTAAAAAGTCATTTTTTATACAAAAATGTCAGAGAAAATAGCTCAATTTTTTGCAAGAATATATATAATAACAACTTATTCCATGTATGTGTATTTCAAAAGGTTACATGAAAAAATGCACTTTTATAATTTTTTAAAGAACACTTTACAGGAGCTAGGCTTAGCTTCGCAAAATCATTCAGCCTTGTAACTGAAATCCAATTTTCCCGCTCAGTCCTCAGATGTACACTTCTGAATACACACGCCATCACAAACAGGTTAATAGATACGAGACTACTTGGGGAGAGGAAGATAAAGTAAGAGGCAAATGTTTGCAAACTACTGGCAACATGGGCGTACCCAAGGGGGAGGCTGATGGGGCTACAGCCCCTCCCGAAATTTTCGAAAGTGATATGAAAGAGTGCTGATTTTTCGTCTTTCTTTTATGGAAATTTTTTTAATTTTTTTCCATCATACAGTGGACTAGCCATTCTCATTAGTCCCATATTAGTCCACATTGACAATAAAGAAGAGAAAGGGGACTGGCGGGCTTATAGCCCCCGCCCATCTGCTCCTCCCAAAATAGTCTGAAAATTAAATGAAATCTGTTTTTTCCTTACTTTTTAAAGATAAATCTGTAATTTTTTCTTCTGCCATACAGCAAAATAGCCATTCTCGTTAACACCATATTACTCCAGGTTATATTAGTTAGGGGCTGATGGAATTTCAGCCCCCTCCTCACGAAATGGTCAAAAATGAAATGAAAAAATAGTGCTGAATTTTTTCTGTCTGTTTAAGATAAATTTGCACTTCCCCCCTATCGTTCAACAGACTATGCGCTTCCTTCGCTTTAGTTCCATATTAGTCCATACTGACACAGAAGAAGAGAAAGGGGTTGATGGGGTTACAGCCCCCCCTCCCCCCCCCCTAACCAGAAATAGTCGAAAAATTAAATGAAAAAGTGTTTTTTCCTTACTTTTTAAAGATAAATCTGTAATTTTTTCTTCTGTCATACAGCAAAATAGCCATTCTTGTTAACACCATATTAGTCCACATTGACATTACAGCATACCCAAAGATGGGGAGGGGCTGATGGAATTACAGCCCCCTCTTCTCGAAATAGTCAAAAATGAAATGAAAAAATAGTGCTGATTTTTTTCTGTCTATTTGAGATAAATTCGCATTTTCTCCCCTATCATGTAACAGACTAGCCGCTCCCTTTGCTGTAGTTTCATATTAGTGTACAGTGACACCACATTATACCCAAAAAGATAGAAGGGGGCTAATGGAGTTACAGCCCTCTCCCAAAAATCGAACATGAAATGAAAAAGTGCTGATATTTTCCTTTTTGTTTGAGAAAATTTTTTGTTTTTCCACTATCATTCAACAGACCAGCCGCTCTCTTCTCTTTAGTTCCATCCTAGTGCACAGTGACACCACATTATATACGCAAAGAGGTGAAAGCGACTAATGGGGTGCCCCCTTCCTAAATAGTCGAAAAGGAAATGAAAAAAAAGGCTGATTTTTTTTCTTTCTTGTTTGAGATAAATTTGTAATTTTTCTTCTGCCATACAGCGAAATAGCCATTCTCGTTAACACCATATTAGTCCACATTGACATCACAGCATACCCAAAGATGGGTAGGGGGCTGATGGAATTACAGCCCTCTCCTCCCGAAATAGTCGAAAATGAAATAAAAGAATATTGGTTTTTTTTCTTTCTGTTTGAGATAAATTTGTATTTTTTTTCTCCTGTCATTCAATAGACTAGCCACTCTTTTCCCTTTAGTTCCATACTAGCTGTTACCCGTGACGTCGTTCACGTAACATAAAAAGAATTGAATTAATTAAGCAAAGCATTTCCCTTCTGATAATTAAAAAAATATATAATAAACCAATTGTTTATCACATTTTATAAGAGACAATCTATATATATAAATATATATTACGCTATCGTACGTGGCACATAAATCGCAATTATTTGTTAATTGTTTAATGGCAACGCCCAAATGAAACACATCTCATTGGTTATTGAACAGCATTTAATGCATCTCTATTCCTATAAGGGGGGTATCTGTAGGGGACCGTATTCTGCCACCAAAAGTGACGCGAACTTGGCAATATCTCTAATAATTCGCCAAATTCCCATAGACTTCCATTGTAAACCAATAGGGTTTACTTGCTTACAGAAAATCAACAAATTGAGATATTTTAATGCCACAAAAACTAATATTAGCTTAAGGGATTATATTAATTATATTTAACCCTCTCGCTGCGTATTATTTTTTAATCAAAATAGGTTAAAAAATCATACATTTTGTTATTACATATTTCAAATCTATATATAGCTTAGAGTTTAAATTTGTAAACATTTTTTGTAAAAGAGTTCAAGATCTTAAATGGGATATTATATTAGAAATTAGGCGAAATCAGGACTGTCAATGGAGACTATTTTTATCGTCTCACACCACTTTTGGGAGAAAATCAATTTTGTAGCATATTTCTCTTGTGGATGTTGTTAAAATCTATATGAATTTTTTTGTATTTAAAAAGTGGTCCGAGAGAAAAAAAAAAAAAAAAGGTCGCCAGTGGAAATAATGAATCCCCAAGGAAATCTCGGATTGCACAAATTTTGCTACTTTTACGTTGCCCGAGGAAATCTCGGTTTGCGCAGCAAGAGGGTTAAGGGAGTCCAAGTAAATTAAATTATGAATAAAAGTAACAGGATACAATGCTTAGCATGCTTTCCCAAACATAAATTTTAAGGGAGACCAAACTGGTCGCCAAGGGCGGCTAGTAAGTAATTTAAGGTATTTCTTTATTATAAGGTCATTGACATAAGTTAGGCTTATACGCTGAACCAGGATGTTTGTTTATATCATGAAGTAATAAGAAAATGGTAAAGATGTCATATACGCACTGGGGTACCTAATTGTCGCCAACATAGATTATTTTGCTTGACATGGTAACCCAGATATTGTTGTTTATTTATTAATAAATAGTTTATTTACTTTAATTTTCTTTTAAAATTATATAAATTGCTTTGTTCTATAGTTCTTAATGAAACTTTTTTTTAATTTATTGTTATTTCCCTTTTTAAGTAATAGAACATAATTTAAAAATATACATGTAACTGGTATTCGAAAACGATGTTTTCTCCAAATTGGTATCAAAAACAGATCGCGCCAAACCAAGTACGTATGTGGCATCTGTGCCAAGAAAATTATTGGATGATACTGTTTTATATGTTTTACAATCATACTTGTCATCAAAGGAGGGCGAAGAAGTGGTCATCTGGAATATTATTAAGTCTTTACCACACAAAAACAAAAACTATTTACAACAATGTATTTACTTTTGCACCTAATTTCTTTCTCTAAAAAAAGCAAATTGATTACGAACCCGATTACCGAACATAACCTTTCTATCTAGTTATTTTTTTACTTTTTAAGAATGAAAATACGTATTTCCTGCTAATCATTACGTCATTTTCGACATTGATAATTTTACTGCACATATTATTGACATTAGCTATCCATTTGCTCTTCAAAAGTTTTTATTTTTAAATTGAAATTTAAATCTTTGTGTTAAACGTGCGCAAACGATAAACCGTAAGCCATGATAACAATTTTCTTTAAATAATAAGAATTAATGCCATAACACAATCTCATTTTATTTCAACATCAAAGCATATCTGTTTTATATTTTCCACATGGCTAATGAGAAAAACAGGCTACTGCGGTGAATCCTATTCTTGTTTTTTTACAGACCGCTGGAATCACGTGATGCTCTTTTCGCACACCTTCATTGGTGCATTCGAGCATCACGTGACTCCAGCAGTCTGTAAAAAAAGATGATGATGATTCACCGCGGTAGCCTGTCTTTTTCGTTAGCCTCGATTTTCCATATATGACGTCACATTTGCTTTCTTTCTGCACTTACTCAAAATTCATGACCCCTTGCATTATTAAAAATACTTGAAAATTTCCGTTTTAATCTTTCAATTAGAAATTAAATTATTATTCTAAGTTTTTATTTTTTGGCAACGAAAAAAGGAAGATGGTTAAATTTTATCAGAAAAATGTCAATTCATTATGTATGAAAAATAATGAAATTTTGGATTATTAAGCAAAATATTTGAATAAAACAAATTAAACATAGCCTATGTTCATTTCCAGGTTGTAATCCATCTATATCCAAAAATACAAAAGCATTAATTCATTCGTTTAGATGCAGACTTCATTCAAACATTCGGACACACATTGACATTTATATTATAAGGCTTAGTGCACAGTGACACCACATTATACCCAAAGAAGTAGAAAGGGGTGATGGGGTTAAAGCCTTCTCCCAAAATAGTCGAAAATGAAATGAAAGAAGTGCTGATATTTTTCTTTTTGTTTGAGATAAATTTGTAATGCAATTGTTTTCTGCAATACAACGAACTAGATTTTCTGGCTAGTCTCATATCAGCACACAGTTACACCACAGTAGAATCCTGCATCGGGTCGGGTTACCCACTTTTACCCAAACCCGACCCGACCCACTGTTTGGGTCAGGTCAGGTTGGCACTATATTTTCCCGTTGTGGGTCGGGTCGGGTTGACTTTAAATTTTTTTGGTGCGGGTTGGGTTGGCTTTTATTGTTTCGGGTTCGGGTCAGTTTCAGGTTGGCTTTTTTACTCTTGCGGGTCGGGTTTGGGTTGACCCGCTTTTTAAAAAAAATGTGGAAAATATTTTTTCCCGTTAAAAGCCTATATAAACTGCAGGTCAAAGTTTCACAAAAGCAAAATGTATGCCTGTCTGTTTTGTTTTTAGTCATCCTTTCACGAGTCTTCACAATAATAAACTGCATTATATGTCTACCGTATTTTAAAAATACAATACGCAGCAAAACGTTAAAGCCCTTCCCGTCTAATGTAGCAAGTGAATAATTTAATCGTGGTCATACGCGATGCACTATATTAGACAGGAAAATTTTCAAAATAATAACTGCTGATAAACTAAAGGCAGATGTTCCACTTGTGTAAAACAAGGTGTATCGTTATAAGTGGAACTTTTGAAACCGCAACTAATTTTAAAGCATATTTAAAGGTCAGATTTTTAGTTTTATACAATTTTGAATCTTGCATGGGGTCGGGTCAGAGGTTTTACTATAGTTGGATTTTAAAGAATATAGATTTGTTCATTCATGTAAAATATAAAAATGGTTTTGGAGAATTAGAGGTCTGTATGGGCCGGAATTTCTAGGTCCAGAAACGGCCCGCCCCGTGTAAAACTTAAAAGTTTGGCCCTAGCCTGGCACGGCCCGTTTATATTTTTATCGGCTTCGTCTAAATATTTACTATATCGGTTCGGTAGACCCGCTTAATTGTAGCTATCGACCGGCCTGGCAGTGTCATTCAATATTTTTGTCGGCCCGGTGCGTTGAAAAAACTGTCCTAATAAAGCGGCCTGGCCAGTTTGAAATTTTGCCGCCCCGCCATGGTCCGCAACCCGGACCGGTGCAAACCTCTATTAGAGATACAATTGTAGATTATTTTTCATAATGGTATTAAAACGTGATTTGCTTTCCTTACATTGCGGGTTCGGGTCGGGTTGAGAGTTGAAATATTGCGGGTTCGGGTCGGGTGCGGGTTGATATACCTCGGGCTTGGGTCGGGTTGCAGGTTGCCTGAAATTATTTTTGCGGGTTCGGTTCGGATTGTGGGTTGACTTAAAATGGAATTTGCGGGTTCGGGTCGGGTAGAACCCGACCCGCGCAGGACTCTACACCACAGTATACCCAATGAGGGGAAGGGGCTGATGGGGTTACAGGCCCCCTTTCGAAATAATAAAAAATGAAATGAAAAAAAAACTCCTGTTTTTTTCTTTCTTTTGAGATTAATTTTTAATTTTTTCTCTGCGACGCAGCTATTCTGGTTAGTCCCATATATTAGTGCACAGTGATGCCCTAAATACACCAGAGGATTCAATGGGGATGGGGGGTTACAGCTCCATTCCACCTCCGACGAGATCACAGTAAAATGAAAAAAGGGCTGATATTCCTTCTTTTTCAGATAAATTTGTTTTATTTTCTGCATGCCACGAATTTGTTTTTCTCGTTAATCAAATATCCTCCTCCGTCATGCTACCAAATTTACTTAAGACCACAAAATCCATTTTCAAATGACTGAAAAATAGCTCCATCCCTGTTTTAATCAATAAATTAAAACATATATGCTCAGTTCAAGAGACCTACAAATAAATTCGACAAATCTAAAAGTAGTTTAATTTAAGGAGATTTTTAATTTCTCTCATATTCGGCGGGCACCAAGATTGTGAATGCGGAAGTATATTAATGCACAGTAACACTACAGCTAATCACAAGTCGATTACGGGTAAATTGGAAAAGCGGAGGTGCGGAAGAGTGACTGTAAAAGTAGCTTATTAACTTTCATTTTTCTGTCGCATCTCCATGCCAAAATTTTGTGTTTTTTCCATGGTTTTATGACAAAATTTGCGTTTCCTCAGTCCTTTGAAATAATTCACTTTTTCTGCGGCTTTTTGCTGAAATTCGCAGGGTTTTTGCACACTCCTTCGTCGAAATTTGCGTTTTTTCCACGGATCTGTGACAAAATTTGCGTTTTTTTCGTGATCATGTCGAAATTTGTGTTTTTCCGCGTTTTCCGGGTTTTTGATAAAATTCAAGTTTTTTTTGCAGATTTTTGCCGAAATTCGCGTTTTTTTTTTACGAAATCCTTCGTCAAAATTTGTTTTTTCCGTGGCTTTTTTGTCAAAATTCGTGTTTTTTTCTCCTCATTTTGATGAAATTCACTTTTTTTCTGCGGCTCTTTGACGAAATTCGTGTTTTCTTTGATGAAAGTAGCATTTTTTTGTGGCTGTTTAATGAAATTTGCTTTTTGCCACCGTCTTTTAACGAAATTCACGTTTTTCTGTGGCCCTTCTTTGTGACCCTGCTTTTTCTTTTTTGCGATCCTTTGACGAAATTTGCATTTTTTCAGTTTCCCTTTGACGGAATGAGTGTTTTTATAGCGATGCTTTGTCAAAATTTGCGCCTTTTCTGCGGCCATTTGACGAAATTCGCGTTTTTTCCGAGGTCATTTTTCGAAATAAGAGTTTTTTTTTAACACAATCCTTCGTCGAAATTTGCGTTTTTTTTTCTCGTCTTTTTGATGAAATTCACGTTTTTTTTTTTTTTTTAGATCCTTTACTAAATTAGCATTTTTTTCACAGCCCTTTGATGGAATGCGTGTTTTAAGCGATCTTTTTTTCGAAATTCTCGCTAAATTTACTTGAGACCACAAAATCTATTTTCAAATGACTGAAATATAGCTCCATCCCTGATTTACTCGATAAATGAAAACATATATGCTCAGTTCAAGAGACCTACAAATAAATTCAAAAAATCTAAAAGTAGTTTAATTTAAGGAGATTTTTAATTTCTCTCATATTCGGCGGGCACCAAGATCGTCAATGCGGGAGTATGTTAATGCACAGTAACACCACAGCTAATCTCTAGTCGATTTCGGCTAAATCGGAAATCCGGGGCGGAAGAGTTGACTGTAAAAGTAGCTTATTAACTTTCATTTTTCAGTCACATCTCCATGCCACACCAAAATATGGGGCTGCGGAGGGTTGAAGGGACTAAACCTCTTTTACCTGCCAAAATGGTCAGAGTTAAATGGTAAAAAAATTTACTTCTTACTTTTTAGATCAATTCAATTATATATATATTTGTCATGAATTGCACTTGTCATTCTTGTTAGTTCCATATTTGTACATACTAACACCTTAGCTAATCTCTTCAGAATTTTGGCTCAGTCTGAAGTCAGGCACTTTAAATGCGCCGAAGAGCTGACTGTGAATGATATTCATTAACTTTTGCTTTTAACACTCGATTACTTTCTTGTATCTGTCAGATACACAGTGACTTCTTGTTTGACTGCAAAAACACCTTTGGAGTTCGGTAACATCCTCCCCCCCCACTTATCTTCCGATTCTGTCTTAACTTTGCAGCCAGTATTTTTCATCTGGAACTGTTTAAAGTCATTATTATTACTTGTGCAATGCACAAATAATAAATGAAGTCTTTATTTTATATATGTGTATGAAAATATTTTGTGTACACAAAAAATATTTTATGTTTGTTACAATATTAATTTATTGTTAAACAAGAACCGTAGCCAGAATCTAGTTTCTGGGTTCGGAAGAGCAATTTTATTGGTTTTAAGTTATAATGACTTTCTTTTAAATGAAAGTATATAAAAAATCCAGTAACACTTTTCAACATATTTCGACGTGGGACGGTCGTAGGATCGGACCCGTGCCCTCCCCCCTTGCCCCCAGATTTGACTCCGAGTTAAAAAAATTCTGAAATTCACAGCAAATTTTCTGAAAGGTTACAGCAGAGGGGTGAAGGAGAGGAAATCCCTTCCTGCCGCTAATTATTTTTGTTTTAGTTTGGGTTAACTCTGTTTTCATTTCAGGTTAATTTCAGGCTGAGTGTAGATTCCTGCAAGTTGGGTTGGGTTAACCAGATTTCTAAAGTTAGTTCAGTATACTGTTTCAGTTGAAAAACTATACATATAATAATAAACACAGATATAAACACAGAAAGAAATTGGAGATTTTTTTTGCGAACGATTGACGAAATTGATTTTTTCGGCGACTATTTGTCAAAAATTGCAATAATTTTTTAAGTCCAAATTTTCGGACTGATGACTGAATTTTTAAAATTTTCGGGAAATTCAGAACTAAGTCACCCCTGCTCCTTCCCTTTCCCCCCTCTAGCTACAGCCTTATTGACAAAAATGCTTTCTGTTTATAACACAATTCAACGTATTTCGTAAGATTTAGAACATTATGAAAATTTAAGTCCCCCCCCCCCCCAAAAAAAAAAAATTAAATCCTGGGTACGCCACTGATGGCAAGCCTTGTCCTATCTTTTTGCTTAGGTGAGGAAAGTCATACACTCATACACCAGCCTAAACATCTATCATTAAGTTGACTGCATGAAGAAAATGCATCCAAATCTCCTGCACTGTCATGATTTAAACACTTACTGACACATTGATCAGCTATATTCATACAAAAATCTCATGTAAACTAAATCATATTTTATTCTCCTGCTGACAATGTTTTTAAGGACATTGTTAAGAAATTTTATTTAGTCTTTCAGTTTTTGTAATTATTTGAATCTGTTACTAAGAATATGCTTTCTAGCCCACCCTTCTCAATGTTGAAAAGGCAGTTACATCTTAACTTTGAAAAAGAAATAAGATAACTGATTATTTTGTAGTCTTAGAAAAATGAATGACAGCATATAAAAAGAATTTCGATAAACAGTATATATTTTTATTGTAATATTTATCTAGTTTTATCTGACTTCTAATGAGCTCATACAGTTTGTATGTCTTTTTTTTCCTATGTATGTCTACCTATAATTTTACAACAGATGGTCTAATTTTTATAATTTTTATTTTGTTAGAAATGTCTCTTTCTGCACATGTTCCATTTATAATATAAGGATCTAAAAATTGTATATTTGTCCACGTGTTTGTACTGTTTCATGTTTTTTTGCTTTGTTTTTTTACTTCATAGGTTTTAACCTTAATAAAAAAAATAATCAATCATTAGGGGAGACTTGGGAGAGTTGATCCCTAGGGAGACTTGATCCCTAGGTTTAAAACTAAAGAAAAAATGCAATTAAGTCTCCGAAACTGGAAACATTAATAAAGTGATTCCTTATCAATAGATCTAGCAACATAATTTCATTCAGCTATTTTTATTTTTGTTGTAAGAAAGGTATATCTGTTTTCTTACAATCAAACTTCTTTTTGAGTAGGCAGTTTGTGTTTCACATTTTTTGCTAAATATAACTAAATTACTTAATTTTATTGATATAATTTACTAACATTCCTTACTGCTTAAATGTTGTTATTTAAATCCAGTACAGTTTCTTTATTTTTGATTTAGCAATTTTTTTATCCAAACATACACATTAGGGACACTTGATCCCTATTGTATGGGGAGGCTTGATCCTGGGGATCAAGTGTCCCCAAGCCAAAGTTAAGCTAAATTAATGT
This sequence comes from Maratus speciosus, assembly GCA_963932465.1. NCBI lineage: Eukaryota > Metazoa > Arthropoda > Arachnida > Araneae > Salticidae > Maratus > Maratus speciosus. The sequence continues at coordinate 156,662,680 of OZ010787.1, read as the reverse complement.
TAAATTTTATTAACCCCCTACTTCTCATTGTGACATTTAGATATCTGTATTAGAATATAGTTGCCTTGATGTTAGATGGTTTACAAAGATAGAAAGTTAATATGTGGCTGCATATGATGGTTAGCAAGCACATGGTGGATGAATGCACATGTGAGACTGAATAATCATGAAAACCATTAAGCATTGAGAGTTTGAATTATGCCAAAGAAAATGGAATAATTTTGTTAAAAATATCACCACACACTTCTTACAAATTGCAGCCTCTGGATCGTACTGTATGTGGACCACATAAAAGATATTTTAACCCTTTGCGCTCTGGCGTCTCTTACACAAATTTTATTCGATCGGCACCACTTTTTAAAGAGAAATTTCCTTCAAGTACACAATTCCAAAAATGCTCTGATTAAATAAGGTAAATTTTATTTTCCTTTATTACTGGTGCAAAATACAAATTTTGCAAAGAAAGATGATGTCTCCGCAGCAGAGCCAATGAAGTGGTAAGGGTTAATATGGCTGCTCAAGACTGAATGACCAATCATCCTGCTCAAAGGACAAGCAGTTATTGTGTTTATGATTCAACCGACCGAGATCCACTTGATGAACATTCTGATGAAATCATTGAATATCCAGACAATTTGTCGATTGATGAAAATGACTTTGTCATTGCGCGATTTCTGGGAAGTAAGAAAATTAGTCATTTTGTAGGAAAAATTTAAAAGAAGATTTTATCATCTGAATGTGAAATCAATTTTCTAAGAAAACGAGAACTTAAATTCGACCAATTTATTTATTCAGAAAATGTTGAAAATAGTTTGTGGACAGTGAAGACATTGTCAAAAAAGTACCAAAATCAACCATGCTTGGTGGAAATCTTCGAACTGCAATAATTTGAATATTTACATTTTATTTTTCAAGCTTTGAAAATGTTTTTTAATCATTATGTTTTTCTCCCTTTTTACATCTTAGTCAACAATAAATTTCATTTCAACTACTTAATTTGAATCATTTCAATGCATCTGTTTCAAGGATCAAGTCTCCCTTGGCAAGGGATCAAGTCTCCCTGCAACTGAGGAGACTTGATCCCTTTTTTATTTTTTGGAAAACAATTAATTTTTATTTTAAAAACTGTTTTTCAAAAATAAAAAAAATACTACAACAAGAAAGACACATGAGTCTTTAATAATAACTGGAATCATTTTTTTTTAATTTTGTTTTTTCCAAAATAAAAATTAAAAACTGAAAAAGGGATCAAGTCTCCCAGTCTCCCCTATAGAATTTTAATATGGTGTTAAGATACACAGCATTACTTTACATTTTAAAAATAGTCATCCTATTGTGCATAGATTTTTTACAGGGAAATCTAAAACAAATTGTCTACTTTGCATCAAAATAAGCGATATTGACTACAATGAGATTTAAAATTAATGTGGATTAGAGTACTGCTTTAGGTTGAGTGACATGATTTTATCTGAACATGACCTGATCTGTGGTTTGGGCTGGATCATTAATTTTTTTTGTTTGGTGTGGAGTTTGGGTCGGGTTGACTATAATTTTTTCAGCTTCAGGTTAGTTTTAGGTTAGGTTTTGACTTTTGTAGGTCCAGTTTGGTAATCCATTTTTTTAAAAGAAAGTTAATAATATTGTTTAAGATGAAAAAACCACATATTTGAATATAAATGAGTAATATATATGTATGTATATACTATATGTGTATGTTGTTCTGCATAAAAGATAAAACTGAAATTAGAAATATTATTAGAGAGAATTTTTCCCTAATTACACTTTATATATATATATATATATATATAGACACACACACATACATATATACGTATATATATACATAAATTCGAAATTACTAAGTTGAGCAAAATGTTCTGGGAAATTTGCGAAATTTGCGTTGTTATGTGCAAATTAATAACAAAAGCAACAAGGACTATTCTTTAAAGTAGAGACCATCATAGTCCATGACTTTCTGCCAGATTCTGGATTTGCTGTCTAAGTTTGTCGCCGTTACCAGCACCTTCATCCTCATTAATCTCATCGATGGCTTTCAGTATCGTTAGACCTTTTCTCTAATAATGCCGGGTCAACACACGCAAATCATACTGTTCAATAGGCATTTTGGAGCCAAAGTTCCTGAACGCCTATAAATATACCACTAGTACTCCTATGTATAATACAAATTCTGGTAACAATTAGATTAAAAATTTCCCAGAACTTTTTGCTCAACCTAATAAAAATGTAACAAATTCAAATAATTAAATGACCCAAACTCCAATTTAGAGATGTCATAAAGTAACATTTCACACATTTTTCACATTAAAACATCGCACTAAATAAAACCCGCTCTAAAATTCCAGTATAATTGAAAACTAAAACATATTTAAAAACATCAAGTCAAATAAAATTGAAATAGACATAATCTAAGTATAAACTGGAACAACAAATAGAATGTAGCTGTCAAATGACAGTAGAAATTTTTAAAAAAAAAAGCGGCATGTCCATGTCTAATAGTCAGTTGGCAGAACATCCCATATCACAAAAATACATTTCATATAATAGATTTCCCAAGCAAATTTCCCAAGAATAGTCTATGACTGCTGATATAATGCATTGGAAAGGTCAAAGTGTCGACAGACAGATGTATCCTATTTATTAGAAACCATTATAAGAGAACTAGATATAATTTAAGACCATCAATCTACAGGAGAAAAATTTATATAATTCAAAACCTACTGCAACATTGTCTTATATTCATTCTGATTAAGAAAGTATATCTTTATTTAGAATCCATCTTGTCATAATTTCAAATCTAAACCTATCTGGTAATGTGTCTCCATGTTTTTTTTAAAAATCTAATTTGGTTTAAATGGATGTGTTAGGTATATAAAAAAAAAAAAATAATTGTAATAAGAGGAAAGGAGAAAATGAATTTAAATTAATTTAAATTAGGAGTTAATAAATATTATTATGTGATTTTTAATATGAATTAGAAAGGAGAAAGTTTACTATTAAATATGGCCAATGATCGTTAGTGGTTAATGATAAACATTGCATGTGAGAAATGTAAATAAATATAACTTGGTAACTTCATGGTAAAATATAAATAATAAACTCTAGACTCACCCGAACTGTGAAAATACTACTTGCTTGAAGATTGTATATGTTGAACATATTTAAATTGTGCCAAGTGTTAAATATTTACTTTAGAACCTTTATAATTAATAAATCTTTAATATATAATTGTAATAAATTAATTTGGCACTCAATAATAAAAACATCAACACATAAATGATACATATACACTTAATAAAACAAAGTATTTTTATTTAAATGATGTAATTAAATGGGGAAAGGGGAGGGAGAAATAATTTAGTGCACTAATTATACAAATTTTATCAATATTAATTCTTACATGAGTTTCATAGATTTAAATTTCATTTTTAACAGAATTGACATTTCTTTTATAGAAGATTGAAATGATGTTGTTGAGAGCTTGAACATTAATATATTTATATTAAGAATCTTAATTAAATTAATGAAACATCGGTACATGCAAAAAATGCAGTTCATAGTCTTTATCAAAGTATATTTATAGGAAAAGTTCATACTGGAGAGTTAATGATTATGAATCTGAGCAATTGTTCAAATCCTGAGATTTGTAATATGCTCCAAAGCAAAAATAAAATAGGCATCTTACCACCGCGATGTCATCATTGTATAGAAAGCAATAGATGCATTTTCATCGTTCTTACTCAAATTGATTTCGCCATAACGACATATCGAAAAGAGATATGAGAATCGTGAACATCTATATATTAAAATGGGTACTTTTCTTGAGACATCCATTTCTCCTTTTATTATCACCCACATTTTCAAATGGATAATTTATTTGGAACGGATTTCTTGATCACAAAGGAGATCGATGGTACCCGTTATATATCAGTATTCTAAGGTCTTGAATCTCCAACATTCCTACGAACCACTTCGGAACCACAATTTTATCATAGATAAAATACGTAATACACTATAAAATAAGGTATGATTTGAAGGCATAAATATAAGAAAAGGATTTGTCCGAGGATTCCATCCGATCCAACGGTTAAAATAAATCCTTTCACAAAGCATCAACGCGCACTTGTTCGCACGTTGAATCGTTGATTGGCTGATTTAAAATCGACGATGCCACACAGAGTAATAAAAATGTTTGAATAAAATAACGTTAAATGATGAATTTTAGATTTGAAAATTATTATAAAGATATTCTATTACGTTAGAATGTATTAATTTTAAGATTTATTATTTTATTATTGATAATTTTTGACGATCTTTTATGGCGATTAAATTAAAATTGTTTTAAAGTGAAATTTAACTGAAAAACGAACTTAACGAAAATTAATGAATATTTAAAGGTAGAATTTAAATTTTGAAAGTAAAGAAGTTTTTTGATTTAATTTAAATATTTTAAAATAGTTTTTTAAATTAATTTTAATTGGAAAGGATGTTATTATATAACAGGATGTTATATGCTTCTAAATGTTATATGCTGCATCTTTAATCCTAGAATGCTAACCTTTATCTTATATTATAATATGAACAAAAATTGCGTGTGTATGCATATGTAAATTTTATCTTAAAAGCGGCTCTAACGATTTTGACGAAATTTTGTATTCTATCGTTTTCAGGCACAAGAATACCATTGGGCTAGGTTGCATGTTCAAGAAAATTCAATTAGTGGGTCACAATGGATCAGGTGTCAAGCTAAACATTTTGGCAAAATTTTGTAATATATCTTTTCTGAGCATGAGAAGACCATTGGGCTATGTCACATGTTCAAGAAAATTGTATTAGTGGATCATTTTTGGGTCACTGTGTGTCAAGATAATTAATTCTATCTTAAAAAGGACTTTAACGATTTTGACTAAATTTTCTATTTTATCATTTTCGGGTTCGAGAGAGGATTGGTTAGGTTGCATGTTTGAAAAAATTCTGTTAGTAGGTCATTTTGGGTCACTATGTCTCAGGATAATGCCAATTGCATCTAAACAGCAAGAATGATACAGTGAAAATAAAATATCGAATTGAACACGAGGCTAATTTTGACCGAGCTAAGCTCGGTCATCCCTGCTAGTATTTAGTACTTAAATACTAACCATGCGTAAAATTTCCATATTTAAAATACATTTAAGGCATATTAAAAAAAAAAAAAAAAAAAATCTTATATATATATACTCATACATTTAAATTTTATTTAGAAAATTATTCATTAGACATATCCTTGTAATATAATTCAGCAAAATAAGCATACTTAATGTGTAAAAAAAGAAAGGACATGTGAGTAAAATTTATGCAGGTTGGTATTCTAGGATTAATGAAGGACCAGTATTTATTTAAAATACATTATATGACAATCACTGAAAGTGAGTATTGCAACTGATAACTTCATTTCAAAATTATCAATTGGTTACAATTACACACACTTTGAGTAATACTGAATGTTTCTAAATTAATTCATATAGAAATTTAAAGTAGACTTATTATAGAACTCATCATTTAAGGGGAAAAGAAAATAAAAATATTTTGTATTTACATGTATATATCATAAACACATTAAAAAATAAAATTTGATTAAAAAATAAAAAAATTGTTGATTAATCTTTTGAAGAGTGCAAGTCATGTTAATTTTTCTGCTTTATGTATGTTTATTATTTTTGTTGATTATTTTTATTTGTGCAAAAATTACAAGCCATACATTTAAATTTTAAATATAATTGAATATTTTTATGTGTATATACTTCAAATACAGCTCGTGAAGCAGCAGTTTGGGAGCTTGAAGAAAGGCATTTACAAGAGAAACATCAATTGTCGAAACGTCAGCTAAAAGATATTTTTTTTCTGCAACGTCATCAAATGTTGGTACGCCATGAAAAGGTAAATTGTTTGATTTGCTCTGAGACTTTTGTCATTAATGATTCCAAATAGTAGACCTTATCAAATCTCTCATATTCTAAGCACTACCGTAATTTCGCACATATCTGCCACACCTCAGATAACTGGATTTCCTACCAGAATTCATTTTAAATAAAATGTGACTTGCTTCTGCTTAGCACTTATTTGACTTCTCTTTTCAATACCTTTTCCAGCATGAAAAAGACTTAGCTAAGCCGCGGCTGATACGCGCAAAATTACGGTAGTTTATGGTAACTAAACACCATGATGAAGTTTTGATCCTTATTCGTCCTTGTGTTTGCATTTTAAAAGATATCCTATGATTATAAAATGTATGTTAAATGTGTGATTAATTGAAACTAATTGAAAGTTCTTTTTTCTTTTAGTAAATTTTTTTTTATAAATTAACTTTATAGTTACATTTCTAATAGACCTAAGCTGTCTTATTTTTCTCAGTAGGGTCATTTCATGTCAATTCAACCAATTTTTTTATGGTTTGTAACCCGACTGACAGGAATTTGGCTGAAACCTCGTGTATATACCAATTCTATCATGATATGAATACATCAGAAATTTTTCCTTCGTAGACCACATAGTTTGTGAGATATGGGGGGTCCAATTTTTGGATTTTTCTCAAATCGCACATTTCTGAGTCTGTATTTTTAGACTGCAGTTCCATTTTCAAAAAATTGTTTCTCTGGATCTAAAACGCGAATCATCTTAAAAATATCACTAAGTACATAAAAAGATGCAGATTTTAATAAAAAAATATTTAAAAAATTAATTTTAAATATTTAGGGCCAAAAGATTTTTTGTTTACAGTTATATTGTAAAAACAAAATTAAGGGATTTTTAAATTAAAAAAAAATACTTATAATAAAAGAAAATATATGAATGAATAAATAAAGGAAACATTAGGATTATGCACAAAATTTAATGGAGGGAGGATAGACTGCAGTCACAGACTTTTCTCCCCTTTTTACTCAGAAGAGAAAAAAAACAAAGCAAAAACTTTACTTTGCAAAATAAAGGAAGAAAGAAACATTGAATAATATATTCAACAAGTCATAGGAACCACAGTAGTTATTTAGGTACCACAGCTAAAATTAGGCAGATTTTTTTTTCTTGATTGGTGCAGTTTCCCAAAACAGGGCAAAATTTGCATAAGTCATGAGAAAGACATCATTTTTATTTCATAACTAGAAAGCCCAAAGTGTAAACTGTTTTTTAAAACAAAAATAAATTGGAAATTTACAACAATCTAAATTTTTAAATTATTTATAAGCAATTTTATTTAATGTATTAGATTTAATTAATGATTATTTCAATTTTAATAAAAATGAAGTCTCACCCCTAGCTAATGTAAAAATTTTGCCCTGTTTTAGGAAATTGCACCATTCAAGAAAAAAAAAAAAAAATCTCTAATATGTCTAATTTAAACTGTGGTACTGTGTGCGTAAATAATTACTGTGGTTCTTATGACTTTTTAAATTTATTTAATATAAGTGCTTCTTTTATTTTATTTACAAAGTAAAGTTTTTGGAACACAATTTCAGATAATGTGTTATATGTACCAATACTATACAAATTTTCTACTGTTACAAAATAAATAAATCAGTCTGATTTTCAGGGCTCATTTTAGAAAATAAATCAAAATGATTAATAAATTTTAATTAAAAATGTGCAGCAATTATTTAGGTACCATAAGCAAAGTTAAAGATTTTTATCTCTTGATAGGTACAGCATCCCAAAGTAAGTCAAAATTTTTGCATAAACCATGAGAAAGACATCATTTTTATTTCATAAATAGAAAGCCCAAAGTGTAAACTTTTATTTAAAAGAAAAAGAAATTGGAAATTTTATTTGCCTTTTTGTGTAGAGCCTTTTTTGTAAAGTCACAAAAATTTGGAAAAATAACCATAACTTTCAACTTTGGTTCAACTTTTTGGCTCTAAATATTTAAAATTAATTTTTAAAATTTTTTTTTATTAAAATCTGCACCTTTTTATGTACTTACGGCGATATTTTTAAGATGATTCGCATTTTAGATCCAGAGAAACAATTTTTTGAAAATGGAACTGCAGTCTAAAAATACAGACTCAGAAATGTGCGATTTGAGAAAAATCCAAAAGTTGGACCCCCCATATCTCACAAACTATGAGGTCTAGGAAGGAAAATTTTCTGATGTATTCATATAATGATAGAATTAGTATATACACCAAGTTTCATTCAAATCCCTGTCAGTCGGGTTACAAGGTCTGGTTTAATTGACATGGAATGACTCAGTAATAAAGGGTACCTAAGTATATTCTCTTAACATACAATCTTGTGTATACTCATAGGTAGTATATATACAGTAAACGCCCGATTTTATGAACTCGAGAGGACTCATATAATGTGTTCATAAGACCGAAAGTTCGTAAATGGGAATAACATTAGTTCAGTGTGAAACTGGTCAGGACAAGTACATCAGTTCGTAAAAATGAAGAATTAGTAAAAACAAAGAATTCGTAAAAAAGAGGTTCGTAAAATCCAGTGTCTACTGTACTATAATATACTTATTAGGCATACTGTGATATTAAGATCACATTATATTCTATTTTCTCTATTAAAGAATGTATAATACTAATTTTCTGTAATTTTATCTGTAATTGATTAATCAAAATAAAAAAAAATAGGCTGTCAGAAAATTCGTTTCAAAATACAAACTTTGACAGCATTTTCAGAAAAATCCTTTGTTTTTATAGAAAAAGTTAAAAATTCAATTTTGTGCATTTGCTAATAAAAATCTATTCACTAGTGTGTCAGGAAGTGTAGTCAGTTGGTATTTAAGAACAGCAATAACTCATTCAAATGCACTGCATAGGCAATCAGTTTTCTAAAGGCTACTTACAAATTACGAGTTACCCATTCCAAACAGGCTACCTTCTGGTACATTCTTGAATTTATTTTCATTTGTAAACTAAAGTGTCTTCAGGTGTTTGTATTCAGAAAATATGAAATCAAATAATGTTTTCCATTAATTTTATAAAGGCAAAGGAAATCTGTGAAAGTTGGCATATTGAACCGGATTTTTTGTCAGTACAGCCCAAGACAGGTATTCATGCCACACCAATTGCTTATAACCATAAAATCAAATACCTTTTTCCATTTTTGATAAAGGTAAAGGAACTTTAATAAAAATCTGTGAAAGTTGGTGTTATGAACCAAATTTTTTGACAATATGGCCCTAAATAGATATTAATGAGACTGCAATTGCTTATAACTAAAGATGTAATACATTTATGGAAAAATGAAATATTTCTTTTTTATATTGGAAGGATGCTTTTATGACCATATATTTCTTTTAAATACTTGATTTGTGATAAATATATTAAAAAATATGCTGACACTTATAAAGGGGAAAAAATGCTTATCCATCATTTGTATGAGTAACCATCATTCTTATAAGTGCAAGTAAATTCACAAAGCAATGAAAGAAGCAATGGATAAAAAATTTGAAATGTATTTTTTAATTACTTTATTTAACTTGGTAATATGTTTTTCATTTTTACTTAGGAGTTCATGTGATCATGTGCAGCAATTGAGAAGCCACGACTATGTATACTGTTAAAAATTTCCTTAGAAGCAAATGCACTACAGTAAATTAACATCAAACTAACTTTTCTATAGAAAAGGTCTTTGATTGAGGAATGACTGAGATGGCTTTACCTTTTTTATTTCATAATCTAAGGTCTTAAATTCAACTCTTGGCATGGTCATTTTTTTTTTCACTCATTTGAAAAAATTCAGTTTGTATGATATCTTTACCAATCGGTATGATTGATTTAAAAATAAAGTGTATCTAAGTATCCATCTTTAATGGAGTTGCATTACCTGTGGTATATTCTGTTGAGCTATCTGCATTGCAGACTAGATGCTATTGCCAATAAGGTTGTCTGAGTGAAATGTGTTCAGTTGTCGGTCTAGGTAACTCAATAAGTAGAGCGTGTGCAATTTAAGTCAAATGTCTTGGGTTTCACTCCTGACATGGGCATTTTTCACTCTGTTGGAAACATTCAGTTTGTATGGTATCTTTACTAATCAATATGATTGAGTTGATAAAGCACCTGATAATTCTCAAACTTAGAAGAATTCAAAGGCCACTTTAGAAAAGTTTTCATTTTTATTATTGTATTTATTTATCTGTGGATGTGACCTTGTGCTGTGAACTTAAATAAAAGATCTTTGTCAGAAAAATTGCTTGCCATCTTTTCCTTTAAAATACTGCAATACAAAATATGTATTTTTTGCGATCTACCAAGGAAAAAAAATCATGCATCTTTAAGGACACTTTATAATTTTTTTATGCATCCCTCTTCTAATTTTTCTTAAATAATGTGCTATAGTACATCCCTGTTATTCATTTTATATGTTAATGTATATACAATTGACTCTCTGTTAACGTCATTCTACTTAATGACGATCTCTATTTAAGGACGATATTTTGGGGTCCTGGCTCCTTTAAGTAAAAAAATCTCTATTTAAAAAGACAAAATTGTTTTAACAACAATTTTCACATAGTTTTTTTTTTTCCTGATCCCTTTAAGTATGTTAACGAGGGGATTTCCTCTGATAGAAAAACAAGTTTTCTTGCAATTCAGATAAAGGAGAAGGGTGTAATGAACTTTACCCATGTGACGAAGACGTTTTAACAGCCGACTTCAGAAATTTAGATCAAATTTATGAAGATGTTTTAACAACCGACTTCAGAAATTTAGATCAAATTTATGAAGATATCACAAATGAAAATGCAACTTTAGATGCAGAAGATGGTGATGAAGCTGATGATACAGAAAGCAATACACTACACCTCCTTCTTACTCAGATGCGAATTCTGCCCTGGATATTTTTCGCCAGTATATTGTTTCATCAAATATGGAAGATAGCTCATTCAACCTTCTTGAAAAGATTGAAGCAAGGGCACTTAAAACTGGACTACCATTAAAACAATCTACACATTTTGATTTTTTAAAAACTTAATTTGTTTGATTGAATGAATTATAAATATTTTTATTGTACTTTAAGTAACATTGTATGCTGTAATGTTGTTTTTGCATGCAGTGTAATTAATGCAATTTGTATTTGTGCAATAAAAATATGTTGTACATCTGTATCAATAAAAACAAAAGAAAGAAAGAAAAATTAAAATAAATGTAAGTAAATAAATAGAACCTTTTTCTAAACACGCCAATATATTGAGAAGTGTATTGATAGTTCTAAGCATGTAAACTGTGAAGGGAAATGTCTTTCAAGTACTATTTTTCCACAAATTCTGTTTAGGGACGATCTCTATTTAAAGACGATTTTTTGAGGATTCTTGAAAGTCATTAAACAGAGAGCCAACTGTATATTTTTTTTATAGTGAAGAGAGGATAGTGATGATGGAAAAGAGAATGGTTGTGAATGGCAATTTTTTAAATATGCAGCTCTATTTCTTTAATTGGTTTAATTTATATAACATGTGGCCAAATTACAAAAGTATGTCATTCTTAACATCTTTTATTAGTATTTTAGTCTTATGAAAAGCATTTATTTGTTATTTTTTATACTTAAATAGTAACTTATTTTAATTAGTTTGATAGAATGTGGTTTGGTGCTTTATTTTAGTAGCTTTTGCAATGAAACTTCATTAATGTGGAGTAAAAGATACATTTAAGTAGTGTAACTTTTTAAAAAATCATATTGCATGCATTAAATAGGCCATGTCAATTGAAATTATTACATTTTCTTTTTATTATTTTGGTGTATTTTGATGTTGTGGGGTAAGTTTCAACTTTCCTGCATTTTCGAATTTTTTTTTTTTTTAGAAAGTATGATAAATATAGTAATAGATTTATGGTAAGATTTCTTTGTTAACCTTGTCTGTATTTAAGTTTGACGCAATGAATTATTTCAGTTGTGAGCATATACCTTAAGCTTTCCCTATTTTGCCATTTTTAAAGGAATTGGAGCAGGTTAAAAGGATGAATGCTTGCAAAGAAGAAGAACTATTAAAGTTACAAGCAATTGAAAAGAGACAACTCCCTAAAAGAATCAGAGCTGAAATGAAGACTCGAGAATTGATGTTCAGAGCAAGTTTACGTATTAGCTATGCAAACTTATCAGAAACACCTGAAGAAGAAAGAGAAAAAATAAAACAAGTAATTATTTTAATTTTTGGAAACTAGGTTTTATTTTATTTTTATATTTCTAAAAAATATATTAAAGAAAATTAAAATCCTATTAAAGTTTTTATTGCAGATCTTTTCTCCTCGCTGTTTAGTTCAGAATAAACTAATTTTTTTTTCTTTCATTTCAGTGTATGTTCTGTATTTGACGTTACTGCAATGCTTACCTATTATAAAATATCCATATGTATGCAATTGCGCAGATATTATAAACCATCACACCTATAGATTTTTTTTTAAATTAAATATTTATCATTTTCAGTGTTACATCTATGTGCTACATAAGTTAAAACCTAAAAAGTTAAGCTTCATGAAAACTATATTTATCTTTGGGTGATGCATTCACTGTAATTTGGCCTATGAAACACAAAACTGCAGAAACCAAAAATTAATGTATGTATGTTCTACTTTTGGTTGTCACAGAATATATTTAACATAAAAAGAAATTTTTTTTTATAAGTTATAGCTGCATTAAAAAATATATATGATTTCTTATTTGCATATTTTTGAATTTTTCTTATTTACATGATATTTGATATAAAAATAAATGTTGAACCTTGATTAAAATATTCGATTGTCCTTGCTGTTTGTTTATGATATTACTTAGATTTATGGAAAGTGAAAAATGGAGCATAGCTTTGTAAAAGTTTGCTTACCATGATAGATTCCGAAAAAGTTTGTTTTTAAATGAAAATCTTTCCAAACGAACCTAATTTTAGGAGCCTGACTGCCTTTGGCAGCATATACCCTCAAATCTGTATGATTTTATATTTGTAAATTAAATCTATCCAAACAAACCTAGAGCTGGAGTGTTAGGTCAGTGTACATTGGGTGTGCTGTGCATGCTCTGATCTATTTTTGCAAACAAACCTCAAATTTCTATGATTTTATATTTTAAAATGAAAATCTATCCAAGTGAACTAAGGAGGCCTGCTGCTATAGTGATTGCAGATTTAATTACTGACATTGAGATGTATTCACCTTTCAATTCTGACCAAAAGTTCATGAGAATTATGAATTTTTAATAATGGTTACACTATTTCATACATATTGATATACATCACTGAGATGCACTACAAGATATTTACTATAGAATATGTTTTGCATATTTTAAAATTTAACTAATATTTTGTATATTACTTGGTATGTATAAATTCTATAGATCATATATAGGGCTGCACAAAAATATTCGAGTACACTTATGCTTATTGACAAAAATTGCTGAAAGGAAATTTTCAACTGTATTATGCATAGAGATGGGAACACTCAGAAAAACCCCCAGAAATTTTGAGAGGAAAAACCCAGATTTTTTTTCTTTTTTTCCCAAAGGGGCTACTTTCTAATTTGGAAAAATCAAAATTTTATTTATATAATAACTAATTAAAATTTTTTATAATGGCTAAATTCTGATACTTTATATATTTTTTCATGTTCATTTTCTCATATGAAAATGTTAACATGGAAAATACGATTTGTAAGCAGTGTAGAAAGAACTTGAGTGCTTTAAAGGACCCTTCACAAAATTCAGAAACATTTTCAGTTTCCAAGCCGAATCCTTCAGAAATGTGGTGATTTTAAAATAAAAAAAGCTTGTCACTTAACAGCTGAAATCATCAATGAATATATTATCTAGCTGTATATGTGGATGAAGGACCTTTATTAAAAATGTCTAAATATGACCTAAATATAAAAATTTTGTAATTCACAAAATAATGATTATATTTTTTTACCAGTATATCCAAAAGTTCACAATTTCACAAAAATAGGATCATATGAAAAATAAATCTAAGTAATGAGTATAAATATAAGTATCCCTGGTAAGATAATTAAATGCAATTTCTCTTATTAAAAATTAAAATCCATGTTCAAAATTATTTTAATAATATCAATTACCATGAAAATGGTAAGGTTGAAAGTCTCATATAAAATTTGAAATGTGCATTTATTTTATTGGCTTTGCTGTATTTTTTGATGTAATCAGATGGTAATCGCCAGAAATATTTAATTATTATTAGAGAAAAAATAACAACCTGCAGTTGAATCGATTTTCAATTGCAATACATCCGGTGGCATCCCTGGCAAATCGAGTGATTTCAAAAATTCTGTTGGATAATGAACCACTTCATCTGCTTCTGCAACAGTATCGACAGACTTGTATGTGACTGCCTCGCTTTGAATGTTAGACTGAATAACAGGGTTGGCAAAAATCCGGTTTTTTGTACAAAACCCCAACCCACCTGGGTTTTTGTGGGTTTTAGTTATTTTTCTGTATATTTGTATATTTATATAATATATGTGTGTACTCATTTAAAAATATATTCATTAAGTTACATTTTTTAATTACATTTGATCTATTTATTATTAATTAATATTATTTATAATATCAGTTAAAAAAATTATTCTATTCTGATATTAGTATTAACTTAATACTAATATCAGAATAAATTTATTAACTGATATTATAAAATAATATTAATATTATTATTATTAATTATTATTAATTCTAATAATATTACTATTATAATTAACTGAATACCTTGTTTACTCATGTAATAGTCGCACCCCCGATTTGAAGCAGAAAAAACCGTCAAAATATTTTCTTCACATAAATTGGATGGATGAAAAAATGATGAAAGATTAGGTTCACAATGTTTGGAAGAAAAGGTCTGGATCATTGTTCAAAAAACCAGCCATGTTGGTACTTGATAGCATCTGAGGACATCTTTTTGAGATGTAAAGAAGGAACTTTCAGAAGGCAAAACAGATCTTCTGATAATTTCTGAAGGACTCGCATTGATTTTGCAACCGTTGGTCATATCAGTTAACAAGCCGTTTAAAGACTGTATAAGATGAGTATATGGAGATTGGATGGTAAATGGGAACAAAGAAAAACTCCCAGTGGAAAAGTAAGGTGTCTATCCCTGAAACTAATGTGTTGTTTGATGTTACAAAGTTTGACTTTAATAACAAGCGATATAATTTCAAAAAGTTTTAAGAAGACTGTTATCTCCGATGCTTTGGAGATGACATTTTATGGAATGACGGAGATTTTTCAGACACTAATTCACATTACAATAGTGATACTGATACATTCAGTGAAAGTGATTTATTATGAGATTTTTTTGTCAAAATTTTCACAAAGATTATTTGTAAATTTTATGCCTATAAAAATATTACCTTAAAAAGAAAAATGATATTTAATAAGCAGCACATAATCTGGAAACATTTGGTAAGTTACTAATTTTATTATAATGTGTTTTTTTATACCAGTAATGTTTTAGCATTAGAGTGTACAATATTGTGAAATAGATTTCCCCGCATAATAGTCACACCTAGACTTTCACAATGAAAAATTGGCAAAAAAAGTGTGACTATTACGTGAGTAAACACGGTACTATTAAGTGATAAAAGTGAGTTCTTATCTTATCACTTTTAAATACATTTTAGTTGTCATAATGAATAATTATTTTTTATTTTTTGTAGTAACTGTAATAATTAAACTAGCTGACTTCGCCCGCTAGCAGGGCCTTCCTCTTATCAGTGCCTCTAATAATATGAAATCACAAACCTCAAACCAGGTCCCCGCTGCCTACGGCACCGTATAGCATGAACACAAGGAAGTTATACTGAAATGCTACAAACAGGTTATCCGGCCTGAGCATTTTTTAGCTAATATAATGGATGCAAAGTAGGGTGTCCCAGGAGAGGCCAAAAAAATAAAAAGCTTGAAAATGCCAAGTCTCACCTTTTAAAAATGTTCTTTCTGTCATAATATGATATTACAAAAAAATTCAAATCATTTCACAAAGGTTTAGGAGTCCCCCAAGCTAACAGAAAATAGGGAACTTATGGAAATTTTTTGATTTCTAATTAATATGCAGGATTGCAGAATTCTAGTACACTTTTCTTACATTTTTTTTTATCCTAAATTTTGTTTAAGAACACTACACACATTACACACTGTATCATGTTTAACAATGATTTAATTTGATGATATATTTTTTATAAAATTACTATCCGAGGACCATATTTCATTTTTCTGATCATTACACTTCTAATGCTCTTCAATCTTTATTAATCTACTAGATTTCATTAAATTAATATCATGAACTACAATGTTTCTAATATTAATAATATATGGCAGCTCCAGCAGGTGTTAAAGGAAGGTTTCAGTGATTTATTTATAAGTCTTCAGTTTTGGATATCGATGAAGCCAATAAATATTATGAAGAAACCCCTGAGGAAGAAGTTGCAGTAAAAATACATTCAGATGATAATACAAAGCCCAAAGGAAATAAATTTAAGCTCTGCAGTCGCAGATCCATTATTACTCCAAGATTGCTGCTGTTTTAGATTGAACTAAGACCAGCATAAAAGATCCACAATGATAATAGCATCTATAATAAACAAAAAAGGTTGCTCTTCCTCTACCATGATTTCTGACCTGCTTGTAAAAATCCATAGTGCTTTAAAAAGTACTGTTAATCGGGAATGCCAATATCTTCACCAAGAAACCATTCAACAACTAAAAACACTGTTTGAAACATCAAAGAAGGTTGTTCATTGAAGAGGAAAACTGTTAGTCAATTTGTCATCAAAAAGCATAGGAAATATTGATCATTTAGCAGTACTAGTTTTTTCTTTGTAAGATAAACATACTGTTATGATGTGTTTGAAGGGGTTTGGGAATATTAGAAAATTTACACTGGGAAAGGAATGTAACACAGCTGCAATATCTGTTTTTTCTCTTTTGAGGGTCCATGTTTAGATAAATAGAGGGGTCTGAGTTTTCTGTTTTTCTCATTACAGAGAAAGATTGGTGGTTAGATATGTGTTTACAGTTGGATATAGGACGGATGAAAATATTGAATTTCAATGGATGAGAAAGATATTTCCACACTTTGCGGCTGGACTTTTGACCCAAGCAGCAATAAACTGAGGAAGGGAGATCTAGGTTTGACGTTCGTTAATCCTTCCAAAAACTATAAATTTGGCGGTGAATGTCCGGGATATTGGTACAGCTTAAGGGGGTTAAAGAGGTTAGCGTTACTTAAAAATTCAAGCGTTCTCATGGCGTCAGAGGGGGCGTAGAGAATTTTAGCCAATTAAAGCTGGGTTGGGTCTGGGTATCTCCCGTCTTTAATAATAAAAAGATAAAAAAAAAAAAAAAAATAGAAGAGGAGGATAGTAGGGGATTTTCAGGGGGCAGAGGCACCCAGTGGTTGGAAGAAAGCGGTCTTGTCCGGCTAAAAATGAGGATCGTTCATGAAGTCCGAAGAAGGAGGAATTGTTGCCTGACTCCCGTAGTTGACGCTCGAAGCTGAAAGATTCACCTGAAAATAGGAGGGGGCCCTTCTAGTGAAATGTCGAGAATGTTTATTTAATTTCTGAGGATCCTTAGTAATTTTGTCTATGCTGTTGGAGCGGAAGTTTATGATGACGGATCTAATGTAATTGTCTGGAATACGGTACAGACTGTTTTCTCCGTGGCAGCCGAGAGGTTCGACGCTGATCTTATAGCATTGATTGAAGAATGCCCGATGCCGATCAAGAGGTATTTTACCCGATGTTACTGGAGAGTTGTGGATATCCATTAGAGACTGTTTCTCCACGGCAGCCGAGTGGTTCGACCATGGTCTTTGGGTAACCAGTATAAATAAGGAGGAATAACAGTTTTTGTGATATGAGCAAAGTGTTTTAAAAAGGACCTATGCTTTGACTTATATTTTTACATTAATATAAGGAGGAATAACAGTTTTGTGGTATGAGCAAAGTGTTTTAAAAAGGACCTATGTGAGACTTTACATTTTCATTAATTTTGGATAACTGTAACAGCCAGTTGCTCACTTAGGGTAAGTGTTGCATTTTTTTTATTTGAACATTGAGTTTTGATAATTTTATAGGGTTTATGTAATCCTTTGGTTTTAAACTTATCGCACAAGTTGCATCATTGTTAATATTGTCATTTTGAATTATATTAACCGTGTTGCTATAATGTTATGTTTAGGGATTTGAAAACTTTATAAGATAAAGTGACAATCTATAAATTTTAAATGTAAATTTAGTAAAATAAAGTGTTAATTATAGGAAACGTATAAAGAGGTTTATTTGAATTTTTAATAATTGTCTCTTATTCATAAAAGTTTAGTTCCAAGATTAACTTAATGTAAGTATGTTTCTTCCAGTGCTAAACTGTAAAATCTATAATCATTATTGGATTGGACGGCTTTTAGAGCACCGTATGGAACACAACGCAATGGACACATTTAGTTTATAATTTAAATAAAAGGTTGCAAGGTTGAATTGATATTAGAATTTAATAAGATTGGTAGATAATTAGTGAGTTTAGTAATCATTTAACTTTAAATATTTAATATACACAATTGATATACTAAGTTTAGATAACAAAATAAATACAACATAACAATACTAAGCTTCTTGGAGTTTCTACGTTATTGTCTGGAACTGGCAATGAAGCAGCTGATGCTGTTTTCGAGCTCTTAAAATCGTGGAAATGTGAATCTCAAGTAATTGGCATGTGTTTCGATACAACCCATACAAATAGTGAAAGATTCAAAGGAGCATGTACAATTCTTGAACAAAAAATAGGCAGAAACCTTTTGTGGATAGCATGTCGGTATCACATGTTTGAGGTTCTACTTTCTGATGCATTTAGTGTGTGTTTTGGGCAATCTACTGGGCCTGAAATGTTTTTATTTAAGAGATTCCGAGAAAACTGGTCTAAGTCAACTACCATGAACCAAAAAAACAATCAGTACCCATCATAACAGCATCAGACAGATTAAAAATGTTTACTTCTGACCAGGTAAAAACTGCTACAAAACTACTTTGGGATGATTACAAAGAAATTTTAAATCTTGCATCATTAGTGATTGGATTAGACATTAAATTTAGAATTAAAAAACCAGGTGCTCTTCACCGAGTTCGCTGGATGGTAATTTATTCCTTGAAAATGAAGTTATTGCTTATTGAGAATGAAAGCACAATGGTATTAACTGCTCAAGAGTTTCAATGTATACAACAATTTACACTTGTATGTGTATATTTGCAGTCTTGGTTTACTTGCCAATCTGCTGTTGATGCTCCTCCTAATGATGTTTCACTGATTATAAGGTTGAAAGAATATGATGTCAAACACATAAGCAATATTGGATTAAAAATGATGTTACGTCATTCATGGTATGTGAGTGGAGAACTGCAACACTTAGCTTGTTTTCAGATCTTCTTCCTGGTAAGTTTAATAGTTTTGAGCACGAAAAAAGAAAGGAGCTCTAATTCACATCTATTAGAAATACTTTCTCTAAAATTGGCTGATTTATGTATTTCTAATAGTTTCTTTGAAATGGCTAAATTTGAAGATTGTTTCCTCAGTGGTACCAGTCAATCATTGGCCCAAAATGCCATCCTATAAAAAAACTGCAGTATTTGCTAAAAGATGCCTTTTGTAAAAGATCTTGCTGAACAAGCTGTTGTATTCATACATGACTTTAGTTATTCAAGAAAGAATGAAGAGCAAGAACAGTTTTTGTTACAAGTCGTAGAGATAGGGATGCACAGAAAGAAATTTTGTAAAGAGCAATCGCTAAAATCGTTTTGAAATGTAGTTGATTAAAAATGTATAAATAAGTATGTGATAACTTTAAAATATTCTTATTCAATGGTTTTATTTTTCAATTGTAAGATAATTGTTTACCTAAGTTCACTTTTTGTGCATAATTATACAGAAGGTAGAAGTGTCTGCAAAATCACATTTTTCTTGATTTCAATATTATATTATATCTCTTCCTACCAGAGCAAAAACATAATTTATACAAAATTTATTTGAAACAATATATAAGACGCTTTCATAAATGAAAAAAAAATGTCATTTGAACATTAATGGTTTTTAATGTAGCTAATAAAAAAATGCCACATTTCACATTATTTTGGCCTTTTTTATGTAAGTTCAGTGACCTTGGGAGACCTCTAAATATTTTTTTTTAATTCTGAAACAATTCAAGGTGTTTTATATTCACAGAAAGAACATTTTTAGTGGGTGAGAGTTCACAATTTTAAAAGTTGATTTTTTGGGGCACCCTAATGCAAAGTTTAGAGGGGAAAGGCTTAATTCAACAGAAGAGGAAGAAGCTGAAGCATGATAATTCAGTATCATTCAGAGTGGTTACCTGCAATATTGGCATTTAAAATTAAAGACATAGACTATTTTCCTAAATCACTTTTCTCAGAAAATATTGTGTCACAATTTTCAGCTTCAAAATGGTGGGAAATTCTGAAAGAAAAAGTATAGAAAAAGAAAAACAACAAGTTAGATTGCGATTTTTGTAGTTTTTTCCAATTTCTGCATTCTGTTCCATCTAGCTCTGCTTCCATCGAGAGGATTTTCTGTACATTTGGATTCATATGGTCTAAATTGCAGAACAGACTAGGCTCAGAGCAGTGTGAAAAACTAGTAAATATCTATAAATACTACCATAAAAATCAAAGTGAATGTGCTTTTCATTGGTTAAACTATAAAAATGATCAATTATAACTATTTTAAATATATTAAATTGTGTAAATTATTTGAAATATATTTTAAATGTATTTAAAAAAATAAATTTAAAAAATAAAGATTGTGAAATAAACTACCTCCTAATTATCACAAATACAACTTATTTTTATTCATTTATTTTTATGTAATTTTGATAAAAGAAACCACCTAGGTTTTGGGCTTAAAAGGTAAACTTGTATTTTGTATTTCTAAATACTATAGGGGGGATTTGCAGATTCAAAAATGATTTTTAGCAAAAACCCACTTTTAACAAAAACCCAGGCAAGTTGATGTTGGTGGACCCACCCAGGGGCGGCGCCAGAACTTGGGGGGGGGGGGCAAATTAGTCCCTCAGCACCTGACCCGAATCCGAAGATTACATTTGAAGTCAACCCGCAACCCAACCCGAACCCGAAATACTTTAACCCGCAACCCGAACAGAATCCGAAATGAAAGGAAAGTAAATAAAGTTTTAATGCAAATGTGAAAAGTAATCTATAATTACATCTCTAATACCAATTTTATGTTTTCCATAGAAAAATGGACAAATCTGTATTCTTTAATATTCGAATATAGTAAAATGAATAGCAGACACCTTGTTAGATGGAGTAGTGCATCGGGTCGGGGTCAGGCTGTACTTAATTTTCCTTTTTCGGGTCGGATGACTCCAACTTTCTTTCTGCTGGTCAGGTTCACCCTAAGATATTTCTTGCTGGTCATATTTATGCTTTTTGCAAGTTGGGTTTTTAGGATTTTCAAAAAAAAAAAAAAAAGTTTGAGCAGAACTGTGTTTTAAATGCAAATAAATATCTATATGAATATGGATGAATGTATATTCACTTTACTGCAACAGATATAAAATGTATATAAGAAATGTGATCATAGATTATTCTCTCTTTAAGAACCATTTTTTTTTTTTTTGTGCTTCGGAATATGAAAAATATTACCAACATTTCTTTTCTGATAAACAGAAATATATATGTATCGTATTTGTGATAGTTTTTGCACACATACACATGTTACATGTAGATTGGGAGGTGACCACTATTCAAAAGTATAAGTGTACGAAAATATAAGTGTTAGGAATTGAAAAACTCTTCACTAAATAGACGTGTCCGCTTTTTCGGGAGTGTCCATTGTGGAAATCTTATTGTATATAGATTTTTAACCTGAAAAATATTTTGGAGATTATTTTGAAAAATCGGATCAACCCGAACCGGACCCGCAAGAGTCAAAATCCAACCCGAACCCGACCCGCAGCAAAAAAGTAGAAGCCAACTCGACCTCGACTCACAACAAAAAAATATAGCTCCAACCCAGGGTCGGGTCGGATGCGAGTAAAAGCGGGTAATCCGACCTGATGCAGGACTCTAGGCCGATTTCATAATATATATTAAAAAAGTGTCCACGAGCCCGGGCCTGTCTCGAAGCCCGAGTTCGGTAAAATTTTCGTTCATTAAGCTCGGTCAGGGCTTAATTTTTATCTCAAGACTCGGGTCGGGCTGAGACTAAATTTTATTTAGTTAAATGTTGGGCCGGGTAGGAATTTCATTTCTCCAGGGACAGGTCTGGGTCTTGAAATTTTCTGTAGATTCGGGGCAGACAGGGACTGTATTTTATTTTTTCAGGGCCATATAGGATAATTTTTTTCTCACGAGTAATGTCCCGGTAAAGTTCCTCCTTTATTAGTAGAGAAAATGGACGATAAAACAGCATATCTTTGTTTGTTTCTTCGTCTTTCTTTTTTGTTTGCGTTTTTTTAAATAAAAGGCAGAGTATTTGGTTAATTTCTAGAGAAATTAATCAAATCCCCCTGGGCCAAAAATGCGAAAAAAGCAGACAGGCCGAGCGTCATGGTAGGCTTGTAACAGGAAATGCACAAGTGTTTAGCTTTTATAACGGGCAAACAATAGTTCAGCTTGATACTATGTTAATTTAAACAATAACATAAGAAAAATACTCTTTGTTTACCCATTCAATTTATAAAAATACTCGCCAAACACTTTTTAATAAAGGTTAAAGTGAGCAGATGTATTTTACCATGTCTTATCTCTTCTTGAACCTTATTTCGTATAGGCGCCTAAAGATTGCGGTCAATTGAATAAACATTAAACAGCATATGAAAGCATACAACAGCACATGAGTTCTAAGACAATATATAAGGTATTCGGTAACTTCCGGCCGTTGCGATGGCTGTGGCTGACTTGTGATTGAATTCTCTCGTCTCAGACTAAAGAATAAAGTTTTAATTTAGAGTAGCAGGGCCGAAACTACCTTTTTTTTTTGCAACCGGGGCAAGCATGGATTTTGGTGCCCCCCCTCCCCCTCTTCCGCAAAGTATATTTACAAAGAGAATTTTACAAATTTTCTAATAGCCGACTTATTTTAAAATTTAAAATATGTAATACTGAACTACGTAATCTACAATGGCAGATCCAAGGGGGAGGTCACGGGTGTCATGACTCCCCTCTGAACACCAACAAAAATATTCTAAAGATAATTTTTAATATCAAATATACAGTAGAGTCCCGATTATCCGAGTCCTGCTTAAACGAGTTTCCGCTTTCACAGAGTTATTTTCTTCTGATGCACTGATGGCTTCTATTATTATGAAACAGCTTTTATAAATGAAGTGTTAGGTGAAGATGAAAGAGTAGCCGTGAAAAGTTAGAACTCTGATTTTCTGGTCAGAATGGGAAGAAAAAAAATGGCCATAAATTTTTTTTGACAAAAAAAAAAATAAAAAATTATGGCCATTATATTTCTTTCCATTCAGACCAGAAAATCAGGGTTCTATTTTTTTTACGAACTAGGGGGCTCGGCCCCCTATGGGCTACGCTCGCCAACCCCCGTTCAGACACTGCAGTCTCTAAAAGCACGCTAATTTGATCGGCTTTAAAAAGATTTTGGAAGATTGAATTATAATTAAAAAACAAAAGCGATCTCCCTATAAACGGGTTTCTATTAATTTCTCTTTGATTGGGAAATTTTACGGAAAAATCAGCTGCTGTTAAAAGATACAATGGCATTTCAAAATCATCTAATATAAAATGAATTAAGTAAACAGAGTCTTTGTCTCCCGGTATTTTTTAACAAAGCGAAAAGAAAGTCCTTTTAAATAAGACATTTTAAATATATCGTTTTTAATCTGACGTAATTTTCACCAAACTTTTCTTTCCCTTTTTAATATTCACGTGAAAATGCTTTTATTAGAAATGAAATATTATTTGCGCTGTCCAAAAAAAAAAAGTTGAAAAATTCATCTCAAAATATCAAGTAAATGTCTCGCGCTATTTTTAAATTTATACTGTTTTGCAATATTATTTTGTGTTCATTTTATGTAATAACTGTAATGTGACGTAAATGTGATGTAATTTCTCCTATTTAAGACTTCTAACGCATGTTAATTTATTATTTTACAATATCCTTTCTCTGTTAAAATTCATGTGTAATTATAGATGAAGTAATTTTCAATAAGTTCCTGCTTTTTATAAGTAATTATTTAATACTAATTTGAAAGTTTTTTTTCTGTTTATAATAGTCACGTGTAAACAAATTTTTAATTTGAAGCAAACATTATTGTTTCCGTTGTTTATAAAGTTGGCAACAGGTTAAATTAGTACAATTTTCTGAAATAAGAAAAAAATATCTCTCGAAATGCTGAAAATTTGAATTTAAAATAGAAATGAAACCTCGAAAAATGAATCAAATTAAAAAAATAAATTAATTCTGCACACCGGGAAATTATAACGTATAAAATGATCTAAAAATTATTAAATTCCGATGTATAGTTTTTGCTCCTATAAAACTTTTTTAGTGGAACGATTTTGTCCAACTTTAGCATTAAATATCTCTTAAAATAATTCTTCGATTTGAAAACTGTCTGCATCAGCGTGTTTATCAAACATTTCTGTATAATACAACCGATTTTCATATTTTTGTATGCATTATTTTTCTTAATATTAACGAAGAAAGACCTCCAGTCACAAAAAATTCAAAACCGGCGGCGGCGGTGACAGCGGTAGTTACTTTTTTTTAGAATAGAGAGATGCTCTTTCATCTTCACCTAACACTTCATTTATAATGGCTGTTTTATAATAATAGAAGCCATCAGTCCATCAGAAGAAAATGATCTATTCCAAAGGTATAATCCTTCATTTGGCGTCCCTTCGTTCTGGCGCCCGTGGCACTGCCCCCCCCCCCCCCCCCTTAGTTTCGGCCCTGAGTAAACTCATAAAAATTTGATGTAATTTGGGCATGGTGAAAAATCAGAACATTTAACATCCGGCGTACTTGTTCCGCGGGACGAATCTCGGGATCCCTGAAAATCTGGACATTCCGCGTAAATCTGAACACTTGGTAACATTAAGTTCACACTACAATAATTTATAAGGTTCATAAGCTTTTTGCAATTCGGGTTGCTGGGATTTTCCTAAACAAGTTTGACCCCAAGTACGTATCAGATGAAAAGAAATACAAATTTGAATATGAATGAGAATACATTCAGTTTACTGCATGAGAAATAAAATGGTAAGAAGTGTCATAATAGATTATCATTTCTTTAAAAACCATTTTTTCTTATTTCGAAATTTGGAAAATATTATCAACTTTTCGCTTTTCAGACATACAATAACATATGCATCATATTTGTGATAGTTTATGCATACCTACACGTTACATGTTTGTAGATTAGGAGGTATCCACTATTCAAAGAGGTATAAGTGTACAAATATTAAAGTGTTAGGAATTGAAAAAATGTTCACTAAATAGAGATGTCCGTTTTTCGGGAGTGGACATTTAGTAGGTCTTACTACATATAAATTTTTAACCTGAAAAATATTTTGGACATTCTTTTGAATCATCTGGTCAACCAGAACCAACCTGCAAAAGTTAAGACCCAACCCGAACCAATGAAAGTCAACACGACCCGTTGGGAAAAAGTAAGTCATCCCAACTCGAACCCGACCCGCAAGAAAAATATATTGCCAACCCGACCCGAACCGATGGTCGAATCGGGTGCGGAAAAAAATAAATAATCCGACCCGATGCAGGACTCTAGTAGATGTTTGCATCGGCCGAAATTTCCAGGCCCGAGAATGCAGGAATATCCCGGTGATTTTAAGAGCTTTTTCTCTTATTTTAAGAAATGTTTGTCTTTTGACCGAAAAATTTTAGAAAATCTTGTTCTTAGGTTCATGATTTTTACTTATTTTTAGATAAAAGAGATTTATAAATTCCGTTTCTAAAACGTAAAAATACTAGGCAGCAGAGTTGCCGGAACACCCATGTAAATTGACGATCACGCTGCTTTATGTGTGAGTATTTCAGGTAGTTACTTGTTTTCTGTATTTTGAGGGGGAATGGGCAAATCAAAGCGCAATTTTTCATGTTTAAATGAAATATAATCAAGGGTATTTATAGCCTTGATTGATCCTTGATGATACTTGATAATCCGGGAATTGTTCAATTCCCGGATTATTTTAAGGATCAATTCACGGATTATTACTGCAGTGTTCTGCGTGGTTTGGGTTATACCCCACCCGAACCCGGAAATTCTATATCCATTCAACCTGAACCAGTTAAAAAAAATAAGTTGACCCGATCCCGACAAACACCGAAACGACACGACAGGATTCAACCCGAGCCCAATACCAACACAAAATGAAAAAAATATATCCATATTGTAATGGAATAATTGAAAAGTAGTCTACAAATATATCTCTAGCATCAATTATATTGTTTATGTAGAAAAAACAATATATCTGTAGATGTACTCGTTGATACTCAAATAATATAGTTTTTCATTTTAAAATATATTGAGAAATCGGGTAGAATAGAACCCCTCCGCTAGAAAAAAATTAAAGTGAATCCAACTCGAAAAATAGAAGTCAATCCGAGCCCCTCTGAAAAAGTATTCTCTCCGGATCCGACTCAAACCACCAGTCGGGTTGGGCTTAGTTTGCCCAACACGATGTAGGACTCTACCCGAAACACGATCTGAGCCAGACAAAAATTTTTATCCTCCACATTTTGACCTGAACCCGAAATACTCGAATCTCAATCAAACCCCAATCCTAAATGATGAAAAGAAAAAAATACATGTGTATATATATATATATATATATATATATATATATATCCATATTGTAATGCAACTATGTAAAAAGTAGTCTACAATTATACTTCTAGTATCAATTTTAACTTTTAAGTGAAAAATTCAATATACATATATTCGTTAATATTCAAATATGTAAGTTTTTCTTCTTAAAATAAATTTTGTAAATTCTTTTGACAGATCGATTCATCTCGAATCAAGATCCGTAAGTGTCATCACCCAACCCAAACCTGAAACAACTAAAGTTAACCCGACTCGAATCCGACCCGCCATGGCAAAAGATCATGTCCAGACCACTAGTCGAGTCATCTGCAATTTGCCCGACCTGATGCAGCACTCTATTTGCCATCCAACTCGACCCAGACAAAATAATTTTCGCCCTCTGTATTCTTAACCGAACCCGAAATACTTCAAACTAAGCCGACCGTAAATCCACAATGAGTGAAAATTGATCCACAATGTAATGTTATTTATAAAAAAAATAGCATATGATCATAACTTCAGTATAAATTTTACCTTTCATATTGCAAAATAAGCAAATGCAAGAGTCATCCATGTATCAAATATGTAGATTTTTATCTGAAGGAATTTGGACTTTTTTTCTTTTCGAAAAATTGGGTTCACCTGAATCCAACCTGCAAGAATCACAATTCAATCTAGAAAGTGACTCATACCCGGAAGAATTTGTTTAGTCAATCCGACTTACAAAGAAAAAAAATGAGCTCAAACTCGACCCGAACCGGCCGAAATTCAAGTCAAAATATTTTCCCTGACGACATTGAATTTTGGCCCCGACGGGGGGGCATATGCCCCCCCGGTCCCCCCTCTGGTGCCGCCCTTGGACCCACCTAGAAAAACTCAGGTGGTTTTTTGTGGGCTGGGTCCACTTTGCCAAACCTGCTGAATAATGTTGTTAAGTTCGTAGACATCTTTGTTCTTGGCTGTAAGAATACCTTGTTCCCTCAACCAATCATGATTTTTATAATTGGTTTGAATAGTGGGAAATACTTTTTCAACCAGTTCTTCTTTTGATGTCACTAAATTGCAGAAGTTATGATGCAATGAAATTCGTCCTGAGGTCAAATCAACCGGCCCCTTTCTGTTCCTAAATTCCAGCAATTGATGCAAGACTATCTCAGCTGATCGATTGTTTTGCAGCTGCACACGCATATTTGTAGTTAATTTTAACGTCTTTACGTGAAGCCACAAAATAGTGTATTTCAGGCAAGCATTTTTTTTGTCCGCTGATGTCGATCCAGGAATTACAGGTTATGTTTGCCTGAAACCTCCTGCAAGCAATATTAATGTGTTCCCAAATGGTCTGATGTTTCCACGCTAATCTTGCAATAATCAATCAAGAGCCTCCAATGATGTTTTGTGTGCTATTATGCATTCATCCCAAACAATAAGTTTGCATTTCTGCAATACTTTTTCCATGCTGTGTGCTTTGGAAGTTTTGCACCTGATAACTTTCAATGAAATGCATGTTCAATGGCAATTTCAAAGCAGAATGAGCGGTTCTTCCACCTAGTGCTGATGTTGCAGCTATTCCGGACGATGCAAGGGCTAATGCTATGTTATTTTGGAATAGAATTGCTGCCAGAATCAATATTATTAGGAACATTTTACCAGTTCCTCCCAGTGCATCCAAGAAGATTTCTCCAACCCCGTTATTGATAGATTGTATTATTTGATCATAAATGCCTTTTTGCTCAAGTGTTAGCTTAGGAATATTTGATTGCACATATGACAAAAGATCACCCGTGTTGTAATTTTGTTCATGATGCAATTCTACATCAAACGAAGCAGCTGCAGATTGATTCAGTGATGGCATTCTCAATTGATTGAGAACTTTATTCATGATTTCTAAGCACAAATCTTCAACCATTATCAACACTTTGTTATAGATTTCTGCTGTGAAATGCTTGTTTATATTTGAATTTCAACGGAAAATATCTTCAGCCATGTGTGATTTATATTTCTTCCATAATTTTGTTGGAGATGAAGGAGAGGAGGCAGTCAATATCATTGCAAACAATGCACTAATTTGGTTTGGATGTGACGTGTTGCACACGTCATTAATGCATTACATCCAAGTATCAATGGGCCATTGATAGTGGTTACATTGTTGGGCAGGGCTTGCAGAACTTAAGCCATATGGTAGGCCTTCCTGCCTGACCTGACCTGTTTTCCAATAAATTCAGAGCTTGACATGCACTGAGAAAGTAATACCGTTGACAATTCTCAAATGCTGGAAAGATGTTTGACCAGGCCATTTACTAACAGCACAAAGAAAGAAGCATACATCTTGATTGGGATGCACGGTTTACAGTCTGCCTAAGGTAGTGTTTTTTAATATGCCAGGTTGTCCTCTCCTTGTTTGTGTCGTTCAAATGATTAATACGTAGGCACTTCTGAATACAACAGTGCTTTCTCAAATGCATCATTTTGATATAACATGAATAAAGCTGTTAAAGTTGTAGCCATCGGATTCAGGGCTGCTTGTTTCACATTTGCAGCTGTGAAATAAACATATTATCGATTTTCTAGATGTACTCCTAAATGAACAACAGCAGGACTTTGTTCATGTAGGGGAAACGGACGAATTCGCAATACAGCTTCATTGCATCTTATGTATCTTCTAGCCGGATACTGTGTTATTTCATTCATATGTATGACCGCATTCCTAGCACTTCTTTCTGATTGCACACCAAAAACTGCCATGTCTCTGCCTTTATTCACGTACTTACAAATGTACTTGGTCGATTTGACAGAGTTATAGTATTCCATGTTTATGTGCACTTTATATGTTTTTGATAATGAAAACCAACCGGTTATCTACTTCAATGTCACCATTTTGCATTTGTATGGTTGCTAATTTACTGCCATCTTCTGCTGATCTTCTACTGTATAAAGAATATCCATAGTTTCCAGCTTGCATTCAATTCATCATTGCCTTCACTGATGAAATACATTTGTAGGAATTTATGTTAACCATCTGGGAATGGAAGCAAAGAATCGGCTTTATGATAAACTTGTCCTTTCACTTTGAAAGTAGGCATGATTTGAGCTATTACAATTTCTGCAATGAAAGACGTCATTTGGAAACATGAGTTCCAGATGTTTCCTGATGTTCGATTTGAAAGTCTTTGATTTGACAATATATCCTGCAAGCAAAGTTTTTAATGGCTCTGGTGGTTCTCCAAGTTGAAACAGTTTAATTTTCCAGTAACGCAACATATTCCTATCATTTCTGCATTAAATTTCAGAGCTTGCAATAAGGACACACTTCAGTCATAGTTGATAGGAATATCTGGTGTCCATATCTTAATCTCATCACTCTATATTTTTATTCAGAATCCTGACTTGTATTCACATCTTTATTTAGTTTAATCTCATATTAGCTTTTCATATATAACAGTTCCTATTTTCTTTACAATAGCTATCTCTTTACTTTAAAAAAAAAAAAAAAGTAAATACCTTCATTTTATTTTTACTTACCATTATCAATATAGTAAGTCCATTGGATAATACAAGTTCTTCTTTCCTTTTCCCGTTCTTAAATATCGTATTCCTTTAACTACCAGCTGAAATATTTTTTTATCAATCGCGGCACTCATTTCCATGCATACGGTTTTCAAATCATGCAGCGTACTGAGGGATTCCTACAGGTGACGACAGATGGCATGCCTGACCGTCTTCTCCTGTGTTTCTCTCCCATGATTGAGCATTAACCATTAGATCTTTCCCGAAGCTCAGAAGTGACGTTATGTGCTGGAAATGAGGCTGCGTAATGATATGCATTTCATTGTGGACAGAGTATACATTCTGTCATTTCTCATGAGTTCATTAGCTTCGTTTTAAGGAACTGTCTGCATTGTTGTCTTTGGGCTCGGAAACGCTAGTCATGTTTGAGAAAGGCAGGAATAAGTTTATTTGTGTTGTGGAAGTATTTTTAAAGAAATGAAATGTATTTAATCTGGTTTTTATCCTCATCATTTTTGATAAATATGAATATGGTGAAACATCTTTTTGAAGGGAAAGTGTAAAGTTGCCTCTACATAGAAATGATGTCATCATATTTTGTGTTAATTAAACATCGTCAATTGGTCAACTCATATAGTTTCTGTATTGTGTAAAATGAACTGTGTAAGGCTTTGGCTAATGGATGTTCATACTTCATTGAAAAGTTAATACGGTGGCTGGAGGCACGTTTCCCTTTTTTCCAAGCAAATAGGTTTTTATTTAAATTTACCTTTTTACCTCTTTTTCTGTGTTAACTCTTTTCACGAGATACACTCATTACTTTCAGTTGTTCCGATTTAATTGGCAACATTTCTCGTATCCTTTTTCTTGCTTGTCTCTTAGTTACAGAGCTTCAATGTTAGGAGTCGTTAATATAAACTGCCGATTTAAAGTTGCCAGTGGCTGATATTGAGATTTGTTATGCAAATAATGTATGGGATAGTATCAGTTATTTCCTAAAGAGGAAAGGTCAGTTGTTCTGGTCAGTGTAGCATTTAAGTAAAGCTAAACCTTTTAATATGATTAAGGAATATATTACTTGAGGTTGTTTACAGCATGGTTTAAGTTTTTCTCATTTCTTTTTGTGGCTTCTTGCGGTGCTGGTTTCTAATATGAATTACTGAATAATTTTTTTTTCAGTTAATATTTAAAGTAATTATATTTCAATCTTAAACTGAATATACTTAAAGTAATGTAATATCTTTTGCGTTTTTGTTTAAAGTTTAATGAAGTTAAGAAAGTAATGTATAAAAGTAATAAACTAAAGTAATAGAAGTAAAGTAAGTTTAATATATATTTAAAGTTAATTATAAAGTTAATGTTTTAGACACAATTTAAAAATAAATTTACTTTAAACTTTTTCCTGAGATTATATTTGATGCTCCAGTTTATTTATTTTTTTTTTTGTTTAAAGCAATAAGGTTTATTGGTATGTTGATGTGAAATTTTAGCTTAGAGGTCTCAATATAATTATGCGTTAAGCAATGTCTAAAAAGCTGATGTATGTCATGTCCATAGTTCAATATCCTTTGTTTCTAAACTTTTTAGTTCTTTTTTATTTATTTTATGTTATGTTAATAAATATATTGTTTGTTTTAAATCCTGGTTTATTCTTTTGAACACTAGCTACATTCTCTTTTCAGCTTAAGATCAGTACTGCAGTTTGCTCATATTCATTTTTAGATTTAATAAGCTTTACATATTTTTCATAAGCAATTACGAACTGGGAGTCAGCCCTTACATTTCTACATGCTGTGTTAGGATATATTCTGCTACTTTTAATTCTCCATATCGGGATTACTTTAGTATTCCAATATAACGATAGTGCCAATGAGAGAATGCAGCCTAAAACTATAATCACCAGCTGGGTTGAGCCGGAATGCGAGGTGATTGTAATCATGTGATAGCTGAGCACGGAGTCATATTTGGTGCTGATCTCCTGTTTCTCGTTAACGTCTTTCAGCCACTCTCAGACTGTCACGTTCATTCTGTTTGGAATGAAGCAGATCTGCAGCTGCAGAATGCAACCACTGTGCTTACAACCGTGCATCCTCAAGTCTTGTAGCGCATCACTCTAATGCTTCCTCGGCACGTATTTGAGCCGTTCTTTGTCTGTTTTGCTCGTTTGCTTCTGCCCCTTCTTCCTCAGTTTGATCTGAAATTACTCGTCGCACTGCTTCCACTCCGGCAGTATGTCAACCTAAGTTTCATGTTCTGTGAGGCATTATTTGGATGAACTAAAGCCAATCAATTGCACTGAAAAAGAAGAAAGAATGTTATAATAAAAACATATATAATTGCAAAAAAAATAAATAAAGAAAAGTGCTCAGTTAAACTGATGGCATTGAGTTCACAGGCAGCTCTATTCACACTAATTGTATATTATACTCTTATTTCAAAGAATAATGTTCCTTGAAAAATAAATTAAGAGGGATTAGCCCCTCATTTCCCCTTTATACTTAACCAATGAATCTCCAAATCTTATCGAGGAAGCGCCTTATGAGAATAAACCATTGAAACAAATTTGAAGCAAATCAGATAATTCTGCATGAAAAAACACTTATTTAAATTAAGGAGGATTAGCCCCCGTTCCTCCCATTTATACTTAACCAATACACCTCAAAATCTAATCAGTTAAGTGCCTTATCAGAATTAACCTATTTACAAAATTTGAAGCAAATCGGATAATTCTGCATGCAAAACGCATTTATCTAAATTCAGGGGGGGGGGGGGGAATTAGCTCCAGTTTCCTTCTTTATACTTAACCAATGAACCCCAAAAATTAATCAGGGAATTGCCTTATCAGAATGAACCTAGAAAAAAATTTGTAGCAAATCGGATAATTCTGCATGAAAACCCATTTAGCTAAATGAAGGGGATTAGCCCCCATTCTCCCATTTATACTTAACCAATATACCTCCAAATCTAATCAGGGAAGCGCCTTATCAGAATGAACTTATTTACAAAATTTGAAGCAAATCTGATAATTCTGCATGAAAAACCTATTTATCTAAATTAAGGGATTTGGTCCCCTGTTCCCCCGCTTTATACTTAACCAATGAGCTCCCAAAACTAATCAGGGAAGCGCCTTATCAGAATGGACATACATACAAAGTTTGAAGCAAATCGGATATTTCTATCGAGTTATCACGTTACGAACATATATACATACAGAACCTGCGGGTGCATTAGATCTTAGGCTTTAATAACCTGTGAGCTATAAAGAAAACAACTCAAACTTAAAAAAACAAAAAAAAAATGAAATACTGACGAAATATTTCAGTAATTCCCCCCCCTCCCCCCTCTCCCAGGAGGAAACTGGGGGGAGAAGGAAGGGAGGTGCATAATATAAAAGAGTGGTCAAAGCAGTTTCTAATGATGGGTATCAGAAAAAATTAAAAAAGCACCTCCTGGTGGAGAGGAGTGCGAGGTTCATAATAGGTATATAACAATATGCTCGTATGCAAATGCAACTCAATCCGTGAATTTCAAAGCAATCGGTGGAGAACTTTCGAAAATTAGTGATTTTGTACAAACGAACCTTTACGTTTTTATTTATATAGATTCAGAATATGTCGGAAATATTTAATTATCTATACTTGATGCATGATGTTTCTTTCTTGTTTAATATTACAAGCAATTTGTTGATAATAATAAAACATGTTTTTTCTGAATCTAATTTAATAATAGCATAATTTTATCTATAGATACTTGTAATTCATATACATTTTATATTAAATCTGCTTTTTAAATTTATTATTTTCTGATTTATAACATAGTTGAAAAGTATTAATTCAGCCTGCTTGTCCATCCTTACTCTAACTCTCATAAATATACTTGAATTGCCATGTAATTTTCATATGTTGTTGAGTTTTACTATAGAATGTTATTGAGATTCAGTATAGAATGTTCAGTAGTTAAAATTATGTGTGTAGTATTTATAGTTTGTTCACAGGAACACCAAAAGTTTTCTTTTGCATTATGGTTCATGGAAAAAAACATTTCCAGTGCATTTTATTAATTTTATAATATTTCAAACATAATGTGATAGATATGGATCACTGGGGTAGCTATGACATTCTTCCTCTGGAGTATAGAATAAGTAGCATTTATAGTTTGTTCCTGTGGTGTACAAAAGAATTTTGTTATATTATGAACTATGGCGAAAAAATGTTTAAAATGCATTTTAATGATGTTGGGGTATTTCAAACATAATGAAATTAAAATAGATCACTAAGGTGCAATACAACATGTTTTCTACAGACTATGGGGTATGTAACAATTATCATTCATTAACAAAGATACAAAAAAAAAAAATTCAGTTACAGGACTGACTATGATCGATATTTGCTTGGAGTTGGTCTTTTGCCATGGTATGTGTGTTTAAAGTTATCTAATTTTTAGTATATTACTAGCAGGCTGAGCCCGCTGCGCTGGACCATTTTTCAAATAAACCTTCAATCAAACGAAATGAAAAATCCGACCCTGTATTTTAAATTAATATGGACCTTCACCTGGAAGGTCCTTCTGCATTTTCTGAATATGCATCAGACGCCATTGCGGTATTATATTATCTGATGCGTTAGACGAAATACGGGCAATTCAGAAGCAACTCTTTAGTACATATGTAGAGTTTGGGAGGGAAGTGCGGCCATTATGATCATATCACCACACTACTAAAAAAGAGAGAATTACAATGACTGCAGAGATTGACCATTTAACTTAAAGAATGTTTGGGTTATTCACTTTCGTTTGTTAGTTCTTTTACTCTGAGCTTCTCAACTTGGTACTTTGTGCGGATCTGATAACATAAATACAATCTCTCTCTACGTTATATTATATTTGGTAATATACGTCTTCTTTTGCCAGGTTTTCTCTACAGTTTCTTATCTTCGATTTCCAGTAGAGTAAATACAATCAAAACAGTATTTAACTTTTATATTTTAAAGTATGTGAATCATGTAAAAGTGGATATTTAAAGCGGAATTGTATGTATAAAATTAAAATAATGTAATTTTAACTGCCGTTTCTTTTTACATACCAGCTTTAATCATGCAACTATTAGCCTAGGAAAATAACCTCGATAACTAATTCAAATAGAAAACTAAACCTCTAGTTTTCATTCAATAAAATCTTCCCAATCATCCCCAATCGGATCCACAACCAAGTTTGATGTGCAACCTTAGAAATGTTCATAACGGTATGGCTAAAAATGTACCAGAGTTAGCTACAAAACAGAGTTAATTACGTTCCAAACTACATTCCATTAAATAATGTCAAATTGCTGTTGATTGAATTTTAGATCTTTCACTATCATAACTCTTTGCAAATGATAAATAAAGTTAGTTATGCAAAATTTTTAGTTGTGATCTTTTTTGGCAAACCGAAGATTTTTTTCGCATTTCTCTAATGAGCATAATAAGACTGAGAAATAAACATGCATTTATTTTCAAGACGTCATTATTCATCAGTTTGTTGCCTAAATAAAACTAAAAATGTTAATTTGTGACTATGATCAACCACCCGGGCTGTGCATCAGCCAAAATTTCTTTATAATGATTGAAATTTTATTTGAATCTAAGGTACTTTTTTTTAAAACCTAGGGTAAATGAACAAATATTGTTCCATTGGCCACCTTTGGCATTTGAAAGTTTTTTTTTTTAAATACATTCAAAGTAATGTTTTTTTAGTGATAATAAAATAAACCTAAAATTTGTCACTACGATCAGCTGCTCTGGCTGTGCATCAGCCAAAATTTTATAATGATTGAAATTTTAATTGAATTTGAGGTATTTTTTTTTTAAAAACCTAGGGTAAATGAACAAATATTGTTCCATTGGCTACCTTTGGCATTTGAAAATTTTTTGTACATTCAAATTAATGCTTTTTTAGTGATAGTAAAATAACTGCACATGAAAAATATCTATTAGTAAATCTTCTTTTGTACCCGTTTGCTCCATAATAAAAAAACATAAATTTACTATTCGCTAATTACTAAAAGTACAAATTTCACGTAATCTTCTGAAATCGGATTTACCGTCCACGGTTCCTTTCAAATATAAACGAATCTTTCAACACTATAGAGTAAATTCGCCAATTGTAAGGTAGCTGATTAGGGAAGATTCATCCAATATCTTTTTATAACATTTCTAAAAGAAGGGAAGATATGAAAAAAAAAAATGAAATGACGAATTGAATGGAATATCAAAAAGTGATTTCAGAAAGCAATTTGTATTGCAAAATGTTTTTTTTCATGATAGAAATAACACATAATTGCTTACATTTTCTTAAGAATAATCTTTGCTACCTAACTTTGCAAACATTGAACGTTTGTATAAGGGAAATTGGCGATATGTTTTTTATTAAAAAAGGAATGGACAATATTAACTAATCTGGCTTCGGGGTTATAAAAGTCACAAATTTGGGGAAAACAAACCGACATGCTTTCGCAGTAAAGTATGATGAGAAATTTTTTAAATGTCTAAAATTAAATTATTTTACAATATGTATGTGCATGTGTGGGAGACATTTATACTAAAATTAAAATATTTGACTCCATTTTTAAAATATTAATTGCTATTTATATACTGTACATTTGAATTTAAAAAAATACTCAAAAAATGCTTTCGTATACTTGCAAAATCACCTTTATTGTAAACATCGCTTGAACCCAATTCACGCTTACATCTTTTTGGCTTAAAGTCAAATTGTTTGGCGACAAAAGTGAACTCAAAAACCACAAATAAACATATAACATGTAAATCATAAGTACCATCATTTTTACAATTACATCTGCTAGTTTCGTCTGTGAGTCACATGATGGAGGAGTTAGAAATAAAAAAGAACATCAAAATCAAAATTGTTACTCACAAGGAAGGTCTCCTTAAAGAGCATACTCAAATTATTTTGAAAAGAAAAATGCTTTTAAAACTACTCATTAGGGCATGGGGAACAAGCAACATGGGGAA
This sequence comes from Maratus speciosus, assembly GCA_963932465.1. Classification (NCBI taxonomy): domain Eukaryota; kingdom Metazoa; phylum Arthropoda; class Arachnida; order Araneae; family Salticidae; genus Maratus; species Maratus speciosus. Next base: position 156,625,360 of record OZ010787.1, on the reverse strand, counting down.
ATTTTTTTTTAACGTTTTCTTCGGGGGGACCCTCCTAAAAGTTGCCAATTAGTTAGAAAATGAGATTGGCAAAGTTTCAGCTCAAATAAATAATATTAACCCGTGCCTCATCGAGGTTGAATTCTTGAAAATTTGCAATTTTTGGCAAAAAATTGTGGTTTTTCTTTCTTTACGTGAAAAATATTTGTCTTAGAAACCTGATTCTTGTTTTATTTCATAGAAACTGTTGTTGCCTTGAACTTTTACTCTCATGAAAACTTATATTTAATGAACATTTAGTATTTTTCAGGACATCTAGTGAACCATACCCTCAAACTCTGCATTTTTGAAACATAGGTAAAAAATGACAAATTAAAAATTTTATTACTTTTGATAATTTTTTTGTATTATTTTTATTAATAGACAAAAATAAGTGAACAATTTTTGTAACTTTAAAAATATTTCACGAATTATAATTGATTATTAGTTATCTAGTTCTATGTCTAGTAAGAAAGAGCTTCTCGATTTGTGTTGCAGTTGAACCTCTGAATTTCTCTTTTTATTACAAGGCTGTTTTTGTTATCTGTTATGGTTATCTATTTTTAGAATTGAGGAAACATTCCGTAAAATCCCTTCCCCCTCTTGATATGATGGCAGAAATGTAAGATTTTTTAAATTGGCCACATGTCTCATCAAATCATCGTCAGTAAGCAGCCAAGTAATTGGCAAGTTTTATGTATTTTATTTTATAATATTCGCAAAATGAACTGAACGCCAGAGAAGCTGCTAGACTTAGAATACATCCACTAGTTAACCACAGACATCGACTCTGCAAATAACTGTTTCGTAAACAAAAAACTGAGCTCATCAAAAACAGATTTTAAAATTCCCGTTTAGAGAGAACTGTTGTTCAGTGGGGTGGAAAACTGCTTCACCATTTTTTGAATAAAGAAAATGTAGAGTGGATAAAAGTTTTAATTAGTTGTGGGGATGAAGAACAGCTACTACGAGTTCCTAAACTTGAAAATAGTATCGGAATAATTCAGGCGAAAGCTGTATTTTCAGCAGTTGAAGAGTGGGAGGAAGTTGGTAAAATCCAGGCAATATTTTTTTGATACAACTGCGGTAAACACAGGTCGCCTCAGAGTTAACCTGCATTTTTCTATAGCAATTGTTAAAGGAAAAGTCTTCTGTATTTACCATGACGCCAGCATAATTTAGAAATTTTCCTAAAAGCTGTTCTTGATTGTAAAATGGGCAGAATCACTGGCCCTCAGCTAGATATTAAAAAAAACCAATTCTGATTGGGTGGTCTAAATTAAACCAGAGTAAGTATACAAATGTTATTGAAGATGAAATACTAGGTATAAATAGTTAATTCAGAAGTAATTTCAAATTTTCTTACAGGAACTCTTAAAAATTAACAGCTCAGGGATGATTATAAAGAGTTTATCCAACTTTGTTTAATTTTTATAGAACTCCTTCTGCAAAAGACTTTTTTGAAAGTACCTGGTACTTTTAATCATGTCAGATGGCTGGAGGCACAGGCCATTCATTCTCTCAAAATATATTGTTTCAGGGATCATCTTTCAATAACAAATTTTGAAAAAGAATTTATCAGAGATCTTTTCTTATTTTTAATCAATATTTTTGCAAAAGCGTGCTTCAATACTCCCACTGCCACTTTAGCCCCCAATTCAAGACCTGCAAATAATAAAATCACTTGTTCACTACAGAAAATTTGATAAATAGGTTACAGACAAAGCACTTGCTAAAATGACAAACCGCCTTTGGTATCTTAACTCGGATCAAGTTGCATTTTCATTTTTAGATAATACTTTGGTAAAAAAAGTCAGCATAAGCCACCTTATCTAAATCATTACCACTTCAATCCTTTCCGGCACAGTGTCCCACGCCGGGACCACCTAATTTTAATTCCAAACTTACAAATGGCACGAAGAATATTTTAATAAAATTTTGCTTTTACAATGAAAGGTTAAAGTAATGTGATTTTAATTTCTAAAAATGTCGTTTGTAAATTCCGGGGTAGACAATCATTTCATCCTTTTACGAACAGAATTTTTCTGTGTCGGAAAGGGTTAACGTGACAGTTGTAAGGGAAAATAATTTATTTTCTTTATTATACCTCCTTTCTTGTAACACAACTTTAATAATAAAATGCAATTGAGCATTATTTGCTCTCATTTCTATACTTCCTTTGCCCTCCCTTTTTTAAAAAATTCTTTCAGTTTAAAATTCGATTTTTTTCCTTTTCTTTGGAATTTTTTTTAATCAAACACTTTATTGGACTTCAAAAAATGAAAAAAAGAAAAACAAAATGTGGAAAGCAGATGAAATGGAATGTTACAAATTTTTTTTTCGCTTTTTCATAAAAAGTCAATTTTTAGGATTCAGGTGAAGTCTGGTCCTGAAAAATGCGCATATTTTTAAATCTATACATTTTTAGAAAAAAATGGTGTGTGGTTCTTCAAAGCAAAACTTTTTTTTATAAATTGAGACCTGCATTATGTTTCTAGGTTCAATTGTATTCAGTTCATGAAGGAAAAACAGCATTTTTTTTTTTTTTAAATCACGTTTTTTTCAAACTTAAACCTCAATGAGGCACGGGTTAATATTATCCAAATGAGCTGAAACTTAGCCAATCTCATTTTCTAGTCAATTGGCAACTTTTTGGGGGGTCCTCCCGAAAAAATTCGAAAATTGATTTCTTGTGACCACCCTACTACTCATGTATGTACTAAAACATCAGTCAAATTTGGCGGCAGAATCTCAGTAAAAATCTGAAAAAAATCTATATATATTCGAGTATTTGGCACAAAAAAGACGAACGTTGCATGCTATTTGGCTAGCCAACACATTTCCATCCTAAATGCATTTGAAAATTGCTTGTTAAATAAGTGTTTAAATGCCTAAAACTCAATGAATTTAAACTTAAACGAAGAATTAGCATATTATTTTTTATCTTTAAGCGTATATAATATAAAAAATAGCTTGTTGCTGTAGTTATTTAATTTTACATGGCTTCACCGGCTGGAAATGTTTTAAGAGTACTATTTGATTATTCATTCAACCAATTTCGCCAAATTATATAAATTGCCAAACTATTCGCCAAATTATACGAATTAACAAACTTTTTATTTTAAACAATGAAAGAATAAATAAATTTTTAAACATTAATAAAATTACAAATAGAAGTGAAATTGAAAATCACTTGATGACGCAACAAACACATGTACCGTGTTTAATGTCAAGTGAATGTAAAATTTACGATCAGCTATTATTGGCATTTAATCTTATAGTTTGGCGATAGTTATTTTGTCGATGGGATAATCAAGTAGTACCGTTTTAAGTTTGTTTTAAAAGTAGCTGGCTAATTAAAAATGCTACCATTAAACATTTTATATTAAATACTTGTTTCCATGGCAACAATAACCTTCATTTCTTGTTTCTGATACTAACAATATCGAAATCAAATTGCCAATGTTCCGAATCGGACATTAATTTTGAATTTGGAAAAAATTTAATAAACCGAAATTTTGTTTTAAACCATATAATTACGATGATAAAATTTTAATATATACACATATAAAGGTATATGACAAAACTGTAGTAATAAAAATGTATTTATTTAAGTTAAACTAAATCTAACTATCTTCATATGAAGAGTAGAAAAATGTTTTACTTAAAAATTATTTATGATAAAAAAAGTATCATTCAAAATTTTATTGTACCGCCAACCAGCATTAAATCGCCAAAAGAATTAAATTTTCATTATTTTTTTACAAACGCTAAATCGAGGTTCTGCGGATTTTTTTTAGAAACATATTATATGTCATGAGAAGATATTTTTTCAAATATTTCTGAGCATGCACTTATCGAAACTTCCTTGATATCACCTATCAATTTTTCAGATGCATTTTTCTTAACCTGGCGCAAAAGATAAAGAGCCAAATCTTATTTCAATTACAATATTTTAACTGAGTAATTTTTTAAGCATTACGAACATTCCCTTTTATGTTTAAATTAAATATTTTCGTTTTTTAATATTATCACTCATTAAAATGGATTTTTTTCTTCCTTCTTTTTTTTTTAATTAAAATTAGTAAGTTTTTTCTTTTATGTTTCGAGGTGTAATAGCTGTTTCATTCTTTTTTTTTTATCAACGATAAATTTCGCCAAGAAATAAAATGGTAAACCTTATCGTCCAAAATAACAGAACTTTTTGTCATAATTCTATAACTAATCTAGGTAGAATGATGTGTTATAGCTTAAAACCTTCCCTGAAACGATACCTATCTAACGGTAGTTCCGTAAAAATCCATGCAGTAGAACTCGAAATCTAGGTGTTCGGAATGAAATTTCTGTTTGGATTTTATATATATAATAGATGCATGCAAATAAATTCTATAGATCATATTCAGGACAGTCCACAAAAAAATGCACACTTTACCGGATATGGACATATATAGCATTTAATAGTGCACATTATTACTAATCGAAAATTATAAACAACTAGAAAGAATCATAAAAAATGTGAAAAATCGTAAATAACCTATTAAATAATTCAAAAGCAAACTCAAACTTTATTTAATCTTATAAAATGAAATATACACAAATATTTTTATTATTTTTGTGATTTTATTTAAACAGTTAACAGTCAGTTAATGTTTGTTGCCTTAGTTTAGGCTAATTGGCCATCACCTTTTCCCAAATTCTGTACAATGACATTAGTTCATTTTCTGTAATAGAATTTCTCCGTTCTAGGCCTAATACGAGAGTAGGCTGATAACAAATACACACACACTTGTAGAACATGAACAAAAACAAATAGCAAGATCAGACAAAAAGTACATTAAAGTATATTTCTTAAGCTTCAAAATCATATTTATTTTTCAACATAGTCATCATTAAGGCTAACCAGTTTCTCCCAACGTGCATTTTTTTTTTTTTTTTAAATTCCATCACTGAAAATGTCTTCAGACTTTTCTCGAATCCAGAACTTCACAGCTGCCTTCACCTCATCATCTAAGGTGTAATGATTATCCTTGAGGTTTTTCTTGAATAGAGGGGGAAAAAATTGCAAGGCACAAGATCAGGGAAGTAAGGAGGGTGTGGAATCTTTTGAAACTGCAGGTTTCACAGAGCCTCTGAAGTTGCTTATTTTACGGTATCCCAATTACGTTCCTTGGATATTCTAATATGGTTTGCAATATACTATTGAGGGATTCGCCATGTCATTTTGAATCAAATTGTCGACGAGTTTGTGATGTTTATTGTTTGAGCAGTGATCGGACGTCTGCTGCATTTTTCATCAACAATTATGGCTTTTCTAGGCTCACAATCACAAAATTTTACTTCTGATCGATTTACAGTAGACTTATCAACAGCATCATCATCTTTAAACAATGATGAATCTCAGCATGAGCCACTTTTTCAGCAGTTAAAATTCGAAAACAGCACGCTGTTTAACTCTCGTTGACATAGCACTAGAACATGTCTCCTTACTTCAGCTTCTCAAAACACACTGGATGAATTCAACAACTTCAAATCTGCACATGCATATAGAGGAGGAATGTTACTTCCACATGCCACCAGGTGCACTTCTGAAGGTCATTTCATTCGCGTTGTACAAGTACATGTGCATTACTTATCAGCCTACCCTCGTATTATTTTTTCTGAACTACCTATTAGTTCTTCTGTTGATATTTTTTTTTCTTCTTCATTTGCTGAATAATTGAAGTCATTTTCCAAATCTTCGCCAGCCTTTTCTTTGTTTATCACACTGTCGATGATTTCGATTTCGCTGCGTGTAATGACAAATGGTACATTTTGATCAATGGGCATAGCTTCATCTATCTCTGACTTATCCAGACTTAGTTTCATTTTTTGTGTACTCTAATACACAAAAAATTTGGCTTATTTTTGAGAAACTGTAAATCCGTTAAAGTCAATAGCATCATCATCATAGAATTTCATTGCCGGCAACAGATGGTGCCAAGCATTTTTCAAAATTTCTGATTCAATAGTATCCCAGGCATTTGCAGCACAAAAATTGCTTTTTTAATATTGAAAAATTTTACAAAATCTACAATATTCTGGTTATTATTATTAACATGTTCTAACATTTTCCTCAAAAAATCATTTTTATATCGGCATTTAAAAGCCTGCAACACTCCCACATCCATAGGCTGAATAAAAGAAATGCAATTCATCGGCAGAAATATCATTTTAATATTTTCTGTATTCAAAATCGCGGCATTTGGATGCACAGAACAGTTATCAAAAATCAATAAAATTTTAGAGTCACTTGGGGGAACCCTTTAGATTTACAATGTGATGAACTGCAGAAACAAAATACGTATTAAACCATTCTTCGAATAGTTCCTTTGTCATCTAGGCATATTTGTTTGCATGGTAAATAACTGGAATGGGTATACTATTTACACATCGGGGATTAGCACTTTTTCTGATCATAAATAATTTTAATTTGTGAGCTCCAGCTGCATTCACAGAAACTAAAACTGTGAGCCTTCCTTTCATATGTTTAATTTCTGTAGGATTTGTTTTATTTGCAGTAGCTAGAGTCTTTCTGAGTACATATTGATAGAAATATTGCCATATCCTTGTCTTATCACTTTCTGGCAGTGTCTCTTTTTCTATATCTTTTTACTATCTTTTATTTACCTTACCTATCTTTCATTAAATAAGCTTATTTACAACTCTTACTAACTTTAGATATCTTTGTTTATTTATACTTATTTTCATTTTAACAGGTTTGTTTACCTGTTATTAAATCCCTCTACTTCTTTTTATATCTTTATTAAATATACACTTTATTGAATTAATACATAACAGAAATAATTGTCTTTACTTACCTTGCTTTATTTCTGTTATTCAGTTTTCATAGGTTTCCAGTTTTGTTTATTCACCATCCTAAGTTCTTGTGTTTATTTCTAAGTCTTTACTAATTTCGATCTGCATGCAATCCTGTTCACGTCATTCTCCGTAAGACTGTGTTTTTACCGATTGCTACTAGATGGCGTCATTCTGGTTGTCTGCACATCGTCATCACGACGTTTCGCCACAATGGCTTCTCATTTGAGAACCATCGGCTGGCTGCTCTTTGCATTGCATAATAAGCTTGTACTTGTTCAATCGGCAGTATAAATATCTTTACGTTTCCTTCATTCATTCATTACCTTATGTACCTAAATGTGTCGTCCTCTTGTATGTTGTTTGCTTAGTTGTTCATTTGTCTGGTGACGTCTTCTTACTTTATATTATTGTGTTGTAAGATAGAATATGTCCTTTTAAGTTTATTGTACATTCGTCATATGATTTCTATTTCAAGTTTAATGTGTTGTGACTAATCTGTATTTCCGAGTTTTTTCCTGTTATTACAGTGTTCATCGTCAACATAATCATTAGCAGTTTATTTCAACTATATCTTCACTTCATAATCAAGTCATTCATATGTTTTCATGAAAGCTAGTAGCCATTGATTAAATGCCCTAGTAGTGGACTCATTTCAGCTATCGTCATTCATTGAAGAGGCATAGTATTTGGAGTCACGATGTTTCTTGTTGTGAGGTGAGATAAGAAAAGTATTTACATTTCTGTCTGGCTAATGATGTCTTCAATAAGAAGTGTTTTCCAATAGTTTATGTTTCACCATATTTTAAGCTTCCTTTAACCATATTTTATTTTGTTTCAGAACTTATTTTAAATTAAAGTTTTTCTCTAGATCATTGCGAACCACAGAATGATTGATGCCTATTCACAATAGCCATGAAGTCAGTTATTTTTTATTTCTTATTTGTCTGTGGATTTAAAGTGAATGAATACATTGTGCAATAGTGAAATAGTATACTTAAATATTGTGTTTTATTAGATGTTAAATTTTATTTCTTGCTTTATCTTATTTAAATAAATGTTAATTTGATTTTAACTTTGCTTGTATTTATTTCACCACTTTATTTTTATTTCGTTAGTTAGTTATTTGCTTTTCAGGATTTCTACTTTACAGCTTTTTGAATTTCTAGGTTTAGGGACTTAGAGTAACACACCCACTGTTTAAATTTAATTTTATCCCTGCTGCTTACTTAAATCTTAACTACTTCTAATTTAATCCTTCACATATCACCAAAACAGAGAAGTTTCATCAGCATTATAAATCAAATCATAAGGTATCTTTTCATCAGATATTATTTTGTCAATCTCATCAATGAAAATTTTGCTGGCTTCATCATCGGTGCTAACTTTCTCTCCACACATTCCAAGAAATCTAATTCCATGATGATTTTTAAATGTAGCCAACCAGTCAAATAATTAGATGGAAAGCTTACCCCTATCTTTTCATGAAATATTTTGGCTTGTTCTGTGATCAGTGAACCACTAAGTGGCATGTGTTCACTTTGCTTCTGGCAAACCCAATCAATTAAAACAATATCCAAATCTACATTATTAGCAATTTGTAATGTTTTTTTTTTTCTTTTTTGCATCGAAGAAGGAGAGTCACTATCCACAAAAAATTGATGAATCTTATTCTTCTGTTTATAAATATCATACACAGTTGATTTTCCAACACTGTATGCTTCACAGATATTGTTGAGAGATGTCCCTTGATCATGTGCTTTTAGCAATGATATTTTATCTGCTTTTGACAGAGAAATATGTTTTTACATTTTACTAATTGTGGACTTAACTGGATGCACTAGGATAAACTAAAATGAATATCTATTCAAAAATCTGAAGCCTAAAGTAATTGTAACTGACTGATCAATCATCAATAAAATAAACTTCTCTCTTAAAATATTTAGAGGAAATGACTGGCCATCTATCAGCAAAATGCAGAATACAAAACAGAACTGCAAAAATTTAAGGGAATTAATTGGCGCTGCCATTTATCGATAAAATAAGAAAACAAAATTAAAAAATACGAAAAGTAAATTAACATTTATGCAGTCCGGATGAAGGTCTAATAGATAATGAAGTTGACAAAATTTTGTTAATTAGTCTAAGATATGAATATCACAGAAATTATGAGAAACACAGCATAGTAGTCTACTGTGCGTCTACTGAGCGATGAACACAGTTAATCAGCAACTATTTATGTTCAGGTCTAATGGAATATGCAGTTTGATGAAGTTCTGTGCATGAATTTTTGAGTTATAGCTATCTATAAGTTGCAATAATTTTTGTTCCACTCCCTTTTCTCCTCTAAAATATTTTTTTAAAAAGTGGTACAGTCGAAATATCAACAAGACACACTGCTGCAAATGACCTTGCATTCAATATAGCTAGCAGATTTACTAATCATTATGATTATAGTATAAAAACAAAAATTATCAAAAAATACATAATATTAGAAAGGAAATCATTCCATATTTTCAAGACAGCAGCTTTATTTTTTTGCTAAGCTGATCACTCTTGTATGTTGTCAACCTGCCTAAGTTGATCTCTTTAAGATTCCATTAAATATGGCTTTTATAAATTTGGTAACTTTAAACAATTGAAGTAATCACCACCTACTCACTCTGCTGAAAATCATTAAATAAAAATATAATTGGTACCAATCGATTAGTAATAATGTGCACTATTAAATGCTATATATGTCCATATCCGGTAAAGTGTGCATTTTCTTGTGGACTGTCCTGCATATGATGTATAGAATTTATTCGCATGCATAATATACTAAAAATTAGATAACTTTAAACACACATACCATGGCAGAAGACCAACTCCAAGCAAATATCGATCATAGTCAGTCCTGTAACTGAATTTTTTTTTTTTATCTTTGTTAATGAATGATAATTGTTACATGCCCCATAGTCTGTAGAAAACATGTTGTATTGCACCTTAGTGATCTATTTTAATTTCATTATGTTTGAAATACCCCAACATCATTAAAATGCATTGTAAACATTTTTTCGCCATAGATCATAATATAACAAAATTCTTTTGTACACCACAGGAACAAACTATAAATGCTACTTATTCTATACTCCAGAGGAAGAATATCATAGTCTACCCCAGTGATCCATATCTGTCACATTATGTTTGAAATATTATAAAATTAATAAAATGCACTGCAAATGGTTTTTTCCATGAACCTTAATGCAAAAGAAAACTTTTGGTGTCCCTGTGAACAAACTATAAATACTACACACAAAATTTTAACTACTGAACATTCTATACTAAATCTTAATAACATTCTATAGTAAAACTCAACAACATATGAAAATTACATGGCAGTTCAAGTATATTTATGAGAGTTAGAGTAAGGATGGACAAGCAGGCTGAATTAATACTTTTCAACTATGTTATAAATCAGAAAATAATAAATTTAAAAAGCAGATTTAATATAAAATGTATATGAATTACAAGTATCTATAGATAAAATTATGCTATTATTAAATTAGATTCAGAAAAAACACGTTTTATTACTGTCAACAAATTGCTTGTAATATTAAACAAGAAAGAAACATCATGCATCAAGTATAGATAATTAAATATTTCTAACATAATCTGAATCTATATAAATAAAAGCGTAAAGGTTCGTTTGTACAAAATCGCTAATCTTCGAAAATTCTTCACCGATTGCTTTGAAATTCACGGATTGAGTTGCATTTGAATATGAGCGTGTTGTTATATACCTATTATGAACCTCGCACTCCCCTCCCACAATTTGCCACCCTCTCCACCAGGGGTTGCTTTTTAATTTTTTCTGATACCCATCATTAGAAACTGCTTTGACCACTCTTTTATATTATGCACCTCCCTTCCTTCTCCCCCCAGTTTCCTCCCAGAAGAGGAGAGGGGGGAATTACTGAAATATTTTGTCAGTATTTTTCATGTTTTTTGTTTTTCCTTTGTTTTTTAAGTTCGAGTTGTTTCCTTTCTAGCTCACAGGCTATTAAAGCCTAAGAGCTAATGTGCCCACTGGTTCTGTATGTATATATGTTCGTTACGCGATAACTCAATAGAAATATCCGATTTGCTTCAAACTTTGTATATATGTTCATTCTGATAAGACGCTTCCCTGATTAGTTTTGGAAGCTCATTGGTTAAGTATAAAGCGGGGAAACAGGGGACCAATCCCCCTTAATTTAGATAAATAGGTTTTTCATGCAGAATTATCAGATTTGCTTCAAATTTTGTAAATAGGTTCATTCTGATAAGGTGCTTCCCTGATTAGATTTAGAGGTCTATTGGTTAAGTATAAATGGGAGAACGGTGACTAATCTCCTTAATTTAGCTAAATGGATTTTCATGCAGAATTATCCAATTTGCTGCAAATTTTTTTCTAGGTTCATTCTGATAAGGCGATACCCTGATTAATTTTAGGGGTTCATTGGTTAAGTATAAACGAGGAAATGGGGGCTAACCCCCGCCCCCCTTAATTTAGATAAATGGGTTTTTCATGCAGAATTATCTGATTTGCTTCAAATTTTGTAGATAGGTTCATTCTGATAAGGCACTTACCTGATTAGATTTTGAGGTGTATTGGTTAAGTATAAATGGGGGCTAATCCTCCTTAATTTAAATAAGTGTTTTTTTCATGCAGAATTATCTGATTTGCTTCAAATTTGTTTCAATGGTTTATTCTCATAAGGTGCTTCCTTTATAAGATTTGGAGGTTCATTGGTTAAGTATAAAGGGGAAATGAGGGGCTAATCCCCCTTAATTTATTTTTCAAGGAGCATTATTCTTTGAAATAAGAGTATAATATACAATTAGTGTGAATAGAGCTGCCTGTGAACTCAATGCCATCAGTTTAACTGGGCACTTTTTTTTATTTATTTTTTTGCAATTATATATGCTTTTATTATAACATTCTTTCTTCTTTTTCAGTTCAATTGATTGGCTTTAGTTCATCCAAATAATGCCTCGCAGAACATGAAACTTAGGTTGACATACTGCCGGAGTGGAAGCAGTGCGACGAGTAATTTCAGATCAAACTGAGGAAGAAGGGGCAGAAGCAAACGAGTGAAACAGACAAAAAAATGGCTCAGATACGTGCCAAGGAAGCATTAGAATGATGCGCCACAAAACTTGAGGATGCACAGTTGCGAGCACGGCGGCTGCATTCTGCAGCTGCAGATCTGCTTCATTCCAAACAGAATGAACATGACAGTCTGAGAGTGGCTGAAAGACGTTAACTAGAAACAGCAGATCAGCACCAAATATGACTCCGTGCTCAGCTATCACACGATTACAATCACCTTGCATTCCGGCTCAACCCAGCTAGTGTTTATAGTTTTAGGCTGCATGCTCTCATTGGCACTATCGTTATATTGGAATACTAAAGTAATCCTGATATGGGGAATTAAAAGTAGCAGAGTATATCCTAACACAGCATGTAGAAATGTAAAGGCTGACTCCCAATTCGTAATTGCTTATGAAAAATATGTAAAGCTTATTAAAACTAAAAATGAATATGAGCAAACTGCAGTACTGATCTTAAGCTGAAAAGAGAATGTAGCTAGTGTTCAAAAGAATAAACCAGGATTTGAAAGAAACAATATATTTATTAACATAATATAAAATAAATAAAAAGAACTAAAAGGTTAAAAACAAAGGATATTGAAATATTGACATGGCATACGTCAGCTTTTTAGACATTTCTTAACACATAATTATATTGAGTCCTCTAAGCTAAAATTTCACATCAACATACCAATAAACCTTATTGCTTTAAACAAACAACAACAAAAAAAATAAATAAATAAACTGGAGCATCAAATATAATCTCAGGAAAAAGTTTAAAGTAAATTTATTTTTAAATTGTGTCTAAAACATTAACTTTATAATTAACTTTAAATATATATTAAACTTACTTTACTTCTGTTACTTTAGTTTATTACTTTTATACATTACTTTCTTAACTTCATTAAACTTTAAACAAAAACGCAAAAGATATTACATTACTTTAAGTATATTCAGTTTAAGATTGAAATATAATTACTTTAAATATTAACTGAAAAAAAAATTATTCAGTAATTCATATTAGAAACCAACACCGCAAGAAGCCACAAAAAGAAATCAGAAAAACTTAAACCATGCTGTAAACAACCTCAAGTAATATATTCCTTAATCATATTAAAAGGTTTAGCTTTACTTAAATGCTACACTGACCAGAACAACTGACCTTTCCTCTTTAGGAAATAACTGACACTATCCCATACATTATTTAATAAATGATCAGTACTACCCCTGTGATTACTGTGACATAGCTATGAACTTTCTGGTTTCTTTCAAGTAAAATAATCGTATTTAATCCAGATATATTTTTAAATAAATGAAATAAAATGGAAATCGGTGAATATCATGTAGATACAAGTAGTTGTTGGGTGTGTCATGTGAGCTATATAACTAAGGTGCAGAATTTTATCAAATTTATCATATTTAGTTAGGCCTAATAATTAGTGCATGTGTAACATAAATTTGTACAGATGACATTTTGGTGTATGTTGTCTACAGATGGCACTTCTGTACTGTAATTTTTAGGATTTTTGAGATAACTACATCTCTGCATCTATTCGATAGAATTGCACCAATTTTTTTTTATGCATGATGCTTTTCTTGAAAATCAATACTTTTGGCTTTGATCACTCAATAATGGGTGCTGCTATCCTATGTCTTGTGAAAGAGAATTTGTGCAAATGCACCTTTTTTTTTTTTTTCTGATTAATAATTAAAAAAATATATATGCTGATCTAATTTTAGGGGCAGGCCAACCATTAGATGCTTAAAATTACAACAGTGCTAGTAAATGACCAACTTTGTTTGATTTTAATTTTCTCTTTGAAAAACAAAATGAGTATAAAGATTCTTTTTTATATTGCAATATTAATTTACTTTTAATGGGATAAAGGCCTTTCTCTAGTAGTTAAGTAATGAAGTTATTTAATAAATTTGCATGGCTGCTTAATTGCATGCAACTCCAAATATACAATATTTTAAAAATATAAGCATACAAAATATTCATTGTTTTTTGTGTTATAAAAATTTTATTTGAGATCAGTCGGAAAACTTTTTGCATTTTTCTCAGAGAGTAGCTAATGCTTATCCTGTATGTGCTATCAAAAGGCTGTTTACTGTTAGTTACTATGAAGTTCAACAACCCTTATAGGTATCAGTTAACAAAATTTATGACCTCAGCAGGCAGAGAGAGATAGAGAGAGAAAGCTCTATGTGTTGATTTGGTCAGGGGAAAATAAAACCCTGTCTCATGTTACCCCTATGGAATGGGACTAATATGAGAAAGGGTATTATTTTATTTAACTTTTATTTTTAAGATATTCATGTATTCTTAGGAAAGAAAAACACGTGTAACAGTATATTTTATTTGACATTAGAGTCAACAAATCAAAAGTGAATATGAAAAGTTTAAAATTATGTTTCATAATAGCCTTGATTAACCTATAAATTTTTAAAAACTTTTTCAAAGTAACATCAGAGTTATTTAATGAAATTTTGTATTAATATTTATACATACTGTATTTTCCTGCAGATTATCTGTTAAAAAATCTCAAATTTTAAGTGTGGATTATCTACTAGTGCGGATTATCTGCTGAAATTTTCTCAAGCAGAAGTTCACATGAGATATAGTAATATATAATAGTTTCTAGTGGCAGTCATAAAATAAAAATGTAGACAGCTATAACAATCACATGATTGTCTGCTATCAGCCATTCGTGGGTTGCTCGTGATTGGTTCACATATGACGTGTGTGCTAGTGGGAGTGGCTTCCAAATTTTGTTATATATTTCTAGCTTTTTGGCAACATGCTTCTATAAAGAACAAAGTGTTTCTCAACTCATCTCTTTCAAAAATTGCAACCTCAATCATTTAGCTGAATGAAACATAAACAACTTTGAAACATCATGGATTGTTATCACATAAAAATATTTATATTTTTTAACTTGTAATTATTCTATAATTATTTTTGTGTTATTTGCAATTATTTTATTACAGTTATCATTTAAATAGAGCAATTAAATAAATAGGGAGGTGGTTTATTAGTAGTACTTTGGAACATTGAAAAGAATAAGTAATCCTTGTATAGTCCGGCGTCTAAATCCGCGGATTGTATGGCAGTGTGGATTATCTACTGAATTTTTTAAGGGCTAAAAATTGCAGCTGTGGATTATATACAGGAAAATACGGTACTTTTATATAGTTTTATACAGTATATTTATAGGAAGCAGTGCAATTTTGATAGAATCATAAATAAATGTAGTATCAATTGTAGGCATTTATTTTTTCAAATTATGCATTCAATTCATTTAAAATTTTATTTAAATTAAAATAGTTTTTACATGTCCTAGATACATTTTTTGTGCTATTAATTTATGAATATACATGCAACTGTACATATAGAACATGCTGTTTGTTTGTGCGTGCAATGTTAGAATCTATTGCAATCTACACATAGTACAATTTTTTTCTGATTTTATTTATTTTTTTAATTAAATTCAAATCAAATTCCTATTAAAAAACAAATGCATGAACAAACTTCTCAACTATATACTTAGTTTTGTCACAAGATTCATTCAGCATAAATAATTTTAATTATTTTTAATACTGAGGTGAGTCAGATGAGGACAGACTTTGATACAATAAACTATTCAGAACAACACTATAATAATAAAAATAAGAATAAATTAATCTTTAAAAAAAAACTCTACTATAATAATACAGTGAAACCCTGATCTATTGTTTTCCCGCATTGATTGTTTTTTTTTTCTATGATTCTTGCACAAATTATATTTAAATAATGTTAACGAAACCTGCATACATTGTTCTTCAAAATGTCATTTTCCCGCATTCATCGTCGTAACTTTTTTCACCTCACTGAAATCAAATTGAAGGTCAAGCAGATCCATATGACATACAAACTGGAATTACTTCTTTTATCCTAAAATAACTCATTTGTATTGTTTTATGGGGGGGGGGGGGGGGACAGGGATTAGCGCAATTAGTGAAATTTAGTGATTATATTTCCATAGATCAAAATGTTGCGACATGTGGTGTTCTAAGCATAGAAGAAATGTGTGATGATGCAAAAAATGAAAATAATGGTGAAGAAGCAGAGGATAATGTTCATGCCGATGAAGGCGAGCCTACACCAGTGCCAAGTCTATGTCTCATGCAATTACGGCATTTGAAACTGCACAAACTTTAATATATGCCCATGAAATTAAAGAAAATTACCAGAAAAATGTTGTACATCTTGAAAATTTGTTTAATTTAAAAAGTGAACGAAAAACCAACTTAAAATCACTGATTTTTTAAAATATCAATTTTCTACAACTTTGATTTATATCTTTTACAGTTTGGCAAGTAACAAATTAGTATACTGTATGCATTGTATGTATTAGTAATGCATAAACGTTTTTTTTTTTTTTTCGTGTTTTGACGTTAACCTGCATTCATCGGGTTTTTTTCATGTACCCCTTGAAAAACAATGGATCAAGGTTCTACTGTAATACTTTATGAAATACTATACTATAACAATAGTACGCTTTAAAATATTACTCTATTATTTTATACATTTGGTTTTTTTTCATTATAGAGATTTTTTGTATCTATAATAAAATTAATTATATATATTTGTATTTAAATATTACGCATAACTTTCTATATTTATTAGTTTATAAAGAATTATTGAATTTTTAAATATTTTCTGCCTATTGGATCACATGGTAATCGCACAATGGCAATCACAACATGGGATCACACAATAGTAAATTTTATACAAACATTCCTATTTCAATTCTCATGTCAGAAAAGAAATTGTCAATTACTGACATTTTGATAGTCATCCACTCAGTATAAATGGCCAGTTACTGGGAAAAAATCTCATTTTGCAGCTAATACTGTAAATGATTAAAATTGTATAAAAAGAAATAGGAAAATGTAGTATTCATTACACAGGATATTTTAGAATATTTTGCAAAAAAAGCACCAATTATGCTAGAGAAAAAATAAAACTTTAAGAAATTTTCAGTAAATGGTCAATTACTGGTGTGTTCACCCTATTTTGCTAATTTAGCGAATTAGATTTGTTATATCTTTTGTGTACAAGATGAAAAGTTTTTATGTGTTTTATTTCAAGGGTGTTATACTTTTTGTGAAAATACCATATAAGGCAATGAATCTTCATAAAATAGATTTCAGAAGTAATGAAGTTGTCAAATTTTATATATCTTTTCAGCAAGATTTAAATATGTCATATGCATCAAATAGAGAGGTACATTTTGTGAAATAAAACTATATTGTTCATTACTGTTACACTGTTACTGTTACATTACTCTTACATAATGCACATCTCTTAAGGCCCCTTATCACTCAGATTTTAGATTTCCCTCTCCAGTGTTAAACCAATGGCCATTTAATGCCTCTTTATTTGTCTAATATCTCGTCAGAAAATCAATATTTTTAACTCATTTTTTCTGTATGCACTTCTTAAAAGATGTCGCTTTCTGTCTTCGTTGACAAAATAATTTTAAAATGTATACTTATTTTTTAATTTAATGCTAAAGTCTTAAGAAGTAAGCAAAATGTAAATAACATTAAATAACTTCAATTCTATTTGGAGTTTTAAAATTTTGAAAACAACACAAGAAAGCCTGTATTTTCATCTGTTCATACAAATTAAAATTTTTCGTTTAGGTCTATTTAAACTTGAGATATTAGACAAAAATGTTAAAATTTTCATTCCCCCACTAAAACATAA
This sequence comes from Maratus speciosus, assembly GCA_963932465.1. Classification (NCBI taxonomy): domain Eukaryota; kingdom Metazoa; phylum Arthropoda; class Arachnida; order Araneae; family Salticidae; genus Maratus; species Maratus speciosus. The sequence goes on along the minus strand of OZ010787.1, from coordinate 156,607,617 downwards.
ATCAATGCAGGAGGGAGCAGAGTTTGACCTTTGACATGCAGACTGTCACAATGGGGGGTTCAAGAGATACCCACAATCAAGTGAATTGGAAGGAGGAAGTCTGGTATAGTTTTCTGGGCTTTCCTGATTATTTTTATAAAGAGAAAGAGCTATTTTGTTTCAGTTGTATTTCAAGGGCAGTAAAACACTTTTTCCCCCCTCTAAATACTGCTTTTTTGTGCTTTTTTCTCTTTTTTTTTGACATACTTATAAAAACTTTTCCTTTCTTACATGCATGGAAAATTTCAGATTTTATTAGGTTTCAAGGAAACAAGTGAATTTTAATGTTTTGTTTTTGCTTTTGTTTTTTCAGAAAAATACATTATTTGCATTTGCAAGAAGAAAAATAAAAAAAACTCTTATGCAATTTATACCTTATTCAGAATGTCTAAAAAATGCATTTAACAAATTTATAGTAATCATTTTCATTATTTCATTAATTTATCATTTCTATTTAAAATCGTTTAAACTTACTTTCTGTCTAGAATTCATTTAAATACTTAAATACAAAGTTTATAAGATTATAAATCATCCTGAATAATAAAATAAAAAAATTCAAAATGAAACTTGTTTGAATGAATAACAATTCAATATGCTATTTAACTACAACTGGGATAATTTTTAACGAGAAAAGAAAAAAAAAAGGGAAAAGGAAATGTATAAATTATTAGGGAATTATTAAGAAATGTACAAATAAAATGTTCTTACAATAGAAATATAGAAATATTTCCGAATTGAAAAATCTCCCTCCCCCACCCCCCACCCCAACGCCAAGTAAGCTGAAAAAATGCAAAGGAAAAAGAAATCATCCTTTAAAAATTCTTTTGTTTTGTGTAACATATAATGCTTTAGTAACAAAATAAAGTAATGCATATCTATAACTCATTCTAAACTGTATTACTACTAATCGATGCATTAAATGAATTTTATAACAAGTTATTTTAATGATACTTATAAGTACCGTCAGAAGATAAAGGATTAAAGACATTTTATGAACGATTTGAACGAAATTTTGAAAAATTAAAATAATTAATATTTTTAAATTTTGTTTTTCTGTCTTAAAAAAATATTTAAACGGTCGATTGCATAGTTTTGCTGTATTACATTTTTCTTATTCAACAGAATTTTATGAGACGTTCTTAATTATTGCCCTACAATCAATTATTAGTATTCTGTTGATAATTTATTAGAATATTTTCTCATTTGATTTGCTGATCATATATCAATGCGATAAATACTAGAATTTTAAATATAAGTAAAACTTTTTAAGATACTTATTACCAATTATTATTTATAAATATTTTTGCCTCTTTAAAAATGTATCCAATACAAGAAAACTTGAAATTAATTAAATTATTACGCGAGAAAAGCATTAAGCGGTAGAAATTATGTCTTATTTAAAAAATCCAATTAATAATATTGCCAAATCCTTTCAAATGAATGATATTTACACGTGAATATTAAAAGAGAAAGAAGCTTTAATTTCAACGAATATAATTTCAACGAATATAATTTTAACGAAAATATTAAAATTTTATACCTAATGTTGCAAAGTAGTAAAATTGGAGACAATCGCGACATTGTTTTAATGGATTTTGAAAAAAGTATATTAATTTTGAAAAAAGTATATTAATTTTGAATTGTTACACCAATAATAAAAATATTACCGACCTTTAAAGCTTTCGGTCGCTAGTCGTCTTTGAAATTTTTAATAAAGAAGGGAATCTGGTGTATATTTCGTAGGCTAATTGAGAAATCAGGCTCTTTGCAAAGAGCCGGGCTAATTGGAGAATCATCTCCCTTTTTCCAATGAGCCTGATAGTTTTCAGGCTTATTGCAAAGAGCCTAGAGAGCATTAGGCTAATTGAAAACTGGCCACTTGTTTCTCAATCAGCCTGGCGGTTTTTAGGCTTATTGCAAAAAGACCAGACAGCGTTAGACTAACTGAAAAATTACTATTTATTTCTCAATCAGCATGATATTTTTAGGCTTATTAACCCATAACGGCACCCGAACGCGAAAAAAAAAAAAAAAAAAAGAAAATGCAACAGACCGCACTACCGATCCGAGCAAGACAAAACAATTTCAGTCGATACGCAAACCCGAGCAGAACGTTAAAGTTCTATTTAAATAAATAAAAAAAAAAAAAACGATCTCACCGGAACCAAATACGATAACCGACAAAAACATTCTAAAGAACCATAACTTCATCCGAGCAAGACAAAATAATTTCCGTGGAGACGCAACCCGACTCTTACCTAAAAATTCTATTAGAAGAAACCCGAAATGTGACACGAACCAAATCTGAATCCGGCAAAAATATTCCAAAGAACCATAACCCGTTCCGAGCAAGCCAAAATAACTTCTCTGGACACGTAACCTGACCCGAATCTAAAAATTTTGTTCACCCACCCCCCCGAAGTATAGCCCGAATGAGATCTGAAACCTATAAAAATATTCCAAAGAATCATAACCCGATCCGAGCAAGACAAAATAATTTCCATGGACATAAACCCGTCCCGAATCTAAAAATTCCATTTGAAAAAACCCTGAAATCTTATTCGAATCAAATCTGAATCCGGCAAAAATATCCTCAAAAACCATAACCTAATCCGAGCAAGACAAAATAATTTCCGTGGACACACAGCCCGACCCGAACCTAAAAATTCCGTTAGAAAAACCTCGAAATCTGACACGAACCAAATCTGAACCCGGCAATTATTTTCTCTTGATCGGATCGGGTTATGGTTCTTTGCAATATCACGGTTGTTTCGGGTCAGATTTCAGGTTTTTTTAAATGGAACTTTCAGGTTTGGGTCGAGTTGCGTGTCGACGGAAATTATTTTGTCTTGCTCGGGTAGGAGTACGGTCTGTTGTAATTTTTTTTCGTGTTCGGCTCGGGTTATGAGTTAATAAGCCTAAAAAAGTTATCCTGATTGGGAAATAATTGGTTATTTTTAATTTAGCCTAACGCTTTCTAGGCTCTTTGCAATAAGCCTGAAAAATACCAGGTTGATTGAGTAACAAGAGGTCAGTTTTCAATTAGCCTAAGGCTCTCCAGGTTCTTTGCAATAAGCCTGAAAAATATCAGGCTAATTAGAAAAAGAGAGATAATTCTCCAATTAGTCCAGCTCTTTGCAAACAGCCTAGGCTCTTTGCAAAGAGCGTGATTTCTCAATTAGCCTACGACATATATAATTAAATAACATGTATTTCAGCATTTGTACATAAATATATACAATAAAGAAACTTTCCTGTGAAATTTTACATAATCTTATATTAATAATAATCTTTATATAATCTTTATATGCTAGTATTATATATAGCTTTATATATATATATAGCTTTGTATGATAGTATACTTTATATGCTAGTACCGTATTTTATGGAAGAAACGCCGCGTCATTTACGAGATTAAAAGTTCGTTTTTTTTCCAAGTGCGGCGTTTACGATTTTTTTAAAATACCAACTGAGTTACCTTAATTTAAAAATTCATAAAAATATTTAAAATTGGACTTAAATATTTTAAATAAAACTTCAGACATCTTAAGATATTAAAAACGAGGCATCCTACACTGTTCAGAAAACTTTGATTATAGTTAGGTCAATGTGACGTTGTCGACCAGGGCCGGATTAAGGGCCGTATTTTCTGAAAGATCTTCTGCTTTAACAAAAAATGGAAAACGCCATTCGATTACATAGTTTCTGAATAAGAACACCTGACAATTTTATGCGTTTCTGAACAAAAATGAATTTAAAAATGCGTCAGAAAGTAGTTTTTTTGTATTTGAGAATAGATTTATCATATTTTGCACAAAATTGACTTATCTCATTAAAATTGAAAAATTTTGGCATACATATTTAGAACTTTTAATTCATTGTCAAGATATGGATTAAACTGGAAAAGTAAATTTTATAAAAAGTCTGAAGTGTTGATTTTTTTTTAAATCAGGAAAAATTGTTTTTTCATAATAAAAATGTATCTCACAAATTACATTTTCTAACACAATTTGGCGGTTTGCCCACTACAAGCTACGCTCGCCAACTGCCATGTAGACTCCGCTAAAAATACGCTAATTTGTTCACATTTGAAAAGATTACCTGATTGCGGAAGTTTGATTACAAAGAATTTATTAATAAAATTTCTCATATTTTGTACAAAAATTGACTTATTTCAGCCGAGAACTAAAAACTTTCCGCATACACATTTAGAACTTTTAGTTCATAGTCAGCATTTAGATTGAACTTTGAAAAGTAAATTTTGATATTAAATAATTATTTTCATATTTGCAAAAATTATACGTGTATTTCTCTAGTCCGCCAGGTAAATGGGCACCACTCTCACAGAACCAAATCTCAATGAGGAACTCGTACACCTAAAAAGTTAGTGCAGAACAAGGTGGTGCTGCCGTTACAAATCAGTAAAAGAGCTATATTTCAATTATGACAATATTTAGTGTGTTTTAGAATGCATAAGTACGAACTGTGAAGAGAAACTTGACACTAGAAAGGAAGCAAAATCCCTAATTAAAAAAGTTTTCTAAATTTGAATGGGTATTAATATGTACGCTTTGTCATGATATTTTAGAGCGATTCCACAAAGTAAATGCATCCCTTTAAAAACCAATACTTCATCTCCTTACTGGTTGCAACTACAGTCAAACCTCGTTAACATGAACACGCTTAACGTGAATTACATTTAACATGAATTGTTGTCACAGTCCCCTATAAAAACAAATACAAAGATTTGATACTGATAAAATGAATTACTGTTAACATGAACAAAATTTTGATTCCCCTTGAGGTTCATGTTAACGAGGTTCGACTGTATTTGGAATCGCTCTTAACCCTTTATGTCCCGACGGTACTTTAATGTATCATTAAAATAACTTGCTATAAAATTTATTTAATACACCGATTAGTAGTATTACAGTTTAGAATGAGTTATAGATACTTTACTTTACCTTCTTCCAAAAGCATTATTGGTTTCACAAAAAAAAAAAAAAAAAAAAAAATTAAAAGGATGATTTTTTTTTTGCCTTAGCATTTTTTGAGTTTTCTTGACGTTGAAAGATTGAGGGGGGGGGGGGGGGGAGGTAGTTTCAGTTCGGAAATATTTCTATTGTAAAAACATTATGTTTGTACATTTTCTAATTCTACAAAATACTAAAAAAAAAAAAAAAAAAAATACTTTAAATAAAAGATTTGAGTGGAGCTATAAATATTGCACAAAATCCCTTTAATATCAAATTTAATTAATTAATTTTAATTGGCAAAATCCTTCAAAAATATATTAGATGATTGTATAAATCTCCTAATGCAGTTTAAAAAATTCACGAAAAATGCTTTAGAAGATGAAAATTTCATGAATTCATAATTTGGGACATAAAGGGTTACTACATCGATTAGCAGTAATGCAATTACAATGAGTTACAAATACTTTACTTTATGTTGTTCCAAAAGATGATGCCTAAAAAAAAGTGTTTTTAAATGGATGATTTATCTTTCATTCGCACCTGTTTAGCTTTCTTGATGGCTGAAGGTTGGAAGTGGATGGTTCCAGTTCTTAAATATTTTTATATTTCTATTGTAAGGGCATTATATTTGTACATTTTCTAATTCTAAAAAACACTTAAAAAAATTTTTATATAAAAAAATTGAGAGGAGTTAGAAATATTCTACAAAATCCCTATAAATAAATATTTCATTCATTAATTTTAATTGGCAATATCCTTCTAAAATTTATTGATTGTGTAAATCTTCTAATGAATTTTTAAAAAATCAGAAAAATACTTTAAAAGATGATTTTTCATTCTTTCATAATTTGGGACATATGTGGTTAAATAAAATAATTAAAAGCACCATTAAACATACCAAAAAAAAAAAAAAAAATGTTTGAGTAACGATATACACAATCAATTTTTAAAGTTTGTGTTTGGGGGGGGGGAAGTTGTGTGTGGGGGGGAGGGGAGAATTTTCAGTAGCAGGGAAGGGGGGCAAAATTTTCAGTAGCCCCGGGCCCCAGAGAAGCTTAACCCGGCCCTGCTGTCGACAAAAGTAGCACTCCGACGGATGCGGCGTTTACAACAGGTGTGGCGATTACGATATTTTTAAGTTTATTCAGGCCAATTTGAGGAGTGCGGCGTTTCTTCCATAAAATACGGTATATGCTTATATTGCTAGTATTTTTATATTTATGATAACAATAATAATAATAATTAGAGATCGACGGAAAAATAGATTTCGTTTTTGTCACAAAATCAGAGTTTCGCCGAAAATGTGTTTTCGGCGAAAATGTTGCCAAAAATTCGGCTGGACCGAAAGTTGACATTACCCAGAGATTTGAGCTATATTGGCTTAAATGAGATAAGCTTTGTTTATTTCTATAAACTTCACTGATTATAATTGTCAGTCATGACTGACTCAAGACGTGAGTACAAATTACAATGCAAGTAATATCTATATAACTAAATTTTGAAGACGCCTTTCATGTTCTCATTAAAAGATGCAGACTCACCAGTAATAGAAAATTTTTAGAAAGTACAGAAGTGTTTTGAATACTCTTTGAGAAAGTTTTAGTATAACAGATGATCATTAAAAAAATCATTACAAAAGATAAATCGAGGTATGTATACCTAAAACATTTTCTAATTATATGTAATTCGCATAATTCGAAAATAATTCTGTGTTGTTGACGAATTAATTACATTTTATTTTATTTTGTAAGAAAATAAAAAGTTTTGGTCAAATTCACAGAAAGTCAACTTGGGCCTCACTTATAATTAATTAATAATTATGAATATTTATGTATGTATTAATTACTCAAAAAAATTTTTAGACATTTTCGTTTTCGGCCGAAAATAGGAAGATTACCAAAATTCTGTTTCGGTTTTAAATACCTATTTCGGTCTATCCTTAATATAATACCTAAACAACTAAAAGATTTGTTGATAATTTATAAGACCAATATAGGAAAACAACAAAGATCTAAATTGCTTACAGTGGAATTAATTTTGACATAAGAATTCAGGTTCATCTACGGACTGATTATGCTTTTGGCAAATTGGATACTGACACTCCTGATTTTAGTGACCCCGAATTTTGTTTTAGGGAATTTTCATATCTCTGAAAATTCAAGCCTAATCTTTATAATCAGTATTTTGAACTTTTAAAATAGGATAAGATTATTTCTAAATGTGTGAGTGCGTACTTATATAATCAATCATATGTTTTATAAGACTTCGAAAATGTTTAGTTTTTTTTTTTTTTTTTTTTTTTTTTTTTTTTTTAAATAACGGTATAAGAAGAGGGCGGGGCGGGGGGAGGGAAGAATATCAAGCCCTGGACCTCTCTTTGGCTGTCCGACCTGAAATATTTTTTCTGAATCTTGTCCTTTTGCAACAAACTCAAAAGAAAGCTCGCTTTTATTTATTTTTTTTTTTTTTTGTAAAAGAACCTCTCTCACCTACTATTTCTTTCCATCCAAGACTGCCCTCAAGCAGTTTTCCCCCTTCTTGGACACCTTGTTTGACCCCTCGCTTGACCCTAACTGCGTTGACAGCTGTAGAAAAGCATAGGCGTGTTTAGAAAGGGGGGGTAGAATTCTCACATGGAGAGCTCAAGTTGGAAAAAAATTGTCAGTGAAAAGGAGCCTTAAGATGTGCATTATCAAGAAATGAAACTTATTGATAGATATGTAAAATTTTAGTTTCAGGATGGGGAAAAGAAAAGATATAAAGCTGAACAGCAGCGTCATGAACAAAAACAAAGGAAGCAGCTAGATGAGTTAAGAATGAATGCTGAAGCAACAATTAAAGAACTAGAGCAACTTCAAGTAAGTTTTTTTCTTTAACTCGTGCATGAATTAAAGTTCAAGTGATTTATTTTAAAATCTTGATGAATTAAAACAGAGTCGCAGAAATGTAGATAAAATTTAAAATGATATAAATAACATAGGATTTACGTCTAAGCTAAAATAATATAAAAATACATTTAAGGCTGTTGGTCAGCGAGATCTCGAATTAATGACCTATGGACTTGAAATGTATTTTTATATTTTCTTATATCAATATTTCAGGCATTATTATTATAGTAGCTATTAGTATAGACATATTTTTCATATCTGTTTAACATTAATATATAAAAAATCATGACACTTATTTTTCATTTAAAAAATCTTTCATCTTGCTTTTTGTACATATTAAAATCAAAGTTCATAATTTACATTCTCTTTACTTTTCATAAAAAACTAAAACACATTTCCTTATTTAAAAGAACATATATTCCGGTAGATCTTTAAAAATTATGCTATTTACCAATATATAATGCATTGTCTAATACCCTTTGGCACTTTTCTGAAAAAACGTTTTCATCCCTTATTCTGGGACGTCTTCAGTTTCAAATGATGTTGTTTCGCAGTTTCGCTTATGACCTTATAACTTCCCTCTTTTTCCCTCTTCTCTCTTTCATTTTCCCCTTCTTTCTAGCATTCTTTGCCAACGAGAGTCAATATTTGCATGTGTAATATCGTTGCATACATTATGTCTGTCGAGGTTTATTTCTATGGCCTCTCTCATTAGTGTGTTATGGGGGTTATTGTATGTGGCTATTTTTTCTATTTTAATTGATTGAGGTATTATGGGGTTTTTAAATTTGCTCTTGAGAGGGCTGTTGTTTGATTATTATATTTTAAGTCGTGGATATGCTCCTTATACCTTTCGCTTGGTCATTCCAATGTATGTAATTTCCTTATTTTCTGTATCTGAGGCTTTAATTTTATATACTCCTGCCGTCTGTAATTCTTCGTATCTTCCAGCTTCATTTCATATCGTTTTAAATAGGGAGGGGTTGGGTGTGATTGGGACTATTTTTCCAAGTTTACTTATTTCACGTTTTATTTTTAGCGCCATCCCATTCATGTATGGTAGGGGGGTTGTATAATCTTTTTTATTTTGTCCTGGTTGGATCCAGTTAATTTTTTCTTTAGCTTTTCTAATTAGTTTTTCTATTGTTTCCGTGGATGGCCAGTGTTAAGTCCTATGTTCTCTATAGTCTTTAATTCTTCATTTAATAACTTTTCTGTTGAACATATATACAGTGCTCTATAGATGTAGGTATTTAGGGTGGCAAGTTTATAGTTTATGGGTGTATTTGTTTTGCTTGACATTATCGCTAGGTTTGCAGTAGGTTTTCTATAGATTGTTGTTTTTATCTGTTCATTTTCGTATATTATTTTTACGTCATGGTATGGTAGGGATCGGTTCTTTTCTTCTTCTATTGTAAATTGTGTGTTGTTATCATATTTATTTATTTCGTTTAAGAGGTTTTTTAGGTTTACTGTTCTGTTTGTTATAATAAATATGTCATCCACATACCTTACCCAAAGGCGTATTTCATTTTTATGATCCTGTATTATTATTTTTTCCATTAATCACATTTTCCATTCAGAAACCACATTTGATATATGGAACCCCATTGGTACACCCCTCAGTTGTTTATATATCTTATTGTTAAATTTAAAATAACTTTCATCTAGAATCAGATTTGTTGCACTTTCCATTGTATTATGGCACCATTGTGTCCCATGCATCATTTCTGGGTCTGTATAGTATTTCTGTATAGTCTTGTTTATTTCTTCTGTCATTTCGTTAAGGTTAATCAACGGAAAAGTAAAGAGAATGTAAATTATGAACTTTGATTTTAATATGTACAAAAAGCAAGATAAAAGATTTTTTAAATGAAAAATAAGTGTCATGAGTTTTTATATATTAATGTTAAACAGATATGAAAAATATGTCTATACTAATGGCTACTATAATAATAATGCCTGAAATATTGGTATAAGAAAATATAAGTATAATATAGGCATTAAATAAGCCAGTGATTTCTGTCGAAAAATGCTAACTAAAAATGTATTTTTATTTTTAAAATATCTCACCAGGAAATTATATTTTTAACTTAATTGTTCTGTGTACTCTTTTTAACCTCTTCACCGGCGACAGGTATGGGGAAACAGTGCTTTTACCCCTAACTTATCTCGGGGCAACCAGTGAAGTGGTTAAAGGATGTCCCTTTCTTTTTTATCCAGCAAAACATTTCTAAAATATATAATACTTAATTTTATTTGAAGTCTTAAAATCTTACTTGCAGCTCGTCAGATTTGCTAAGATTTTAATATACAAAGAAATGAAGCTTATATTTTAGAAATATTTTGTCAACTAAAAAATAAAGAAACATCTTTTAAGAAGAGTACATTGAAAAAATGTTAAAAATATCAATTTCTAATGAAATATTTTAAAATTAAGTGTTCCATGTCATTAGATTTAACATTAGAAAGGGGAATTAGAGACCTGATTTCATCAATACCCTTAATAATCTAAGATGGAAGAAATTGGTTGCAAGAAGATCTGGAGACAAATATTTTTTAAACGTCTTTTGTTGTAAAGGAAATAAAGCATTTTCTTCAGATGTAATAAGCAGTGCCTGATTTACGACAGGGCATTCGGGGCATGGGTCCAGGGCCCCTGATTTTCAGAGGCCCCCAAATGCTGCAGAAGGTTATTCAATTATTGTCCAAAAGCCGGTGTAGTTTTAATATTTAATGGAATTTTACAATTCATTCTACATTCTATTGTGTTCATATTGTATTTTTATAACGTTGTATATTTTGTCTGAAACATCCATTTATATTGTGATTATATACTTTATTATTGTGAATATTTTGTTTTATCCCTATCACTTTAAAAATATATTGTATTTTTTCATCTTTTTTCTTTCCCAATCCCCATTAAGTATCCGTGCAAGGGGGCCCCCGTAAGCATCTGTGCCCAGGGCCCCCCAAATTTATAAATCGGTCCCTGGTAATAAGATGTCTTCAGATGATATAATAAAGCATTTTCTTCATAATGTCTTTTAGGGTAATCTTGTTTTTCAAGAGAATATCTTAAAATATTTATTTAAGAATTTTTTTTATTGCATTTTAGAAGAAATTTTTTCATATTCCTAATTTCAAATTAAAAAAGGAAAAAGTTTTGATTCCTTTTCAATCCCTAACATTTCTTTATTTGGTATGTATGAGTTCACAAGTAAAAAAGAAAATAAAGAATATTCAACCTTTACTGAAGAAGTTCTTGCTATACTTAACATTTTTATGTCATTGTTTCTTTTTCTCTTATACATTTTTTTCACAATAGCTGTCAAGAAGATGTATCATCTTTCCATTCTTCTTTAGTTCCAATTTGCTATATATTTAGTTGCAAATGTAAAATGAGAAAATAAGAGATTGGCTACTTATTCTTTTACTTGTAGAAATTAATCATACTTGCCATGCTTATTTTATATAAAAGATTGAATGACATTGAATATTAGATTAAATTAAGTATAATTTTTAAATGAAATTCTTTTTATTCTAAATAAAAACTTGTTTTATACAAATGTACTCAGCTTAATTTTTTAGAAGCCTAAGGAGTTAAGCTTATAAACAATAATAAAGCCTTTTTTTTTGTTTATTCATTAGGCAAAATACCCATAGAAACTTTCAAAATTACGTTCACCTTAGGTTTTAATACTTTTTTACGCCATTTTAAAAATTTTAATTTTTTTTTTTTTTTTTTTTTTTTTTTTTTTTATCAACGATTTTTAATTAACTGATAAAATCACTGATATCCTATTTTTAAGTTTTAACTTTAGCAAGATTTTTTTCTAAATATCTTCAGAACATCAAAGGAATAAAAACTTTTAAAGCTTTGTTTCATAAAACTAATGAAAGATGCTTCTTAAAGATACAATAAAATGAAGCTAATGTAATGTGTTTTGCAAGAATTTATATTTCTTCATCAGCGAACAGTACAAGAACAGAAGAAAGTTTTCTTTCTTTTCTTGTTGTAAGCACGTGCTTCAATTATAGCAATTTGTAAGGAGAAATAATGATTTATTCAAAAAACAGAAAAATGGTGCTCTTCATGATCTGACAATGGATGAAACAAAACTAGGCTATACTGTACCCAGCAGTATGGAGAAATGAGTATGATTCTGATACAACATTTACAAAAATACAATAAGATATATTTACCTTTTTTAGAAAGCAGTCACAGAGAAATTAACCTAAGCCAATAAACTTTTATCCTAAAAAACTTTTATGAGTTAAGGCTATTTCCATATAAAAATGATGCATTGTTTTATCATGAAGTTTTTAATGCATTCTTTTATTCTTATTAGAATGAAAAACGAAAAATGTTAATGGAACATGAAACTTCTAAACTGAAACAATTAGAAGAACAACATTCAATCGAAATACAAGAATGGAAAGCTAGTTTAATACCTCGCAAGCAGGTAATTAAAGACATGTGAATATATAATTGTAAAGTGAACTGTTTAGTATTAACTTAATGTACATTTTATATTTTTTCTTTTTTAGAAATTAGAAGATGAATTTGTTGCTCAAAATGAAGATTTAGAAAAACATTTAAAAGAGTGTTTAAATGAAAGCTATGTCCCACCTTGTCTGTTCAAATCTGATTCATCACTACAAATGTCTATATAATAGTAATATTTTTCATAGATCTTAGAGTGGCTAATAAACCATACGTGCCTTCTCTACAGTGCCAATAAATTTGATACTATTTCAAACAAGAATATTGTTTGAAAGAATTTTAAGATCGATTTTGAACAGAATTTTTTGTGCAAAAATATTTTGTTTTGGTTTATGCATCTGTGATATATTTGTTACATCATTTAGATATTTTATCTTTTATATATCACATCATATGTTTTTCTCTTCATTGTATATTTTCTTAGATCTATATTATGTCTTAAACTTTCAATGCAATGGTGCTGTTAAAGTAGATAATGAATATAATTTATAAAAGTACAGAAAAGAAAATTAAAATCCTATTGATAAAATAAAGAAAAGATTAAAATAAAAAAAACTAGGTTGGTCTTTCTAATTCACAAAACTCCTTTATTACTGAAATAGTAATTACAGTATAAATTTTAATCAAATAAGTTAAATTATTAAGTTTGATTTTTTAGATTGATACTATTAACAAAGTAACACTTGTTATATTGGAATTCAATACACAGAATTCATCAGTAATACATCCAATGAAATACCATTATTGGTTAAATATAGACTTTACAATAGATATTTTGCAGATTGTTATAAAGCAATTCCATTAGCAAATTTTTTTTGTTTTTATATCGGAAATATTTTCAGAGAAATGCAAATACTACAGAAAGATCAGCATTATATAAGAAAATGAGATAACAAAATATTTCTTGAATTGACTGGTAAATTTATCGCACATTTTATTGAGTTTGAATATTTGTTACCTTGCTAAAACTTCATTGTCTAACAAATCATTAAAACTGCCAAGTTCCTTGTGCATTTAATTGAGCTGGAATCTTTGCACTGTTGATAAACTTCAGATTTCATTTAAATGATAAGTCAATCCTTTGTAATCATAGTATCAAATTACCATAACAGTTATAAATGCTGATATAATAGGTGTAGTGAGATTTCCCTGATGTTTGTTTGCATCTTATTATCTTTAAGAAAGACCTTCTTAAAATCGCTAATATCTTGATATCTGTCATATGATGAGAACGATTGGGACAACATGCTTGAATTTATAGAATTGTTTTCTTGACTTATTAAAGATAAAGTATGGGATAGGGTTTTTTCATCTGTCTGCAAGTAATTTTCCATCTTCAATAGAAGAAACCATTCAGCATGGCAATTGGCATAGCAGATTATTTAAGACCTAGCAGATTAATTTAACAGCTTTTTTTTAAAAGAAAACTAAATAGATAACTTCTTACCATGCTTTCAGTGAAAGTAAGTAAAGATTATAAGAAAATTCATTTGTATTCAAGTTAATTTGCTTAACTTTATCTGTCTGTGAGTTTTCCCTTTTTGTTTCTTCAATATAATGTATTTTAAGGGCTTTATCTTCCTTTTTAAAAAAGTATGATTTCAAGTGTCTAAAATAGAGCTGTTTATCATCTAATATGAAATACTGAGTATATGAAATCTGACTGAGCTTCCCTAGCTAGACCAAACATATTTTCATAGATTTCATACTTTATCATTCTTCTCAAAAGTGTTTATTTTAAAACATTGAAATATCCATATACAGTTAAAATTTGCTTCTGCAAACAACACTCGGAACATTTTGAATAAAGTAGTAATTGCAAAACAATATCTTCTGAACTAAGATTGTCAGTGATCATGTGATGTTCATTATATTTATTCTCTTTCTACTTCTTATATCATGAATTGATGATATATTCCTTGAACAGCTTCTTGGTTCCTATCCTGAGGTTAAATTTTTATTTTTTTCTTCTATTGCAAAAGTAAAACATCAACTTTTTTTGTTTATTTTCTAAACTCTTCATCCCAAATTTCTTTATCTCATAGTTGAGAATAATGATAATCAGTTTTGAGGCATTAATGAATATCCATATAGAGAGAAAATTGCACATTTGGTGCCAGTTTTCAAAAATGTATTTCTTGAATAATTTAGTTAGTTTTAAATTTCATCTCTTTAAGTGTTGCTTCATGTTTGATCAATGTCATGCATGGCTGATATTGTTCGAGAAATTCTAGAGATAAAAGTAAATTGTGGATTTATTATTGAACTTTTCTATACAGAAATGTATATATTATTGATTTTTTTTCAGACAATCTTCTTATGCAAAGTTACAATGATTCAAAAACATGCTAATATATACATGATGAATTCTAAAAAGTTCCTGCAATCTGTTTAATATAATTGGTAAATCAAAAAAACTATTTAGAACCAGAAGTTCTACTTAATAAAATGTAACTTATACTTTTGTGGTATATATTTGACTTCACTCACTAAGTAAAATTTACGATTCAAAACAGGGTGTTTGGATCTACAGCTAATACTTTCTGTCAGCTTTTGGATGACACCATGTATATATATATATATATATACACACACATTTTTTATCTTAAAAGCAAATTTGAATTGTGTAAAAGCATTTATTTTTATTGATAAAATAACTTTAAATTTTCTAATTCTTCATATCAATGCCTAACATAATGTTATTTGATGACAAATTAGTCTCAATATATTTGCAGCAAAAATTTCTTCAACTGTGAAGCCATTATATGTCCTTCTATTAGGATGTAAAAAATATATATAAAATCTCTGATTTTTTTTTATTTAAATCAATTTTTTTTACTTTTTTATCCCCTGCTAAAAGTATGGAATATCAACAATTAAACCTCTAATTGCTAACATAATCTATGTTTTAAGCTTTAATTAATTATAATTATTTTAGTGAATAATTAAAAAACTGCCTTCATTTTCATTAGTTAGTAGTATACAATAATGTTATAATTTATATTAATATTTTGTAATAATTATGTAAAACCATATTAAGTACCACTGATATTTACATTTATTAAAAAACAACATGAATCTATCTGTTGTAGAGAAAAATATTTTAAACAGAATTGTATTTGAAAATGTATGTCAGATAAAGGGGCATGAAGTGTATTTTAGAAACAAATAGGAAAAGAAAATCTTAATTAACCCGGGTGGATTTGCACCGGGCCTGATAGACCCAGAGTGTATATGGTTTTTAAATTGTCACCTCTATCTTTTTTTTAAAGTAATCTTCAACTAATTTTATCTCAATTTTTAACAATTGTCTCCGACTAAATAAGGTAACGATTATTATTTGTATTTATTGGTGACAAAGTAAAAACCATTCATACCCTGGGTATGTATGTGTTTTCCCTTGTTAAGGTTATTTTTATAAGCATTTTTATGAAAATGCAGGAAAGCCCTCGGACAGTTAAAATCATTGACACTCTCTGCTGTTCAGTTTATGTTAAGCCAATGATAGCCAATCATTTAGTAAAATTCCTCTGAAATAGGAAATTTACTCACGCTTTAAGAAAAATATTAATTTTGAAATACGATACTGTGAAATGTTTTTGTATTGCATTTTTGTAATTAAGATATCTTTATCTACTGCTTCATATCATCCAAGATTAATGTTATGTTTTATATGTTATGCCATTAAGCTTGATAAAGAATATTTTTTAAAAGTAAATTTACAAAACTATGTGCCTAATTATTATGTATTTGTCATTCACATGTCTTACTATATTTTTAATACTCCGTCCTACCTGTAGTAGGGAAAAACAAAGATGTATATTGTCTCCATATACATTCCCCTCATATCACAGTTCAGGTTGCACAATATGAGTATGTTCGCAAGTTTCATGTTAATACTTTCAACACAAAACTGTTGAATATTAAAGATCCTGATTTACATGATGTTTTAAAGTTGTGATATTTGAAAATAAAAGTATTGTATTAAGATTAGCTTATACAGTTTAATGTGAAAGCTAGCACTTCTGTCAAATATGCTGTTAATTGTTTCAATTTTAATTTTTTTGCCGTATGATAATTTTGTTGTGTTCATGTATACACATCTTGAAATTAGATTTGAGTTTTCTAGCCAGCTTAAGCTGGTTGTAGATCTTAAAATTGATTAAGTAATTGTAAAGTATTTTTCTATTGCTTCTAATTTATAATAGCTGTATTCACACATATTATTTTTAATTTAAAAACTGTTCTATTTCAAGAGACTAATTAGCCTCTTTTTCCTTTATGTTCACAGCATTTCTTCTAACTGATAAGACTTTGATATTGCATTTTATTTGAAACATTTAAAGTGTTAATTCTGTAAATAATATTTTCTAATGAGCTGGCTTTCAACTACATTTTAGTTTGTCCCCATAATTTTTAATAAAATGTCATATTTTTGCTGTATTAAAACCACATGCAGTTCTTTTCTAACTATTGATTCATCTATAAAATACTACTGATTTAGGTTATATTCTTTATAATTCCTGTGTACTTCAAGACATATCCAAAACTTAAGAAGTACATGATGTTCTTTATTATTTTGGGTAGAAAATAAAACAACATTTCTGACACTGTATTTTTTTTTTTTTTTACATAAATTTTTTTTTACTGCTTTTTCCTTTGGCAAAAAATCCTCTAATTAATTTAACCCATGGACAGATCTTTAAGAAAGTAGTATTGTTTTATATATATATATATACAGTATGGAACCATGTATCCAGAAACCAGGTAACCAGTTATCCAGAATGATATTTCCAATTGACTTATTTCAGAGAAATGAGCCATGCAGTATATGAAAGTTTTTGTTTCCAAGCTATTTCTATAAATTGCCTTTTTAAAACTTTGATTAATGTCTGATATCATTTGGACCTGATTCTTTCAGAGGATTCTAATTATTAATTTGAGATTTTAAAAAATGCCACAGCCACATATATTCTACAAATCTGGTCAAATGGATGCTGCTTTAATGCCCAACGAGTTATCCAGAAAAACCAGTTATCTGGTATACATATGACCCCAACAATTCTGGATAAATGGTTCCGTACTGTACACACACTGATATTCAGCAATATGATAAATGAAGAACAATACTGATTACTGCAAAGAAAGAAAAACAAGTAATGAAATGTTATTTATTACATTGGTAAATGCAAGTGTCCTGAAGTTAGATTCTGAAATAAATAAAATTTTGGGATGACAACATAATTCTAAGACAATGTCTTTAGTTAAGTTTGAAAGAAAAACAGGAAAAGTTTTGAGGCACCCAAATAAAAATTCAAAAGAACAGTACAAAAACATATCAAATAGAACAATTTAAAACTAGAGATATTTAAATGTGGAATATTTAATATGTAAAAAACTGGAACTTGGAAGGTTTTAAGCATTCATAAAAAGTATGGTACATGATAGAATTATCGCAAGAGTGTCAAACAGCATCATTTCTCTGTTGATGTTATATAATGAGTTACATTTTCAATGTTTATAGATTCAGCTATTGCTATTCTTACGATATTTTTAATGTCATTAGATAGACTTTCACAACATTTTTAATATTCATAAGAAAATTTTCCTTAAATGTTACACTCTATAAATTTTCATTTGAAAAGCTGGAATCTGTATTGAAGTTTTTTCAAAAATCAAGAATATTCTTAGATAGTTCATCATAAAAGTTTTTAAAATCCTTCGCAACATTTTCTAAATCTATCATATCTTTTTATCTCTTTTATATTATCAACTTCTTTTTGGATTGTTCTGTAACTTTTATTCAAATCTCTTATTTTTTTTAATTCTGCAAAATTAATTAAATCTCTGACAGTGATTGGGGCTGACATATATTAGAACATGGTGGCGACTGATCTCCACTTACAAAAATTCAAAACTAGAATTCAGAAGGTTTTAAGCATTCATAAAAAGTATGGTACATGATAGAATTATTCCAAGTACGTCAAACAGCATCATTTCTCTGTAGATGTTATATGATGAGTTATATTTTCAATGTTTAGAGATTCAGCTATTGCTATTCTTACAATATTATTAATGTCATTAGATAGACTTTCACAACATTTTTAATATTTGTAAGCAAATTTTCATTAAATGTTGCACCCTTTACATTTTCTTTTACAAAGCAGAAAACTGTACTGAAATTCTTTCAAAAATCAAGAATATTCTTAGATAGTTCATTATAAAAGTTTTAAAAATCCTTCACAACATTTCTCAAATCCATCATAATGTTGGAGAAAAATGTGATTATACAGAGTTGTATTCTATACTTCTCAATGAAGATGGGTATGATGAAGTTTTTTCCAAGTATACCTGCTTCTTACACTGTTAAAATTTTTGTGGTAGTTTGAACCAACTTTTGGTGCTGCAGTAGTTGCAACAATAAGATGGCTCTTCTATATTATTAAGATCTTTTTTTATTGTTCTGTAACTTTTATTCAAAACTCTTATTATTTTTTTTTAATTCAGCAAAATTAATTAAATCTCTGACAGTAATTAGAGCTGAGATATAGTGGGACATGGTGGTGACTGATCTCTTGCAGAAATCTGAGGAAAATATGGTCAGAAAACTGTGTCTAAATATCATTAATTTTAAAAAGTTGTCTTCAATACTTTGTAAGGCATTTGAAAGTAATATGAGTGCAATGAAGCTTCATCCATGTATATTTGTTTCTTATCTTCAAGATGGCCAGTCTTCAAATCTTGAACATCCTTATATTTGCCATATGTCAGTGATTGAGATAATAGTTTCGATTTTTCAAAATTGTCTTCAAAACTTGCAATAAAGCTTAATGTAATAGGTGTCATGCAGTTTATTCCACATGTTTGCTTCTTATAATCTTCATAAGTTGAATTAATATAAAGGGCATGATGGGAATCTCTTCTATATTATTAAGTTTTTTTTTTTTTTTTTAATGGTCTGTAATTGTATTGAAAACTCTTATTTATTTATATTTTTAATTCAACAAAATTAATTAAATCTCTGACAGCGATTGGAGCTGAGATATAGTGGAACATGGTGGTGACTCTTGCAGAAATCTGAGGAAAATATGGTCAGGAAAGTGTATCTCAATATCATTAATTTTAAAAAGTTGTCTTCAAATCTTTGTAAGGCATTTGAAAGTAATATGAGTGCAATGAAGTTTCATCCATGTATATTTGTTTCTTATCTTCAAGATGACCAATCTTCAAATGTTGAACATCCTTATGATTGCCATATGTCAGTGATTGAGATAACAGTTTCGATTTTTCAAAATTGTCTTCCAAATTTGCAATAAAGCTTAATGTAATAGGTATGCAGGAGTTTGTTCACACATGTTTTCTTCTTATAATCTTCATATTGGTTGGTTTTCAAAACTTCCCAATGCAGTTGAATTAATATAAAGGGCATGATGGGAATCTCTTCTATATTATCAATTTTTTTTTTTATATTGGTCTGTAATTGTATTCAAAACTCTTATTATTAATTTTTTTTAATTCAGCAAAATTAATTAAATCTCTGACTGTGATTGGAGCTGAGATATATGGGAACTTGGTGGTGACTGATCTCTTGCAGAAATCTGAAGAAAGTATGGTCAGGAAACTGTGTCTCAATATCATTAATTTTAAAAAGTTGTCTTCAGTACTTTGTAAGGTATTTGAAAGTAATATGAGCAGTGACCCGGAGCCGAACAATTTTTGATGCTCCAGCTCCAGCTCCGCTCCTAGAGAAAATACTATGGCTCCAGCTCCGGCTCCAACTCGGCTCCGACTTCGCACTTTTGAGTTGCAGATTTTAATTTACACGTTTAATTTTTTGCTCACAAATACTTTCTACCTTCATTAAAGATCTGACAAAATGCATTTTTCTTCTCATCAAACTTCAAATGCTTGTTCAGAAAGTATGACATCTTTTAGCTTTTGCTTTTAAAATAGAAAGTTTGGTGGAATTTTAAACACAAAAATCTTAAATTTCTTCTACACTTTTCAAACAGCCAAAATTGTACAACTACACATGCAAACAACAGGTGGCCATATTTGTTTTCGAATAGTGTTGTCACTTAGTTCAAGTAGAATTCGAGAAGGTTTCCTAGGTACTAATAATCATAATAAAAACCTAAAAAATGATATAATTAAAATACTGAATAATGATGTACAGTAGAAGATCTTTATAACGCAAACCTAAAAACGCAAGGTTGTGCGTTATATAGAATTTTGCATTATATGGATCACGTTTCACACATCATTAAATTTACCTTATAAACACGACCATATAAATCTGAAACATACCAAAATACATTAGAGTATCTTTATACTGCACTTCTTGTCACCAGGAATTATCCAAAATATAAATTTTTGCATTATATGATCATTTTATATTGTTTATTTTATAAACATGGTCCAACTATACCTGGACCCAATCATTCATTATATTACTCATTTCCAAAAATATAATATTTATTGTAATAATAGCAATTTTTTTTTCATTAAAAAGTTTTGAATTAAGGAGATAAAGTTGAATTAATGTATCAAATGTAGTTTTCTAGAGAGTAGCAATTTTTACGATGTGGGATTTCAGGTGCTTATTACCTGCAAAATTCATTGTTTACATCTGAGAAGTTGTGCGTTATATGGAGAATTGCATTATATAGAATCGCGTTATAAAGATCTTCTACTGTAATTAAAATATTTTAAGACTAGAAATTTAAAAGACTGAAAGAAAAAAAAAAGATTTAAAAGAATATTAAAAACTAAAGGAACCCTGGAGCTGGAGAAAATTTAGAGCTCCAGCTCCAGGGAAAACACAGCTCCGGAGCGCTCCGGCTCCGGGCTCCAGCTCCGGGTCCCTGAATATGAGTGCAATGAAATTTCATCCATGTATATTTGTTTCTTATATTCAAGATGGCCAGTCTTCAAAACTTGAACATTCTTATGATTGCCATATGTCAGTGATTGAGATAAAAGTTTTGATTTTTCAAAATTTTCTTCCAAACTTGCAATAAAGCTTAATGTAATAGGTATGAAGCAGTTTGTTCCACATGTTTTCTTCTTATAATCTTCATATTGGTTGGTTTTCAAAACTTCCCAATGCAGTTGAATTAATATAAAGGGCATGATGGGAATCTCTTCTATATTATCAATTTTTCTTGTAATAGGTGTGATGCAGTTTGTTCCACATGTTTGCTTCTTATAATCTTCATATTGGTTGGTTTTCAAATCGTGTGTATCTCGAGGTTTGTTATACGAGGGAAATGTTTGGTTAAAAATATTGATTAAATTTCTTCTCTGAATAGAGTGTAAACTTGTGAAAAAAAATTATCGAGAGAAGTTTTCAAAACTTCTGAATGAAGTTGAATTATTATAAAGGACATGATGGGAATCTCTTCTATATTATTAAGTTTTTTTTGTTGTTCTGTAACATTTATTCAAAACTCTTATTTTTATTTTTTTTTTAATTCAGCAAAATTAATTAAATCTCTTAAAGTGATTGGAGCTGAGATATCGTGGAACATGGGTGACTGATCTCTTGCAGAATTCTTAGGAAAATATGGTCAAGAAAATGTGTCTAAAAATCATTAATTTTAAAAAGGTGTCTTCAAATCTTTATAAGGCATTTGAAAGTAATATGAGTGCAATGAAATTTCATCCCTGTAGTATTTTTGTTTCTTATCTTCAAGATGACCAGTCTTCAAATGTTGAACGTCCTTATGATTGCCGTATGTCAGTGATTTAGATAAAAGTTTCGATTTTTCAAAATTGTCTTCAAAACTTGCAATAAAGGTTAATGTAATAGGTGTGATACAGTTTGTTCCACATGTTTGCTTCTTATTATCTTCATATTGGTTTGTTTTCAAAACTTCCCAATGCAGTTGGAATAATATAAAGGGCATGGTGGGAAACTCTTCTGTATTATCAAGGTTTTTTTAATTGTTCTGTAACTTTTATTCAAAACTCTTTTTTTTTTTAATTCAGCAAAATTAATTAAATCTCTGACAGCGATTGGAGCTGAGATATAGTGGAACATATGGTCAGGAAACTGTGTCTCAATATCATTAATTTTAAAAAGTTGACTTCAAAATTTGTAAAGCGTTTGAAAGTAATATGAGTGCAATGACGTTTCATCCCTGTAGTATTTTTGTTTCTTATCTTCAAGATGGCCAGTCTTCAAATCTTGAACATCCGTATGATTGCCATATGTCAGTGATTGCAATAGCAGTTTCAATTTTTCAAAATTGTCTTCCAAACTTGCAATAAAGCTTAATGTAATAGGTATGAAGCAGTTTGTTCCACATGTTTTCTTCTTATAATCTTGATATTGGTTGGTTTTCAAAACTTCCCAATGCAGTTGAATTAATATAAAGGGCATGATGGGAATCTCTTCTATATTATCAATTTTTCTTGTAATAGGTGTGATGCAGTTTGTTCCACATGTTTGCTTCTTATAATCTTCATATTGGTTGGTTTTCAAATCGTGTGTATCTCGAGGTTTGTTATATGAGGGAAATGTTTGGTTAAAAATATTGATTAAATTTCTTCTCTGAATAGAGTGTAAACTTGTGAAAAAAATTATCGAGAGAAGTTTTCAAAACTTCTGAATGAAGTTTAATTATTATAAAGGACATGACGGGAATCTCTTCTATATTATTAAGTTTTTTTTTGTTGTTCTGTAACATTTATTCAAAACTCTTATTTTTATTTTTTTTTAATTCAGCAAAATTAATTAAATCTCTTAAAGTGATTGGAGCTGAGATATCGTGGAACATGGGTGACTGATCTCTTGCAGAATTCTGAAGAAAATATGGTCAAGAAAATGTGTCTAAAAATCATTAATCTTAAAAAGGTGTCTTCAAATCTTTATAAGGCATTTGAAAGTAATATGAGTGCAATGAAATTTCATCCATGTATATTTGTTTCTTATATTCAAGATGGCCAGTCTTCAAAACTTGAACATCCTTATGATTGCCATATGTCAGTGATTGAGATAAAAGTTTCGATTTTTCAAAATTGTCTTCCAAACTTGCAATAAAGCTTAATGTAATAGGTATGAAGCAGTTTGTTCCACATGTTTTCTTCTTATAATCTTCATATTGGTTGGTTTTCAAAACTTCCCAATGCAGTTGAATTAAAATAAAGGGCATGATGGGAATCTCCTCTATATTATCAAGTTTTTCTTTTATTGTTCTGTAACTTTCGATTTTTCGATTTTGAAAAACGATAATTTTCGATTTTTCAAAATTGTCTTCCAAACTTGCAATAAAGCTTAATGTAATAGGTATGAAGCAGTTTGTTCCACATGTTTTCTTCTTATAATCTTCATATTGGTTGGTTTTCAAAACTTCCCAATACAGTTGAATTAATATAAAGGGCAGGATGGGAATCTCATCTATATTATCAATTTTTTTTTTTTTTATTGGTCTGTAGTTGTATTCAAAATTCTTATTATTAAATCTTTTAATTCATCAAAATTAATTAAATCTCTGACTGTGATTGGAGCTGAGATATAGTGGAACATATGGTCAGGAAAGTGTGTCTCAATATTATTAATTTTAAAAAGTTGTCTTCAAATCTTTGTAAGGCGTTTGAAAGTAATATGAGTGCAATGAAGTTTCATCCATGTATATTTGTTTCTTATCTTGAAGATGACCAGTCTTCAAATGTTGAACATCCTTATGATTGCCGTATGTCAGTGATTTAGATAAAAGTTTCGTATTTACAAAATTGTCTTCAAAACTTGCAATAAAGGTTAATGTAATAGGTGTGATACAGTTTGTTCCACATGTTTGCTTCTTATTATCTTCATATTGGTTTGTTTTCAAAACTTCCCAATGCAGTTGGAATAATATAAAGGGCATGGTGGGAATCTCTTCTGTATTATCAAGGTTTTTTTCAATTGTTCTGTAACTTTTATTCAAAACTCTTTTTTTTTTTTTAATTCAGCAAAATTAATTAAATCTCTGACAGCGATTGGAGCCGAGATATAGTGGAACATATGGTCAGGAAACCTTGTCTCAATATCATTAATTTTAAAAAGTTGACTTCAAAATTTTGTAAAGCATTTGAAAGTAATATGAGTGCAATGACGTTTCATCCCTGTAGTATTTTTGTTTCTTATCTTCAAGATGGCCAGTCTTCAAATCTTGAACATCCGTATGATTGCCATATGTCAGTGATTGCAATAGCAGTTTCAATTTTTCAAAATTGTCTTAAAACTTGCAATAAAGCTTAATGTAATAGGTATGAAGCAGTTTGTTCCACATGTTTTCTTCTTATAATCTTCATATTGGTTGGTTTTCAAAACTTCTCAATGCAGTTGAATTAAAATAAAGGGCATGATGGGAATCTCCTCTATATTATCAAGTTTTTCTTTTATTGTTCTGTAACTTTCGATTTTTCGATTTTGAAAAGTGATAATTTTCGATTTTTCAAAATTGTCTTCCAAACTTCAATAAAGCTTAATGTAATAGGTATGAAGCAGTTTGTTCCACCTGTTTTCTTCTTATAATCTTCATATTGTTTGGTTTTCAAAACTTCCCTATGCAGTTGAATTAATATAAAGGGCATGATGGGAATCTCTTCTATATTATCAATTTTTCTTGTAATAGGTGTGATGCAGTTTGTTCCACATGTTTGCTTCTTATAATCTTCATATTGGTTGGTTTTCAAATCGTGTGTATCTCGAGGTTTGTTATACGAGGGAAATGTTTGGTTAAAAATATTGATTAAATTTCTTCTCTGAAAACAGTGTAAACTTGTGAAAAAAATTATCGAGAGAAGTTTTCAAAACTTCCGAATGAAGTTGAATTATTATAAAGGACATGATGGCAATCTCTTCTATATTATTAAGTTTTTTTTGTTGTTCTGTAACATTTATTCAAAACTCTTATTTTTATTTTTTTTTAATTCAGCAAAATTAATTAAATCTCTTAAAGTGATTGGAGCTGAGATATCGTGGAACATGGGATGACTGATCTCTTGCAGAATTCTGAGGAAAATATGGTCAAGAAAATGTGTCTAAAAATCATTAATTTAAAAAGGTGTCTTCAAATCTTTATAAGGCATTTGAAAGTAATATGAGTGCAATGAAATTTCATCCATGTATATTTGTTTCTTATATTCAAGATGGCCAGTCTTCAAAACTTGAACATCCTTATGATTGCCATATGTCAGTGATTGAGATAAAAGTTTCGATTTTACAAAATTGTCTTCCAAACTTGCAATAAAGCTTAATGTAATAGGTATGAAGCAGTTTGTTCCACATGTTTTCTTCTTATAATCTTCATATTGGTTGGTTTTCAAAACTTCCCAATACAGTTGATGTTAATATAAAGGGCAGGATGGGAATCTCTTCTATATTATCAATTTTTTTTTTTTTTTATTGGTCTGTAGTTGTATTCAAAACTCTTATTATTAAATCTTTTAATTCATCAAAATTAATTAAATCTCTGACTGTGATTGGAGCTGAGATATAGTGGAACATATGGTCAGGAAAGTGTGTCTCAATATCATTAATTTTAAAAAGTTGTCTTCAAATCTTTGTAAGGCATTTGTAAGTAATATGAGTGCAATGAAGTTTCATCCATGTATATTTGTTTCTTATCTTGAAGATGACCAGTCTTCAAATGTTGAACATCCTTATGATTGCCGTATGTCAGTGATTTAGATAAAAGTTTCGGTTTTTCAAAATTGTCTTCAAAACTTGCAATAAAGGTTAATGTAATAGGTGTGATACAGTTTGTTCCACACGTTTTCTTCTTATTATCTTCATATTGGTTTGTTTTCAAAACTTCCCAATGCAGTTGGAATAATATAAAGGGCATGATGGGAATCTCTTCTGTATTATCAAGGTTTTTTTAATTTTTCTGTAACTTTTATTCAAAACTCTTTTTTTTTTTTTTTTTTTTTTAATTCAGCAAAATTAATTAAATCTCTGACAGCGATTGGAGCTGAGATATAGTGGAACATATGGTCAGGAAACTGTGTATCAATATCATTAATTTTAAAAAGTTGTCTTCAAATCTTTGTAAGGCATTTGAAAGTAATATGAGTGCAATGACGTTTCATCCCTGTAGTATTTTTGTTTCTTATCTTCAAGATGGCCAGACTTCAAATCTTGAACATCCGTATGACTGCCATATGTCAGTGATTGCAATAGCAGTTTCAATTTTTCAAAATTGTCTTTGAAACTTGCAATAAAGCTTAATGTAATAGGTATGAAGCAGTTTGTTCCACATGTTTGCTTCTTATAATCTTCATATTGGTTGGTTTTCAAATTGTGTGTATCTCGAGGTTTGTTATACGAGGGAAATGTTTGGTTAAAAATATTGATTAAATTTCTTCTCTGAATAGAGTGTAAACTTGTGAAAAAAATTATCGAGAGAAGTTTTCAAAACTTCTGAATGAAGTTGAATTATTATAAAGGACATGATGGGAATCTCTTCTATATTATTAAGTTTTTATTGTTGTTCTGTAACATTTATTCAAAACTCTTATTTTTATTTTTTTTTAATTCAGCAAAATTAATTAAATCTCTTAAAGTGATTGGAGCTGAGATATCGTGGAACATGGGTGACTGATCTCTTGCAGAATTCTGAGGAAAATATGGTCAAGAAAATGTGTCTAAAAATCATTAATTTTAAAAAGGTGTCTTCAAATCTTTATAAGGCATTTGAAAGTAATATGAGTGCAATGAAATTTCATCCCTGTAGTATTTTTGTTTCTTATCTTCAAGATGGCCAGTCTTCAAATCTTGAACATCCGTATGATTGCCATATGTCAGTGATTGCAATAGCAGTTTCAATTTTTGAAAATTGTCTTCCAAACTTGCAATAAAGCTTAATGTAATAGGTATGAAGCAGTTTGATCCACATGTTTTCTTCTTATAATCTTCATATTGGTTGGTTTTCAAAACTTCCCAATACAGTTGAATTAATATAAAGGGCAGGGTGGGAATCTCTTCTATATTATCAATTTTTTTTTTTATTGGTCTGTAGTTGTATTCAAAACTCTTATTATTAAATCTTTTAATTCATCAAAATTAATTAAATCTCTGACTGTGATTGGAGCTGAGATATAGTGGAACATATGGTCAGGAAAGTGTGTCTCAATATCATTAATTTTAAAAAGTTGTCTTCAAATCTTTGTAAGGCATTTGTAAGTAATATGAGTGCAATGAAGTTTCATCCATGTATATTTGTTTCTTATCTTGAAGATGACCAGTCTTCAAATGTTGAACATCCTTATGATTGCCGTATGTCAGTGATTTAGATAAAAGTTTCGATTTTACAAAATTGTCTTCAAAACTTGCAATAAAGGTTAATGTAATAGGTGTGATACAGTTTGTTCCACATGTTTGCTTCTTATTATCTTCATATTGGTTTGTTTTCAAAACTTCCCAATGCAGTTGGAATAATATAAAGGGCATGGTGGGAATCTCTTCTGTATTATCAAGGTTTTTTTCAATTGTTCTGTAACTTTTATTCAAAACTCTTTTTTTTTTTTTAATTCAGCAAAATTAATTAAATCTCTGACAGCGATTGGAGCCGAGATATAGTGGAACATATGGTCAGGAAACTGTGTCTCAATATCATTAATTTTAAAAAGTTGACTTCAAAATTTTGTAAAGCATTTGAAAGTAATATGAGTGCAATGACGTTTCATCCCTGTAGTATTTTTGTTTCTTATCTTCAAGATGGCCAGTCTTCAAATCTTGAACATCCGTATGATTGCCATATGTCAGTGATTGCAATAGCAGTTTCAATTTTTCAAAATTGTCTTAAAACTTGCAATAAAGCTTAATGTAATAGGTATGAAGCAGTTTGTTCCACATGTTTTCTTCTTATAATCTTCATATTGGTTGGTTTTCAAAACTTCTCAATGCAGTTGAATTAAAATAAAGGGCATGATGGGAATCTCCTCTATATTATCAAGTTTTTCTTTTATTGTTCTGTAACTTTCGATTTTTCGATTTTGAAAAGCGATAATTTTCGATTTTTCAAAATTGTCTTCCAAACTTCAATAAAGCTTAATGTAATAGGCATGAAGCAGTTTGTTCCACCTGTTTTCTTCTTATAATCTTCATATTGTTTGGTTTTCAAAACTTCCCTATGCAGTTGAATTAATATAAAGGGCATGATGGGAATCTCTTCTATATTATCAATTTTTCTTGTAATAGGTGTGATGCAGTTTGTTCCACATGTTTGCTTCTTATAATCTTCATATTGGTTGGTTTTCAAATCGTGTGTATCTCGAGGTTTGTTATACGAGGGAAATGTTTGGTTAAAAATATTGATTAAATTTCTTCTCTGAAAACAGTGTAAACTTGTGAAAAAAATTATCGAGAGAAGTTTTCAAAACTTCCGAATGAAGTTGAATTATTATAAAGGACATGATGGGAATCTCTTCTATATTATTAAGTTTTTTTTGTTGTTCTGTAACATTTATTCAAAACTCTTATTTTTATTTTTTTTTAATTCAGCAAAATTAATTAAATCTCTTAAAGTGATTGGAGCTGAGATATCGTGGAACATGGGATGACTGATCTCTTGCAGAATTCTGAGGAAAATATGGTCAAGAAAATGTGTCTAAAAATCATTAATTTAAAAAGGTGTCTTCAAATCTTTATAAGGCATTTGAAAGTAATATGAGTGCAATGAAATTTCATCCATGTATATTTGTTTCTTATATTCAAGATGGCCAGTCTTCAAAACTTGAACATCCTTATGATTGCCATATGTCAGTGATTGAGATAAAAGTTTCGATTTTACAAAATTGTCTTCCAAACTTGCAATAAAGCTTAATGTAATAGGTATGAAGCAGTTTGTTCCACATGTTTTCTTCTTATAATCTTCATATTGGTTGGTTTTCAAAACTTCCCAATACAGTTGATGTTAATATAAAGGGCAGGATGGGAATCTCTTCTATATTATCAATTTTTTTTTTTTATTGGTCTGTAGTTGTATTCAAAACTCTTATTATTAAATCTTTTAATTCATCAAAATTAATTAAATCTCTGACTGTGATTGGAGCTGAGATATAGTGGAACATATGGTCAGGAAAGTGTGTCTCAATATCATTAATTTTAAAAAGTTGTCTTCAAATCTTTGTAAGGCATTTGTAAGTAATATGAGTGCAATGAAGTTTCATCCATGTATATTTGTTTCTTATCTTGAAGATGACCAGTCTTCAAATGTTGAACATCCTTATGATTGCCGTATGTCAGTGATTTAGATAAAAGTTTCGGTTTTACAAAATTGTCTTCAAAACTTGCAATAAAGGTTAATGTAATAGGTGTGATACAGTTTGTTCCACACGTTTGCTTCTTATTATCTTCATATTGGTTTGTTTTCAAAACTTCCCAATGCAGTTGGAATAATATAAAGGGCATGATGGGAATCTCTTCTGTATTATCAAGGTTTTTTTAATTTTTCTGTAACTTTTATTCAAAACTCTTTTTTTTTTTTTTTTTTTTTAATTCAGCAAAATTAATTAAATCTCTGACAGCGATTGGAGCTGAGATATAGTGGAACATATGGTCAGGAAACTGTGTATCAATATCATTAATTTTAAAAAGTTGTCTTCAAATCTTTGTAAGGCATTTGAAAGTAATATGAGTGCAATGACGTTTCATCCCTGTAGTATTTTTGTTTCTTATCTTCAAGATGGCCAGTCTTCAAATCTTGAACATCCTTATGATTGCCATATGTCAGTGATTGAGATAACAGTTTCGATTTTTCAAAATTGTCTTCAAAACTTGCAATAAAGATTAATGTAATAGGTATGATGCAGTTTGGTCCACATGTTTGCTTCTTATTATCTTCATATTGGTTGGTTTTCAAAACTTCCCAATGCAGTTGAAATAAAATAAAGGGCATGATGGGAATCTCCTCTATATTATCAAGTTTTTTTTATTGTTCTGTAACTTTTATTCAAAACTCTTATGTATTTAATTTTTTAATTCAGCAAAATTAATTAAGTATCTGACAGTGATAGGAGCTAAGATTATAGTGGAACATGGTGGTGACTGATCTCTTGCAGAAATCTGAGGAAATTATGGTCAGGAAACTGTGTCTCAATATCATTAATTTTAAGAAGAAGTCTTCAAAACTTTGTAAGGCATTTGAAAGTAATATGAGTGCAATGAAGTTTCATGCCTGTAGTATTTTTGTTTCTTATTTTCACGATGGCCAGTCTTCAAATCTTGAAGAACCTTATGATTGCCATGTCAGTGATTGAGATAAATGTTTCGATTTTTCAAACTTGTCTTCCAAACTGGCAATAAAGCTTAATGTAATAGGTATGAAGCAGTTTGATCCACATGTTTTCTTCTTATAATCTTCATATTGGTTGGTTTTCAAAACTTCCCAATACAGTTGAATTAATATAAAGGGCAGGATGGGAATCTCTTCTATATTATCAATTTTTTTTTTTATTGGTCTGTAGTTGTATTCAAAACTCTTATTATTAAATCTTTTAATTCATCAAAATTAATTAAATCTCTGACTGTGATTGGAGCTGAGATATAGTGGAACATATGGTCAGGAAAGTGTGTCTCAATATCATTAATTTTAAAAAGTTGTCTTCAAATCTTTGTAAGGCATTTGAAAGTAATATGAGTGCAATGAAGTTTCATCCATGTATATTTGTTTCTTATCTTGAAGATGACCAGTCTTCAAATGTTGAACATCCTTATGATTGCCGTATGTCAGTGATTTAGATAAAAGTTTCGGTTTTTCAAAATTGTCTTCAAAACTTGCAATAAAGGTTAATGTAATAGGTGTGATACAGTTTGTTCCACACGTTTGCTTCTTATTATCTTCATATTGGTTTGTTTTCAAAACTTCCCAATGCAGTTGGAATAATATAAAGGGCATGATGGGAATCTCTTCTGTATTATCAAGGTTTTTTTAATTTTTCTGTAACTTTTATTCAAAACTCTTATGTATTTAATTTTTTAATTCAGCAAAATTAATTAAGTATCTGACAGTGATAGGAGCTAAGATTATAGTGGAACATGGTGGTGACTGATCTCTTGCAGAAATCTGGGGAAATTATGGTCAGGAAACTGTGTCTCAATATCATTAATTTTAAGAAGAAGTCTTCAAAACTTTGTAAGGCATTTGAAAGTAATATGAGTGCAATGATGTTTCATCCCTGTAGTATTTTTGTTTCTTATCTTCAAGATGGCCAGACTTCAAATCTTGAACATCCGTATGACTGCCATATGTCAGTGATTGCAATAGCAGTTTCAATTTTTCAAAATTGTCTTCGAAACTTGCAATAAAGATTAATGTAATAGGTATGATGCAGTTTTTTCCACATGTTTGCTTCTTATAATCTTCATATTGGTTGGTTTTCAAAACTTCTCAATGCAGTTGAATTAAAATAAAGGGCATGATGGGAATCTCCTCTATATTATCAAGTTTTTCTTTTATTGTTCTGTAACTTTCGATTTTGAAAAGCGATAATTTTCGATTTTTCAAAATTGTCTTCCAAACTTCAATAAAGCTTAATGTAATAGGTATGAAGCAGTTTGTTCCACCTGTTTTCTTCTTATAATCTTCATATTGTTTGGTTTTCAAAACTTCCCTATGCAGTTGAATTAATATAAAGGGCATGATGGGAATCTCTTCTATATTATCAATTTTTCTTGTAATAGGTGTGATGCTGTTTGTTCCACACGTTTGCTTCTTATAATCTTCATATTGGTTGGTTTTCAAATCGTGTGTATCTCGAGGTTTGTTATACGAGGGAAATGTTTGGTTAAAAATATTGATTAAATTTCTTCTCTGAAAACAGTGTAAACTTGTGAAAAAAATTATTGAGAGAAGTTTTCAAAACTTCCGAATGAAGTTGAATTATTATAAAGGACATGATGGGAATCTCTTCTATATTATTAAGTTTTTTTTGTTGTTCTGTAACATTTATTCAAAACTCTTATTTTTATTTTTTTTTAATTCAGCAAAATTAATTAAATCTCTTAAAGTGATTGGAGCTGAGATATCGTGGAACATGGGATGACTGATCTCTTGCAGAATTCTGAGGAAAATATGGTCAAGAAAATGTGTCTAAAAATCATTAATTTAAAAAGGTGTCTTCAAATCTTTATAAGGCATTTGAAAGTAATATGAGTGCAATGAAATTTCATCCATGTATATTTGTTTCTTATATTCAAGATGGCCAGTCTTCAAAACTTGAACATCCTTATGATTGCCATATGTCAGTGATTGAGATAAAAGTTTCGATTTTTCAAAATTGTCTTCCAAACTTGCAATAAAGCTTAATGTAATAGGTATGAAGCAGTTTGTTCCACATGTTTTCTTCTTATAATCTTCATATTGGTTGGTTTTCAAAACTTCCCAATGCAGTTGAATTAAAATAAAGGGCATGATGGGAATCTCCTCTATATTATCAAGTTTTTCTTTTATTGTTCTGTAACTTTCGATTTTTCGATTTTGAAAAACGATAATTTTCGATTTTTCAAAATTGTCTTCCAAACTTGCAATAAAGCTTAATGTAATAGGTATGAAGCAGTTTGTTCCACATGTTTTCTTCTTATAATCTTCATATTGGTTGGTTTTCAAAACTTCCCAATACAGTTGAATTAATATAAAGGGCAGGATGGGAATCTCATCTATATTATCAATTTTTTTTTTTTATTGGTCTGTAGTTGTATTCAAAACTCTTATTATTAAATCTTTTAATTCATCAAAATTAATTAAATCTCTGACTGTGATTGGAGCTGAGATATAGTGGAACATATGGTCAGGAAAGTGTGTCTCAATATCATTAATTTTAAAAAGTTGTCTTCAAATCTTTGTAAGGCATTTGTAAGTAATATGAGTGCAATGAAGTTTCATCCATGTATATTTGTTTCTTATCTTGAAGATGACCAGTCTTCAAATGTTGAACATCCTTATGATTGCCGTATGTCAGTGATTTAGATAAAAGTTTCGATTTTACAAAATTGTCTTCAAAACTTGCAATAAAGGTTAATGTAATAGGTGTGATACAGTTTGTTCCACATGTTTGCTTCTTATTATCTTCATATTGGTTTGTTTTCAAAACTTCCCAATGCAGTTGGAATAATATAAAGGGCATGGTGGGAATCTCTTCTGTATTATCAAGGTTTTTTTCAATTGTTCTGTAACTTTTATTCAAAACTCTTTTTTTTTTTTTTAATTCAGCAAAATTAATTAAATCTCTGACAGCGATTGGAGCCGAGATGTAGTGGAACATATGGTCAGGAAACTGTGTCTCAATATCATTAATTTTAAAAAGTTGACTTCAAAATTTTGTAAAGCATTTGAAAGTAATATGAGTGCAATGACGTTTCATCCCTGTAGTATTTTTGTTTCTTATCTTCAAGATGGCCAGTCTTCAAATCTTGAACATCCGTATGATTGCCATATGTCAGTGATTGCAATAGCAGTTTCAATTTTTCAAAATTGTCTTAAAACTTGCAATAAAGCTTAATGTAATAGGTATGAAGCAGTTTGTTCCACATGTTTTCTTCTTATAATCTTCATATTGGTTGGTTTTCAAAACTTCTCAATGCAGTTGAATTAAAATAAAGGGCATGATGGGAATCTCCTCTATATTATCAAGTTTTTCTTTTATTGTTCTGTAACTTTCGATTTTTCGATTTTGAAAAGCGATAATTTTCGATTTTTCAAAATTGTCTTCCAAACTTCAATAAAGCTTAATGTAATAGGTATGAAGCAGTTTGTTCCACCTGTTTTCTTCTTATAATCTTCATATTGTTTGGTTTTCAAAACTTCCCTATGCAGTTGAATTAATATAAAGGGCATGATGGGAATCTCTTCTATATTATCAATTTTTCTTGTAATAGGTGTGATGCAGTTTGTTCCACATGTTTGCTTCTTATAATCTTCATATTGGTTGGTTTTCAAATCGTGTGTATCTCGAGGTTTGTTATACGAGGGAAATGTTTGGTTAAAAATATTGATTAAATTTCTTCTCTGAAAACAGTGTAAACTTGTGAAAAAAATTATCGAGAGAAGTTTTCAAAACTTCCGAATGAAGTTGAATTATTATAAAGGACATGATGGGAATCTCTTCTATATTATTAAGTTTTTTTTGTTGTTCTGTAACATTTATTCAAAACTCTTATTTTTATTTTTTTTTAATTCAGCAAAATTAATTAAATCTCTTAAAGTGATTGGAGCTGACATATCGTGGAACATGGGATGACTGATCTCTTGCAGAATTCTGAGGAAAATATGGTCAAGAAAACGTGTCTAAAAATCATTAATTTAAAAAGGTGTCTTCAAATCTTTATAAGGCATTTGAAAGTAATATGAGTGCAATGAAATTTCATCCATGTATATTTGTTTCTTATATTCAAGATGGCCAGTCTTCAAAACTTGAACATCCTTATGATTGCCATATGTCAGTGATTGAGATAAAAGTTTCGATTTTACAAAATTGTCTTCCAAACTTGCAATAAAGCTTAATGTAATAGGTATGAAGCAGTTTGTTCCACATGTTTTCTTCTTATAATCTTCATATTGGTTGGTTTTCAAAACTTCCCAATACAGTTGATGTTAATATAAAGGGCAGGATGGGAATCTCTTCTATATTATCAATTTTTTTTTATTATTGGTCTGTAGTTGTATTCAAAACTCTTATTATTAAATCTTTTAATTCATCAAAATTAATTAAATCTCTGACTGTGATTGGAGCTGAGATATAGTGGAACATATGGTCAGGAAAGTGTGTCTCAATATCATTAATTTTAAAAAGTTGTCTTCAAATCTTTGTAAGGCATTTGTAAGTAGTATGAGTGCAATGAAGTTTCATCCATGTATATTTGTTTCTTATCTTGAAGATGACCAGTCTTCAAATGTTGAACATGCTTATGATTGCCGTATGTCAGTGATTTAGATAAAAGTTTCGGTTTTTCAAAATTGTCTTCAAAACTTGCAATAAAGGTTAATGTAATAGGTGTGATACAGTTTGTTCCACACGTTTGCTTCTTATTATCTTCATATTGGTTTGTTTTCAAAACTTCCCAATGCAGTTGGAATAATATAAAGGGCATGATGGGAATCTCTTCTGTATTATCAAGGTTTTTTTAATTTTTCTGTAACTTTTATTCAAAACTCTTTTTTTTTTTTTTTTTTTAATTCAGAAAAATTAATTAAATCTCTGACAGCGATTGGAGCTGAGATATAGTGGAACATATGGTCAGGAAACTGTGTATCAATATCATTAATTTTAAAAAGTTGTCTTCAAATCTTTGTAAGGCATTTGAAAGTAATATGAGTGCAATGACGTTTCATCCCTGTAGTATTTTTGTTTCTTATCTTCAAGATGGCCAGTCTTCAAATCTTGAACATCCTTATGATTGCCATATGTCAGTGATTGAGATAACAGTTTCAATTTTTCAAAATTGTCTTCAAAACTTGCAATAAAGATTAATGTAATAGGTATGATGCAGTTTGGTCCACATGTTTGCTTCTTATTATCTTCATATTGGTTGGTTTTCAAAACTTCCCAATGCAGCTGAAATAAAATAAAGGGCATGATGGGAATCTCCTCTATATTATCAAGTCTTTTTATTGTTCTGTAACTTTTATTCAAAACTCTTATGTATTTAATTTTTTAATTCAGCAAAATTAATTAAGTATCTGACAGTGATAGGAGCTAAGATTATAGTGGAACATGGTGGTGACTGATCTCTTGCAGAAATCTGAGGAAATTATGGTCAGGAAACTGTGTCTCAATATCATTAATTTTAAGAAGAAGTCTTCAAAACTTTGTAAGGCATTTGAAAGTAATATGAGTGCAATGAAGTTTCATGCCTGTAGTATTTTTGTTTCTTATTTTCACGATGGCCAGTCTTCAAATCTTGAAGAACCTTATGATTGCCATGTCAGTGATTGAGATAAATGTTTCGATTTTTCAAACTTGTCTTCCAAACTTGCAATAAAGCTTAATGTAATAGGTATGAAGCAGTTTGATCCACATGTTTTCTTCTTATAATCTTCATATTGGTTGGTTTTAAAAACTTCCCAATACAGTTGAATTAATATAAAGGGCAGGATGGGAATCTCTTCTATATTATCAATTTTTTTTTTTATTGGTCTGTAGTTGTATTCAAAACTCTTATTATTAAATCTTTTAATTCATCAAAATTAATTAAATCTCTGACTGTGATTGGAGCTGAGATATAGTGGAACATATGGTCAGGAAAGTGTGTCTCAATATCATTAATTTTAAAAAGTTGTCTTCAAATCTTTGTAAGGCATTTGAAAGTAATATGAGTGCAATGAAGTTTCATCCATGTATATTTGTTTCTTATCTTCAAGATGGCCAGTCTTCAAATCTTGAACATCCGTATGATTGCCATATGTCAGTGATTGCAATAGCAGTTTCAATTTTTCAAAATTGTCTTCGAAACTTGCAATAAAGATTAATGTAATAGGTATGATGCAGTTTTTTCCACATGTTTGCTTCTTATAATCTTCATATTGGTTGGTTTTCAAAACTTCTCAATGCAGTTGAATTAAAATAAAGGGCATGATGGGAATCTCCTCTATATTATCAAGTTTTTCTTTTATTGTTCTGTAACTTTCGATTTTGAAAAGCGATAATTTTCGATTTTTCAAAATTGTCTTCCAAACTTCAATAAAGCTTAATGTAATAGGTATGAACCAGTTTGTTCCACCTGTTTTCTTCTTCTAATCTTCATATTGTTTGGTTTTCAAAACTTCCCTATGCAGTTGAATTAATATAAAGGGCATGATGGGAATCTCTTCTATATTATCAATTTTTCTTGTAATAGGTGTGATGCTGTTTGTTCCACATGTTTGCTTCTTATAATCTTCATATTGGTTGGTTTTCAAATCGTGTGTATCTCGAGGTTTGTTATACGAGGGAAATGTTTGGTTAAAAATATTGATTAAATTTCTTCTCTGAAAACAGTGTAAACTTGTGAAAAAAATTATCGAGAGAAGTTTTCAAAACTTCCGAATGAAGTTGAATTATTATAAAGGACATGATGGGAATCTCTTCTATATTATTAAGTTTTTTTTGTTGTTCTGTAACATTTATTCAAAACTCTTATTTTTATTTTTTTTTAATTCAGCAAAATTAATTAAATCTCTTAAAGTGATTGGAGCTGAGATATCGTGGAACATGGGATGACTGATCTCTTGCAGAATTCTGAGGAAAATATGGTCAAGAAAATGTGTCTAAAAATCATTAATTTAAAAAGGTGTCTTCAAATCTTTATAAGGCATTTGACAGTAATATGAGTGCAATGAAATTTCATCCATGTATATTTGTTTCTTATATTCAAGATGGCCAGTCTTCAAAACTTGAACATCCTTATGATTGCCATATGTCAGTGATTGAGATAAAAGTTTCGATTTTACAAAATTGTCTTCCAAACTTGCAATAAAGCTTAATGTAATAGGTATGAAGCAGTTTGTTCCACATGTTTTCTTCTTATAATCTTCATATTGGTTGGTTTTCAAAACTTCCCAATACAGTTGAATTAATATAAAGGGCAGGATGGGAATCTCTTCTATATTATCAATTTTTTTTTTTATTGGTCTGTAGTTGTATTCAAAACTCTTATTATTAAATCTTTTAATTCATCAAAATTAATTAAATCTCTGACTGTGATTGGAGCTGAGATATAGTGGAACATATGGTCAGGAAAGTGTGTCTCAATATCATTAATTTTAAAAAGTTGTCTTCAAATCTTTGTAAGGCATTTGAAAGTAATATGAGTGCAATGAAGTTTCATCCATGTATATTTGTTTCTTATCTTCAAGATGGCCAGTCTTCAAATCTTGAACATCCGTATGATTGCCATATGTCAGTGATTGCAATAGCAGTTTCAATTTTTCAAAATTGTCTTCGAAACTTGCAATAAAGATTAATGTAATAGGTATGATGCAGTTTTTTCCACATGTTTGCTTCTTATAATCTTCATATTGGTTGGTTTTCAAAACTTCTCAATGCAGTTGAATTAAAATAAAGGGCATGATGGGAATCTCCTCTATATTATCAAGTTTTTCTTTTATTGTTCT
Organism: Maratus speciosus; assembly: GCA_963932465.1. NCBI lineage: Eukaryota > Metazoa > Arthropoda > Arachnida > Araneae > Salticidae > Maratus > Maratus speciosus. The sequence continues at coordinate 156,569,129 of OZ010787.1, read as the reverse complement.
GTAACTTTCGATTTTGAAAAGCGATAATTTTCGATTTTTCAAAATTGTCTTCCAAACTTCAATAAAGCTTAATGTAATAGGTATGAAGCAGTTTGTTCCACCTGTTTTCTTCTTATAATCTTCATATTGTTTGGTTTTCAAAACTTCCCTATGCAGTTGAATTAATATAAAGGGCATGATGGGAATCTCTTCTATATTATCAATTTTTCTTGTAATAGGTCTGATGCAGTTTGTTCCACATGTTTGCTTCTTATAGTCTTCATATTGGTTGGTTTTCAAATCGTGTGTATCTCGAGGTTTGTTATACGAGGGAAATGTTTGGTTAAAAATATTGATTAAATTTCTTCTCTGAAAACAGTGTAAACTTGTGAAAAAAATTATCAAGAGAAGTTTTCAAAACTTCCAAATGAAGTTGAATTATTATAAAGGACATGATGGGAATCTCTTCTATATTATTAAGTTTTTTTTGTTGTTCTGTAACATTTATTCAAAACTCTTATTTTTATTTTTTTTTAATTCAGCAAAATTAATTAAATCTCTTAAAGTGATTGGAGCTGAGATATCGTGGAACATGGGATGACTGATCTCTTGCAGAATTCTGAGGAAAATATGGTCAAGAAAATGTGTCTAAAAATCATTAATTTAAAAAGGTGTCTTCAAATCTTTATAAGGCATTTGACAGTAATATGAGTGCAATGAAATTTCATCCATGTATATTTGTTTCTTATATTCAAGATGGCCAGTCTTCAAAACTTGAACATCCTTATGATTGCCATATGTCAGTGATTGAGATAAAAGTTTCGATTTTACAAAATTGTCTTCAAAACTTGCAATAAAGGTTAATGTAATAGGTGTGATACAGTTTGTTCCACACGTTTGCTTCTTATTATCTTCATATTGGTTTGTTTTCAAAACTTCCCAATGCAGTTGGAATAATATAAAGGGCATGATGGGAATCTCTTCTGTATTATCAAGGTTTTTTTAATTTTTCTGTAACTTTTATTCAAAACTCTTTTTTTTTTTTTTTTTTTTTTTTTTTTTTTAATTCAGCAAAATTAATTAAATCTCTGACAGCGATTGGAGCTGAGATATAGTGGAACATATGGTCAGGAAACTGTGTATCAATATCATTAATTTTAAAAAGTTGTCTTCAAATCTTTGTAAGGCATTTGAAAGTAATATGAGTGCAATGACGTTTCATCCCTGTAGTATTTTTGTTTCTTATCTTCAAGATGGCCAGTCTTCAAATCTTGAAGAACCTTATGATTGCCATGTCAGTGATTGAGATAAATGTTTCGATTTTTCAAACTTGTCTTCCAAACTTGCAATAAAGCTTAATGTAATAGGTATGAAGCAGTTTGATCCACATGTTTTCTTCTTATAATCTTCATATTGGTTGGTTTTCAAAACTTCCCAATACAGTTGAATTAATATAAAGGGCAGGATGGGAATCTCTTCTATATTATCAATTTTTTTTTTATTGGTCTGTAGTTGTATTCAAAACTCTTATTATTAAATCTTTTAATTCATCAAAATTAATTAAATCTCTGACTGTGATTGGAGCTGAGATATAGTGGAACATATGGTCAGGAAAGTGTGTCTCAATATCATTAATTTTAAAAAGTTGTCTTCAAATCTTTGTAAGGCATTTGAAAGTAATATGAGTGCAATGAAGTTTCATCCATGTATATTTGTTTCTTATCTTCAAGATGGCCAGTCTTCAAATCTTGAGCATCTGTTTTATTACCATATGTTAGTGATTGAGATAACAGTTTTGATTTTTCAAAATTGTCTTCAAAACTTGCAATAAAGATTAATGTAATAGGTATGATGCAGTTTGTTCCACATGTTTGCTTCTTATAATCTTCATATTGTTTTTTTTTCAAAACTTCGCAATGCAGTTGAATTAATTTAAAGACATGATGTGAATCTCTTCTGTATTATTAATTTTTTTTTAAATTATTTATTGGTCTGTAATTGTATCAAAAACTCTTATTATTATTTTTTTAAATTCAGCAAAATTAATTAAATCTCTGGCTGTGATTGGAGCTGAGATATAGTGGAACATGGTAGTGACTGATCTCTTGCAGAAATCTGAGGAAAATATGGTCAGGAAACTGTGTCTCAGTACCATTCATTTAAAAAATTTGTCTTCAAAACTTTGTAGGGCATTTGAAAGTAATATGAGTGCAATGAAGTTTCATCCATGTATATTTGTTTCTTATCTTCAAGATGGCCAGTCTTCAAATCTTGAACATCCGTATGATTGCCATATGTCAGTGATTGCAATAGCAGTTTCAATTTTTCAAAATTGTCTTCGAAACTTGCAATAAAGATTAATGTAATAGGTATGATGCAGTTTTTTCCACATGTTTGCTTCTTATAATCTTCATATTGGTTGGTTTTCAAAACTTCTCAATGCAGTTGAATTAAAATAAAGGGCATGATGGGAATCTCCTCTATATTATCAAGTTTTTCTTTTATTGTTCTGTAACTTTCGATTTTGAAAAGCGATAATTTTCGATTTTTCAAAATTGTCTTCCAAACTTCAATAAAGCTTAATGTAATAGGTATGAAGCAGTTTGTTCCACCTGTTTTCTTCTTCTAATCTTCATATTGTTTGGTTTTCAAAACTTCCCTATGCAGTTGAATTAATATAAAGGGCATGATGGGAATCTCTTCTATATTATCAATTTTTCTTGTAATAGGTGTGATGCTGTTTGTTCCACATGTTTGCTTCTTATAATCTTCATATTGGTTGGTTTTCAAATCGTGTGTATCTCGAGGTTTGTTATACGAGGGAAATGTTTGGTTAAAAATATTGATTAAATTTCTTCTCTGAAAACAGTGTAAACTTGTGAAAAAAATTATTGAGAGAAGTTTTCAAAACTTCCGAATGAAGTTGAATTATTATAAAGGACATGATGGGAATCTCTTCTATATTATTAAGTTTTTTTTGTTGTTCTGTAACATTTATTCAAAACTCTTATTTTTATTTTTTTTTAATTCAGCAAAATTAATTAAATCTCTTAAAGTGATTGGAGCTGAGATATCGTGGAACATGGGATGACTGATCTCTTGCAGAATTCTGAGGAAAATATGGTCAAGAAAATGTGTCTAAAAATCATTAATTTAAAAAGGTGTCTTCAAATCTTTATAAGGCATTTGAAAGTAATATGAGTGCAATGAAATTTCATCCATGTATATTTGTTTCTTATATTCAAGATGGCCAGTCTTCAAAACTTGAACATCCTTATGATTGCCATATGTCAGTGATTGAGATAAAAGTTTCGATTTTACAAAATTGTCTTCCAAACTTGCAATAAAGCTTAATGTAATAGGTATGAAGCAGTTTGTTCCACATGTTTTCTTCTTATAATCTTCATATTGGTTGGTTTTCAAAACTTCCCAATACAGTTGATGTTAATATAAAGGGCAGGATGGGAATCTCTTCTATATTATCAATTTTTTTTTTTTATTGGTCTGTAGTTGTATTCAAAACTCTTATTATTAAATCTTTTAATTCATCAAAATTAATTAAATCTCTGACTGTGATTGGAGCTGAGATATAGTGGAACATATGGTCAGGAAAGTGTGTCTCAATATCATTAATTTTAAAAAGTTGTCTTCAAATCTTTGTAAGGCATTTGTAAGTAATATGAGTGCAATGAAGTTTCATCCATGTATATTTGTTTCTTATCTTGAAGATGACCAGTCTTCAAATGTTGAACATCCTTATGATTGCCGTATGTCAGTGATTTAGATAAAAGTTTCGGTTTTTCAAAATTGTCTTCAAAACTTGCAATAAAGGTTAATGTAATAGGTGTGATACAGTTTGTTCCACACGTTTGCTTCTTATTATCTTCATATTGGTTTGTTTTCAAAACTTCCCAATGCAGTTGGAATAATATAAAGGGCATGATGGGAATCTCTTCTGTATTATCAAGGTTTTTTTAATTTTTCTGTAACTTTTATTCAAAACTCTTTTTTTTTTTTTTTTTTTTTTTAATTCAGCAAAATTAATTAAATCTCTGACAGCGATTGGAGCTGAGATATAGTGGAACATATGGTCAGGAAACTGTGTATCAATATCATTAATTTTAAAAAGTTGTCTTCAAATCTTTGTAAGGCATTTGAAAGTAATATGAGTGCAATGACGTTTCATCCCTGTAGTATTTTTGTTTCTTATCTTCAAGATGGCCAGTCTTCAAATCTTGAACATCCTTATGATTGCCATATGTCAGTGATTGAGATAACAGTTTCGATTTTTCAAAATTGTCTTCAAAACTTGCAATAAAGATTAATGTAATAGGTATGATGCAGTTTGGTCCACATGTTTGCTTCTTATTATCTTCATATTGGTTGGTTTTCAAAACTTCCCAATGCAGTTGAAATAAAATAAAGGGCATGATGGGAATCTCCTCTATATTATCAAGTTTTTTTATTGTTCTGTAACTTTTATTCAAAACTCTTATGTATTTAATTTTTTAATTCAGCAAAATTAATTAAGTATCTGACAGTGATAGGAGCTAAGATTATAGTGGAACATGGTGGTGACTGATATCTTGCAGAAATCTGAGGAAATTATGGTCAGGAAACTGTGTCTCAATATCATTAATTTTAAGAAGAAGTCTTCAAAACTTTGTAAGGCATTTGAAAGTAATATGAGTGCAATGAAGTTTTATGCCTGTAGTATTTTTGTTTCTTATTTTCACGATGGCCAGTCTTCAAATCTTGAAGAACCTTATGATTGCCATGTCAGTGATTGAGATAAATGTTTCGATTTTTCAAACTTGTCTTCCAAACTTGCAATAAAGCTTAATTTAATAGGTATGAAGCAGTTTGATCCACATGTTTTCTTCTTATAATCTTCATATTGGTTGGTTTTCAAAACTTCCCAATACAGTTGGATTAATATAAAGGGCAGGATGGGAATCTCTTCTATATTATCAATTTTTTTTTTTATTGGTCTGTAGTTGTATTCAAAACTCTTATTATTAAATCTTTTAATTCATCAAAATTAATTAAATCTCTGACTGTGATTGGAGCTGAGATATAGTGGAACATATGGTCAGGAAAGTGTGTCTCAATATCATTAATTTTAAAAAGTTGTCTTCAAATCTTTGTAAGGCATTTGAAAGTAATATGAGTGCAATGAAGTTTCATCCATGTATATTTGTTTCTTATCTTCAAGATGGCCAGTCTTCAAATCTTGAACATCCGTATGATTGCCATATGTCAGTGATTGCAATAGCAGTTTCAATTTTTCAAAATTGTCTTCGAAACTTGCAATAAAGATTAATGTAATAGGTATGATGCAGTTTTTTCCACATGTTTGCTTCTTATAATCTTCATATTGGTTGGTTTTCAAAACTTCTCAATGCAGTTGAATTAAAATAAAGGGCATGATGGGAATCTCCTCTATATTATCAAGTTTTTCTTTTATTGTTCTGTAACTTTCGATTTTGAAAAGCGATAATTTTCGATTTTTCAAAATTGTCTTCCAAACTTCAATAAAGCTTAATGTAATAGGTATGAAGCAGTTTGTTCCACCTGTTTTCTTCTTATAATCTTCATATTGTTTGGTTTTCAAAACTTCCCTATGCAGTTGAATTAATATAAAGGGCATGATGGGAATCTCTTCTATATTATCAATTTTTCTTGTAATAGGTCTGATGCAGTTTGTTCCACATGTTTGCTTCTTATAATCTTCATATTGGTTGGTTTTCAAATCGTGTGTATCTCGAGGTTTGTTATACGAGGGAAATGTTTGGTTAAAAATATTGATTAAATTTCTTCTCTGAAAACAGTGTAAACTTGTGAAAAAAATTATCGAGAGAAGTTTTCAAAACTTCCGAATGAAGTTGAATTATTATAAAGGACATGATGGGAATCTCTTCTATATTATTAAGTTTTTTTTGTTGTTCTGTAACATTTATTCAAAACTCTTATTTTTATTTTTTTTTAATTCAGCAAAATTAATTAAATCTCTTAAAGTGATTGGAGCTGAGATATCGTGGAACATGGGATGACTGATCTCTTGCAGAATTCTGAGGAAAATATGGTCAAGAAAATGTGTCTAAAAATCATTAATTTAAAAAGGTGTCTTCAAATCTTTATAAGGCATTTGACAGTAATATGAGTGCAATGAAATTTCATCCATGTATATTTGTTTCTTATATTCAAGATGGCCAGTCTTCAAAACTTGAACATCCTTATGATTGCCATATGTCAGTGATTGAGATAAAAGTTTCGATTTTACAAAATTGTCTTCCAAACTTGCAATAAAGCTTAATGTAATAGGTATGAAGCAGTTTGTTCCACATGTTTTCTTCTTATAATCTTCATATTGGTTGGTTTTCAAAACTTCCCAATACAGTTGATGTTAATATAAAGGGCAGGATGGGAATCTCTTCTATATTATCAATTTTTTTTTTTATTGGTCTGTAGTTGTATTCAAAACTCTTATTATTAAATCTTTTAATTCATCAAAATTAATTAAATCTCTGACTGTGATTGGAGCTGAGATATAGTGGAACATATGGTCAGGAAAGTGTGTCTCAATATCATTAATTTTAAAAAGTTGTCTTCAAATCTTTGTAAGGCATTTGTAAGTAATATGAGTGCAATGAAGTTTCATCCATGTATATTTGTTTCTTATCTTGAAGATGACCAGTCTTCAAATGTTGAACATCCTTATGATTGCCGTATGTCAGTGATTTAGATAAAAGTTTCGGTTTTTCAAAATTGTCTTCAAAACTTGCAATAAAGGTTAATGTAATAGGTGTGATACAGTTTGTTCCACACGTTTGCTTCTTATTATCTTCATATTGGTTTGTTTTCAAAACTTCCCAATGCAGTTGGAATAATATAAAGGGCATGATGGGAATCTCTTCTGTATTATCAAGGTTTTTTTAATTTTTCTGTAACTTTTATTCAAAACTCTTTTTTTTTTTTTTTTTTTTTTTTAATTCAGCAAAATTAATTAAATCTCTGACAGCGATTGGAGCTGAGATATAGTGGAACATATGGTCAGGAAACTGTGTATCAATATCATTAATTTTAAAAAGTTGTCTTCAAATCTTTGTAAGGCATTTGAAAGTAATATGAGTGCAATGACGTTTCATCCCTGTAGTATTTTTGTTTCTTATCTTCAAGATGGCCAGTCTTCAAATCTTGAACATCCTTATGATTGCCATATGTCAGTGATTGAGATAACAGTTTCGATTTTTCAAAATTGTCTTCAAAACTTGCAATAAAGATTAATGTAATAGGTATGATGCAGTTTGGTCCACATGTTTGCTTCTTATTATCTTCATATTGGTTGGTTTTCAAAACTTCCCAATGCAGTTGAAATAAAATAAAGGGCATGATGGAAATCTCCTCTATATTATCAAGTTTTTTTATTGTTCTGTAACTTTTATTCAAAACTCTTATGTATTTAATTTTTTAATTCAGCAAAATTAATTAAGTATCTGACAGTGATAGGAGCTAAGATTATAGTGGAACATGGTGGTGACTGATCTCTTGCAGAAATCTGAGGAAATTATGGTCAGGAAACTGTGTCTCAATATCATTAATTTTAAGAAGAAGTCTTCAAAACTTTGTAAGGCATTTGAAAGTAATATGAGTGCAATTAAGTTTCATGCCTGTAGTATTTTTGTTTCTTATTTTCACGATGGCCAGTCTTCAAATCTTGAAGAACCTTATGATTGCCATGTCAGTGATTGAGATAAATGTTTCGATTTTTCAAACTTGTCTTCCAAACTTGCAATAAAGCTTAATGTAATAGGTATGAAGCAGTTTGATCCACATGTTTTCTTCTTATAATCTTCATATTGGTTGGTTTTCAAAACTTCCCAATACAGTTGAATTAATATAAAGGGCAGGATGGGAATCTCTTCTATATTATCAATTTTTTTTTTTATTGGTCTGTAGTTGTATTCAAAACTCTTATTATTAAATCTTTTAATTCATCAAAATTAATTAAATCTCTGACTGTGATTGGAGCTGAGATATAGTGGAACATATGGTCAGGAAAGTGTGTCTCAATATCATTAATTTTAAAAAGTTGTCTTCAAATCTTTGTAAGGCATTTGAAAGTAATATGAGTGCAATGAAGTTTCATCCATGTATATTTGTTTCTTATCTTCAAGATGGCCAGTCTTCAAATCTTGAACATCCGTATGATTGCCATATGTCAGTGATTGCAATAGCAGTTTCAATTTTTCAAAATTGTCTTCGAAACTTGCAATAAAGATTAATGTAATAGGTATGATGCAGTTTTTTCCACATGTTTGCTTCTTATAATCTTCATATTGGTTGGTTTTCAAAACTTCTCAATGCAGTTGAATTAAAATAAAGGGCATGATGGGAATCTCCTCTATATTATCAAGTTTTTCTTTTATTGTTCTGTAACTTTCGATTTTGAAAAGCGATAATTTTCGATTTTTCAAAATTGTCTTCCAAACTTCAATAAAGCTTAATGTAATAGGTATGAAGCAGTTTGTTCCACCTGTTTTCTTCTTATAATCTTCATATTGTTTGGTTTTCAAAACTTCCCTATGCAGTTGAATTAATATAAAGGGCATGATGGGAATCTCTTCTATATTATCAATTTTTCTTGTAATAGGTGTGATGCTGTTTGTTCCACATGTTTGCTTCTTATAATCTTCATATTGGTTGGTTTTCAAATCGTGTGTATCTCGAGGTTTGTTATACGAGGGAAATGTTTGGTTAAAAATATTGATTAAATTTCTTCTCTGAAAACAGTGTAAACTTGTGAAAAAAATTATTGAGAGAAGTTTTCAAAACTTCCGAATGAAGTTGAATTATTATAAAGGACATGATGGGAATCTCTTCTATATTATTAAGTTTTTTTTTGTTGTTCTGTAACATTTATTCAAAACTCTTATTTTTATTTTTTTTTAATTCAGCAAAATTAATTAAATCTCTTAAAGTGATTGGAGCTGAGATATCGTGGAACATGGGATGACTGATCTCTTGCAGAATTCTGAGGAAAATATGGTCAAGAAAATGTGTCTAAAAATCATTAATTTAAAAAGGTGTCTTCAAATCTTTATAAGGCATTTGAAAGTAATATGAGTGCAATGAAATTTCATCCATGTATATTTGTTTCTTATATTCAAGATGGCCAGTCTTCAAAACTTGAACATCCTTATGATTGCCATATGTCAGTGATTGAGATAAAAGTTTCGATTTTACAAAATTGTCTTCCAAACTTGCAATAAAGCTTAATGTAATAGGTATGAAGCAGTTTGTTCCACATGTTTTCTTCTTATAATCTTCATATTGGTTGGTTTTCAAAACTTCCCAATACAGTTGATGTTAATATAAAGGGCAGGATGGGAATCTCTTCTATATTATCAATTTTTTTTTTTTATTGGTCTGTAGTTGTATTCAAAACTCTTATTATTAAATCTTTTAATTCATCAAAATTAATTAAATCTCTGACTGTGATTGGAGCTGAGATATAGTGGAACATATGGTCAGGAAAGTGTGTCTCAATATCATTAATTTTAAAAAGTTGTCTTCAAATCTTTGTAAGGCATTTGTAAGTAATATGAGTGCAATGAAGTTTCATCCATGTATATTTGTTTCTTATCTTCAAGATGGCCAGTCTTCAAATCTTGAACATCTGTTTTATTACCATATGTTAGTGATTGAGATAACAGTTTTGATTTTTCAAAATTGTCTTCAAAACTTGCAATAAAGATTAATGTAATAGGTATGATGCAGTTTGTTCCACATGTTTGCTTCTTATAATCTTCATATTGTTTTTTTTCAAAACTTCGCAATGCAGTTGAATTAATTTAAAGACATGATGTGAATCTCTTCTGTATTATTAATTTTTTTTTAAATTATTTATTGGTCTGTAATTGTATCAAAAACTCTTATTATTATTTTTTTAAATTCAGCAAAATTAATTAAATCTCTGGCTGTGATTGGAGCTGAGATATAGTGGAACATGGTAGTGACTGATCTCTTGCAGAAATCTGAGGAAAATATGGTCAGGAAACTGTGTCTCAGTACCATTCATTTAAAAAATTTGTCTTCAAAACTTTGTAGGGCATTTGAAAGTAATATGAGTGCAATGAAGTTTCATCCATGTAGTATTTTTGTTTCTTATCTTCAAGATGGCCAGACTTCAAATCTTGAACATCCTTATGATCAATATGTCAGTGATTGAGATAAAAGTTTCGATTTTTCAAAATTGTCTTCAAAACTTGCAATAAAGATTAATGTAATAGCTGTCATGCAGTTTTTTTCACATGTTTGTTTCTTATAATCTTCATATTAGTTTGTTTTCAAAACTTTCCTATGCAGTTGAATTAATATAAAGAGCATGATGGGAATCTTTTCTATATTATCAAGGTTTTTTTTAATTGTTCTGTAACTTTTATTCAAAACTCTTTTTTTTTTTTGTTGTTGTTTTGTTTAATTCAGCAAAATTAATTAAATCTCTGACAGCAATTGGAGGTGAGATATAGTGGAACATGGTGATGACTCTTGCAGAAATCTGAAGAAAATATGGTCAGGAAACTGTGTCTCAATATCATTAATTTTAAAAAGTTGTCTTCAAAACTTTGTAAGGCATTTGAAAGTAATATGAGTGCAATGAAGTTTCATCCATGTAGTATTTTTGTTTCTTACCTTCAAGATGGTCAGTCTTCAAATCTTGAATATCCTTATGATTGCGGTCAGATGTCAGTGATTGAGATAAAAGTTTCGATTTTTCAAAATTGTTTTCAAAACTTGCAATAGAGCTTAATGTAATAGCTGTCATGCAGTTTTTTCCACATGTTTGCTTCTTATAATCTTCATATTGGTTGGTTTTCAAAACTTCCGAATGCAGTTGAATTAATATAAAGGGCATGATGGGAGTCTCTTCTATATAATCAAGGTTTTTTTTTAATTATTGTTCTGTAATTGTATTCAAAACTCTTATTATTATATTTTTTTAATTCAGCAGAATTAATTAAATCTCTGACGGTGACAGGGATTTCTCTAATGTTTGTTTAAGCCTTATTATCTTTAAGAAGGACCTCCTTAAAATCAGTAATATCTTGATGTCAGTTTGATTTGAACAATTGTGACAACACATTGGATTGTTACAGAATTTTTTTTTTTTTTTTTTTTTTTTACTTACGATAAAATAGGGGACAGGGTTTCTTGAAGGGTTTTACTCTACATATTTTTAAACTGGAACTGTTTGAAATCCAGACTTTTTCTCATTATTGCCTAATAAATTGTAAAAACTGCAAGATTTGTTTGTGCATTTCATTGGTCTTTTATTTTTGTTCTGTTGTTAAACTTCCAATGTATACCCATTGATGTATTCCCATTTGAGTGATAAATCAACCATGCTGGTTCTGTACTGCATATGAAAGATAAATGAGTGCTTTGATGTTTATTCTTACACTGTGAAGTAAAATTACAGTAAAGTTATAGTATATTATATATAGTATAATATATACCGTATTTTCGGGTATATAGCCCGCACCCCTAAATCAGGCAGTACAGTAAAAAAAGTTCGTGTATAAGCTGCGGAGCTGCGTCGTTATATAGCCCGTGGGCTATACACCATCTACGAATGTATATTTTGATCAGGGTTCGAAATTAGAGGTCATTACCATAAAATCCCGATTGTAAGCCCCCCCCCCCCCCCTTCCTTTCACAAATTTTTTTGTGAGAAAAAATGTATCTAAAAATCTAAGGGAATATTTTGATTGTTTTGACGAATTTCTACATGTTTTCATATAATATTAATGAACCCCACCCACCCCTCTGCATGAAATGTCCGCTTCCTTTCTCTGCTCTCCCTCCCCTTCCTGAGTACAAAAAGTTTAAAATCGTGCCAATCTTAATTCTGTTGTTTTATTTGTTGCTCGCTAATAACAACAAATATATAATCGATTATTTAAATTACACTTCTTTCTCCAAAAGTTCTTGTTTCTCCTCTGACCCCCCACCCTGCAAAGTTTAAAATCCTTAAATTTAGTTTGTAAAAAAATCCTGCCCTATTTCTTACAGTTGAACCTCGAAAATTCAGAATCGGCAGGACCGCGGCGATTGCGGATTTTCGAATTTTCTGGATTTTGGAGGTCTATTAAAAAATATTTTTCATGGCAATATAATAACATACAAAATGCATTTTTCCCCTAGTGCAATAACCGATGATCAAATTGCATGAATTAAGTTATAAAATAGGAATGATACACTAAAACATAACACTATACTGAAATTAAATATACATATTATAACACAATAAACTAAAATATAGTACACAATAGATAATACAGAAGTAATTTTATTCTGAAAATTTAAGTCATTCGGTTCTGAAAATTAAAGAAATATTGGCTACCAGTCTGAAAAATCAAACATAAAAAAATCCTCAGAAAAAAAAAAAAAAAAAAATCTGGAAAAGAAAATAAACTTCTTAACATAAAATCTCTTAATGGATGTTAAATATGAGTGAAATCGTGTAGTTACATCACAAAATCTTTATTTGAGAAGGTTTAGTGCCATTTCTAGAGTTTCATGAAGGGGGGGGGGGGGGGGGGGGAGTGTTCTTTGAGATGACATGTAAAATTGCGCGATTCTTCTGAGAATATATTTAGAGAATTTCTTCAAACAATCATGGAAAAATATCGTGAATTTCATCACATATCTAAGAAACAATTTTTTTTTCAACTGATCGCTGTAAAAAGTTGCTAATTTCAATAATCAGTTAAAGGGAGAAAAAAAAAAAATTGTCTGCCATTCGCTGAAAACAATCGCAAAATTTTGTCATAGGTTGCGGGGGAAAAAAAAAAATCAGAATTTCAATAAACGATCAAGGAAAAATATCGCAAATTTGGTCAAAAGAGTGAGAAAAAAATAGTATATTTTGTCAGTCTGTCACTGAAAAATATCACGAATTTAGACAAATGATCGACACAAAAAAATCAATTTTGTCAGTCAATCGCAGAAAGAATTGCTAGTTTCATAAAAAAACGATCGTGAACTGAAAAAAAAAAAAAAAAAGCAAATTTTGCAAAGGATTGCGGGAAGAAGAAAAAAAAAACCGAGAATTTTGAATGAATGAAGAAAAATATGAAGAAAGAAAGCAAAAGATTTTTCTGCAATTTAGCTGTTCTAACCCTTGAATTACATGTGTATTTTATGATTAAATAGAGTAAAACAGTGAATTCAGACACTTTTCTCCGGGAGGGATTTCTGTGGTTCCGGGGGGGGGGGGGGGGGTAATCACACTTTTTGACCATTGGAAATACAAAATACAAAAGTAAAAACAATTTGTTTTTAAATATACTGCGTGTGTTGGGGGAGGGGAACAAAAAAGAAAGGAAAACATTTTTGGGGGGGAGGGTGTGAAATAATTTAGGTGGTTATTTAAATATTTTATGACAAATTTACAAATCAAACAAAAATGTTAAAAAAAATTGCAGATTTTAAACTACATGAGATGAAGGGAGGGGAAGGGGGATCATGATATGAGAGTCAGGAGAGACAATAATTTAGCTGATAGATTATTTACTGTAAGTATAGTGTATTTGTATAGCATATTATGTATTAAGAAATCTAAAGAGCTTTATAGGTTAAATTATGCATGTTTGGTACCAGAGGGAGGGGCAAAGGGGGAAGCAATATATTTTGGAAGGGGGGTTAAATGATTGATTAAATACTGTTGCAGTAAAATAACAAATAAAGAAGCACATTTGAAAAAAAAAAGTAATTTTTAAAACTTTTGCTTAGATTTTCTTGGAGGGATTTTTTTTTTTTTTTTAGGGAGGGGGGAGGGGTGTAGATTTTTTTTACAAATCGGAAAGCTGTCAAAATATGAAAGATACTACTCACCCCTGTATTTGCCTTATTTACTTCTAAATTAATCATAAAACAGGTTAAATTTTTTTTTTTTTTTTTTTAATCTCGATTATAAGCCCCCTCCCAAATTTAACTGCTTTTTCTTTAAAAAAAAGGGGGTGGCTTACAATCGGGATTTTACTTAATGAACTGTCTTCATTTTTAAATAAATAAAAATAACAATTTATAATGCTTTGTAACAGTAAAAAAAAACATTACAAACATGGGAAAATTCTTTAAATTTCACGGCATAGGGAAAAAAATTCACAAATTTCGACGATTTTTGAAATTTTTTAGGGTTTAAAAGTTGTAGAAAAATCACGATTTCCGTTTCTTTCTTTTTTTTTTTTTTTAAATCTTTGTATAAACAAAACCGTGTGCGTGTATAAGCCACAGCGGCTATTCCAAATGTTTTTTTCTTGAATAGCCCGCGGGCTATACACCCGAGAATACGGTAATAGTATAATAATATAATATAATACTATAATAGTATATATATAACTATATAGTATAGTTATAGTATATAGTATTTTAAAAACCTCCGGACATTAAAAATATTTCACTTTTTGAAAGTGCTTGCTAAATTTTGTAAATTAATGGTCAAATTTTTTTTTCTTCCTGCTTAGTTATTAAACACCAGTTTTCTCATTTATGTATGCTGCATTTGTATGTTTCTTCATATCCTTTTCTGTTTTCATTCATTTTAAGACTCTTTGAGCCTGCATTAAAATTAGTCATAATTCTTGTTGTGTAAATTTAAATCATTATGAATAAAAAAGTTGTTGCTGTTCCCTTTAAACTAACATACTTGGCTAAATTTTGTTATTGGCAGAGGTGACTTTTATATAAGATGTATATCTGTTTTAACACTGTACATGGGTGGAAAATCAAAAATCCCTTTCTGTAGCAGTTTTGGAGCAGGTCAATTGCAGTTTTGAAGAGCCAAATGTTAATTACATTTTGTAGCAGCTCCAAATTAATAAAATATAAAAGTAAATATGCTTTCTTAATGAACTTTTCTTTACCATTGTGCATGTTTACAATTTCAATAGTATAAAATGTAATAAATGTTAAAACAGGGAAAAAAATTATATACTTATTTGAGAATTTCAAAATTTGTAGTGATATGACTATAACAGACAAACTAACTTTTTACATTCCAACTATGCATGATAAATATATCATATTCTGACAAATGTTTTATAACCTTTTAGAATTTAAAACATAATGTGACTTATTTATAAATTTCAACTCTTTAGAAAAAATGCTGCATGAATTTAAATTAAAAATAGAGTGTGACAAGTTAGATATGTTTATTTACAGTAATTATTGTATATTTTTCAACAAATTACATCAAATATTTGATAGTAAATTTAAATAACTCAGAATATACCTGTAACTGTGAGTAATCGCTAGATTGCACAGTTTATTTTCCTTTAAAGAAGTATAATAAGTCAATAAGAAGCATTTCAAAATCAGGGTAAAAAACATTAACTCTATGAACAAATGCAATATGGACATTGTGAAGAGCGCATGCTTCTATATCAACAGTATTATTGCTGATTTCATGCAATTTGCTTTTTACACTCTTCGTGACATTTAGTTCATCGCTAAAGAATGATAGCAACCATTCTTTTGGCTAATTGGCTAAAGCTGATTTTATTGTAATCATCAAATTTTCTGATGGTGTTTCATAATACAGGGTTGAAAAATCAAAAATTTATTTTGTAGCAGGATAAATTGCAGATTTTGTATCAGAATTTAACAGTTTTGTAGTAGGACAAACTGATGTTTTAGCATTGAAATCAAATGTTTTCTATTTTTCAATAAAAACAAAGGATATTTTTTAAAATGTTATCCAAGTGGGCATGTTTAACTTAATTTTTGGATGCTACAGTACTGGAGAGGTCTTTATGCCTCAAAAATCACATATTGAAGTCATGACATTTATTGAAAAATGCTATTTGATTCTGTATTACTTCAGTAGTCATGACTTACCAATTTTATACTTTTTTACCTAAAAAAAGTTTGTGATTGTGCCAGAAAGTTCCATATTGTTGAGGGGGTAAAAATATTTTGTTGTCAAAGTTCTGCATTATTGAGGAGATAAAAATATTTTGTTTGAAAACAGCCTTAATGCTGAATATCTTTTCAATAATGCTTATTTTTCATAGATGGTGCATCAGCTGTGTTTTGGAGTAATCATCCTCTTTGGATTAAGTAAGATATGTAATATTATAAAAACTGAAATTTAAGACAATAAATCTGTAGCCATAATCTGTTATTCAGTTACAGATAAATTTTAAACTTTCATGATGCTGCATATCTTAGTTACATGCAACATAATAGCAGTCTGTTGCAGTCTATGCAAAGTTCATATGAGTTTTTTTTTTTTCTAATTTTTTTACGAAATTTTGATTTTTGAAGCAGTTTTTCCACCCCTGCAGTGTAGAATATTTTAGAATTGATTTCATACTTAAAAATCAAAATAATCGAGAATTACACCAAGCTTCATTGTAGAATACGAGCTTTGTTTGAAGAGAAGCAATCTGTTTTGAATATAAACTTAAAATTACTTAAAAGATCCATCAGTAGGAACAAGTAAGAGCTTATCTTTTTCACATTTAACAGCATATGATAGATTTAGATTCCATACATCACTTCTAGTATTCAGAATAATTACAACTTTTCTGCACTCCTGCTGTAAGAGCAACACAAAAGAAAAATACAAAATTATATAATTGAAAAAAATAATAAGATCAGTACACATTATAATGAAACAGGATTGTAGAAAATAATTGTAATTCATATAATTTTAATTCATTCTTAATTTAAAAATATTTATGATGCACTCACTTTATGATAAAAAAATAATATTTTGCAGTTTAATTGTTTAGTGCTGACACCTGATGTCTGCCAGAACAACTGTACAAACATTTGATTATTCAGTCAAATTGCTAAGGTATTAAATCAGGTGTCTTTTTTAGTTTTCTTCAATACATGTTTTTTTCTGCTACATTTTGTGTGTTTCATTACATATCTCATAATTTTTTACAATTTATAGTGTTTCTTCATAACTATGCTTTAAAGAAGATATTCTTCTTTTCAATTAATATGTTCACATTGTGTAAATAACATCTTGTGTATTGTTTGTGAGTTTGATTATCAGATAAATATGTAATTCATCACTTTCCTGCTTCTGTAAGATTTTTATTGTGCAATATTCCTTGCATGCACAAAAGTATAAAAATTTCTATTTTATAATTTAAGTCAACTGCTGACTTAATTTTTTATTGTGTTGTTTGAACTTTAAAACATGTCAAATTTTCCTCTTTGAATAATTATGTTAACATTTATAAATCTGATAATTTTATTTGTTCATGCTGCTGTATTTGTATATGTTTGATATTCTGTATATAATCATTATAGATATGCTTTTTTATCTTTTTTTGTTATAGTGACCTGTAAACAAATGTTAGAATTCATATTTAGAATAACTGCTACTGCTTTTAAAGGATAAAAAAAAAAAAAAAAAAAAAAGACTTTCAAAATAAGTAATGCTCTACTCGCTGACCCTACCTTTCTCTCTCTCTCTCTCTCTCTCTCTCTTTTGTCTTTTTTAATAAAATAAAAAATGCTATCTTATTCTGGTTGTGTAGTGCATAATAGATATATTTTCTGTATTAATTTTGCTCATATGTATAGGTGACATATTATCTTTTCAGTTATTTTGCTGTAGTAAGGTATTTACTCATGTTCAGTTTTTCTTAAAGAAAATTTTGTTATTGCCAAATGCAAATGAATATCTTTTTCTGCTATATCATTACTTAGCATATTTAATTCTTCCAATTTGTTCCTATAATGCCTGATTCTGATTATAAAATGAATACAAGGGTTAAATAAAACTAAAATTATAGAATAAAAGATTTATTTTTAGGATAATTTTTTAGTAAAATTCTAGAACATTTCATCTCAACAGAAATATCATTATTCAATCATTAATCAGTTGCATAATGGTATACAAGTGCTTTGTATCACATCATCATCAACATTTTGCATGTTGGTTCTTGCTTTGTGCATTGTAAAATAGCTTAAATAACCAGTTTTTAAGAATGTGAAGCTTTAACTTTACTGAACAATTATAAATATGTCTGTGTTGTGACAGGAAATGTGTGCTATTTTTAAGAATTAATTTTCTAAAAATGTATGAAGATCTTGGCTGAAACTATATGATATGCATGCTATCCTGTTATTAGTTAAAATAGTACTTGCAATTGAATTTAATATTGAGATTAAACATGATTTGTCACTACATATGTTTGACTGTATTTGAAAATTTCCTTCTTGCCCCCCCCCCCCCCCTTCTATTTTAGCTGTTAATCTCTGTTGTAAATATATTTTTTTTTTGTGCTTTGTTGATCCCAATGCATGCTGTTTTTAAAAAGTCACGTTAACTTTGGCATTAACTTTTCTTATGTTAAAAGCAAGTCTCTCATCAATCGTTATTGTGACAAGCAAAGTAGTGATTCTGCATAATATAGATATATTCTATTTTTTGTTTGTCTGCTCCAACATGATATTTATTTTCATAATATCTGTTTTATTTAATTTTGTTAATTTCTGAAATAACATGCACTATGTAGCTCTGTTTCATTCTTTTCAGTTTTATCCTTTTTCCTTCATTGTTGTCTTTGACTTCATTGTAGTTATTTTATTTTAATTTGGGGTTGTTGTAATTTTATATATCTAGTCTTTTCTCTAGTTTTTGTAAAAATGTGTTGTTTTATATAGCAGTTTCATATTTCTTTTTTTGCAACTTTTGTTGTTTTCAACTGTTATCCATGATAACTATAATTATCCAGAACTGATTTCCATGGGCAATTTTGCAACTAAAATGGATATAACTTTTTACAGCTGTGATTACTTGTGTAATGTTATATTACTGTATCTGTTTGTTGTTCCATGCATGTGTATTTTTTAAAACTATGATACTGATATGTTTTATTGTACCATCATTTTATATTTAAAGCTTTGAAGTGCTATAATTTTTAGTTATTATGTCGGCTATAAATTTGGTGTCTAAATGATGTTCTCTTATTAGTTTGTTCAGTGCAGTTATTTTCAGTGTATCAATTTTAATTATTTAACAGACTTGATAAATGTTAGAATTTTATAATTTTACCTTGTGCATAACCTGCTTCATTTATTTTATCAACAATTTTCAAGCTCTCTATTTAATAGGTTTATAAGGCCATTTCAAAATAGCAAATATTAAAAAGTAATGCTTTGTAATTGTAGAATTTTGTTCAATATAAATTATCTTATATTGTTAAGATGTTTTGATTTGGCTTTTAGTTGTCATCATTTTAGATGATATTGTGTATTATTTATTTTAATACACAGACTTCCTTTTTATGTAGAATATCAATGTAAGAGAAAAAACAAAGTAAATTTTAATACTGCTTGGAATTTTTGTTTCTATATTGTTTTCTATGATGACTGATGCATCTAAAGGTTTTCAAACATTAAAAAAAGTCATAAATTTTGTAATTTCAATTCAGTGTTTTAAATGCTATCTGGTGTGATTTGTCTGTTCTGCAAAACAGTCCGTACAGCCCCCAGTGATCATTGGAGAATATAAGGGCTTTTTGGACTGCCACAGAAACTTCTTTTTAAGTTTCTTTAATTTTTAAAGGCACATAGAGCATCTTGATAAGTTTAATAAAACAATTTTAGTATAGTTTACTGTCATGTTAATTCCTCATTTTAAATATAGAACTTTCATGTCATTTTCTTAATGTAAATTTATAAATTGGAAACATTTAACTCCTTGGGTACATTTGATGACTGAAACTTGTCATGCAGTTGTTTTGCCTAAGTTACAGATGATGGGTCTAATTCATCATCATGTTGTTGTTTTCACTATATGTACACAAACACATTTTAAAAACAATTCTCCCATCAACGCTTAATTCACAAGTAAAAAAGACATTGGCTACTGAAAAACATGTCTCCATTATCTCTCTTTGTTCCCTGTGTATCAAAAACATGTACCTTCAATATGATAATGAAGCCAGCCAGATGCTAGAAAAAAGATTCCAATTCAGGAGCAAGTCCTGCTTTCATATCTTACGGAGTATCCAAAGTTTATTTGGGGTTTTGCACCTTATGGAATATCATGAGATCCAAGGTCTATTTAATATTGTTATAATGGTAAGAGTGATTGGTATCAGTCGTAAGAGAACGTTTCTTCCTGAGCTTCAGTGAACCTTGTTTGTGATAAACTGCCCCCAAATCTCAGAAATATGATGGCGATGATTGTAGTAGATTACAAGATAAAAATTTTGAAGACAATAGCGAACTAGAAAGTGATGATGATAATAAAATATTACCAAGATTTCAAAGGCCAGACGCTTATTAAGCGATAGTGAATGTTCTAGTGAAGAAATGCCAAGAGAATGAATTTGGAAGGAAAAAGAAAATCTCGCTGATGTGAAACAATTTTGTGAAATACTTGGGGTCAATTCTGTGTGCCTGTGTAGACTAGGTGATAATCCTAAGGATTTAGATGTTTCGAAAGAAGTCCTGAATGAAGACTTTCAGGATATTATAGCAGAAGAGACAAATAGATATGCTAGACAAATAATTGAAAAAGAAGGTAGGTACCTGTGAGCTCTTATGAAATAAAAGTATATTTTACATTATGCATCTTGTCTTAAATGAAGAAACCAAAGTTACATACATATTGGTCAAAGAAATGCATTATAAGTACTCCTATTTTTGCAAACAATATGCCATATGAGACTTTTGATATTTTAAGTTTCTTACACTTTACAGATAACAAAAAAGAAAATAAAAACAATAAAATATGGAAGATTAGAAATATTGTGAATTATCTCAATAATAAATTTTTTTATCTAAAGATAGTATAGTATCTCTTGATGAATCGCTGATGAAATTCAAATGTCGACTGAATTACGTTCAATTTATCTCCGAATGTACATTTTGGCATAAAGTTTTACAAACTTTGAGAATCTTCATCAGGCTACTGTATTTGTTTCAAGATCTATGTTGTCCAGGATAGATAAAATACAGGAGAGTGGTGCAACCTGTTTTAAACAAAGGCTACACATTGTACACGGATAATTGGTATTCTTCACCACAATTATTCCTAAACTTACTAAAAAATGATACGAATGCTGTTGGAACCGTTCACAAAAATAAGAAAAATATGCCAAAGATGCTTGCTTCTCTCAAGTTGAAAAAAGAATTTATCCTGTCATGGTTTACTGGCTTTAACCCCTTGAGGGCAGTGGGATATACCTAATTTTAATTAAGATTTCCACCAGAAATTTTTAATAAAGTTTCTTTTATAACTTTGGTGAAAAAAAAACTGAAAAATTGCTTTTCCTTATTTTGAAATAATTTTTTTCCAAATTTCCAGTGGGAGTTCAACATTACAGAAACACAATTGCTTGCCCCTGACAGGATTAAAATGGTATAAAAAAAGATGTTTACATACTTAGCCCTAAACATTCAAATATTGAATTTGAAGACACAGGCAAAACACGAAAAAGGGAAGATAGCAATATAAAAAAAATTATAAAACTGTCATCTGTTCTTGATTATAATAGAGGTGTAAGAATAAAAAAGCTTTTTTATCTATTAGATAACGTACTTTATAATGCACATGTCTTGCATTCTAAAGTCAACTGCAGAACCATCCCACGCATTGCTTCTTTTTGCTTAGCTATTGCTGAATAATTACTAGAACCTTGCCAAATTATAATTGCTGTGGGTGTCCTTCGAACAGCAATATACCATTTTGATTGTAGGCAGAAAATTTTCCATCCACAGGTTTTGAAGCAACACCTTACAAAAAGATGCCATATTTGCTATTCCCATAAAATTAGGAAAGAGACTATGTGGCAGTGCAAGCAATGTCAAGTGCCACTACATTTACCCACTTGCTTTGAAAAATTTTTTCAAATAAATCTGTACCCAACGGGTTAAATTAATGCAGGTGATTTAAAAAAAGAAATGATTACTAATGATAAGGCTTTTATTAGTGAGATTGCTTAACCCTGTTTTACCTATGAATAAAGTGTTCTTGTTAGCATTCCAAATTGAAAATTTGTTTTATCAAAAGCTGGAAAAAATATCATGATTAGTCAATCAGTCATGAAATCTCTCTCAATTATATCGATCACAAATTGTTTTCTTTATAAGGATAATGAAATTTCTATTCCCTTTTTATAAATTTATAGCAAAAAATCATCTATATTTAAAACTGAATTATGTAACCTTTATTTGAATTATGTTTCCATGGACAAGTGCAAATGTTGTAAGGGATGATGATTCAGAGGATATTTGTAAAGAGTATTAAAAATTATTGCTTGAAAATAATTCTACGACTCCTGAAAATTTAACATTTGATTCCTGAATAGTGTCCAAATCTCTTAAAATTTAACTATATATTTCCTGATATAATCTTTACAATGTTGGTGCATATGGTTTTTTACTGTGCCAGAAATGGTTTTGTAAGGGGGGGGGGATATTTGTGTTAAACTTGTTTTATGTCTTGGATTTTAATGTTGCTAAGTTTTTTTTTTTTAAACTATAAAGTTTTGAAAATTGCTGTTGCTTACTTTTTTAAGCACAAAATTGAATGTTTCTTATTCAGGGTGCCTTTAATGATGTCTTCAGTCAAAACATTTTTAAAGTCTAATGGATCTTAATCCCTTAAGGAAAAACAAACTTAGATGAAAGTTGTTATTCAGCTGTTGGTTTGTTTATCTATTTCGCACAGAATGCATTTTAAAAGCTCATTTTTAAAAATGTAAAAAATATTCAAATATTATGTATACATATTAAATGTTTAGAAGACTTATATTACTGCTTCTACATATCAGATTTTATTAGTGGATGTTTTAAAAAATTAGAAGTGTTTTTTCATTTCTTTTATTTTATTTTCTGTGGAAACATTATAATTGATCTGTATAATCAATTTTTCTCTGAATTCATTGCCTTGGTCAGTAAATTTTAAAAAGAACAAAAGTTAAAGTGCACAGCTGCTTGTGTGTAATATTTTATTGCTTTAAAACTGTTTTCTATATTTTAGTTACCTCATATAGAACTGTATGTATATAAAGTATTTTTGTTGTATAATTAACTTTTATTCTATAATAAAGTTTTTGTTGTCTTTAATATCCTGTTATAGAACTCACTAATTTTTTATTACTTTGGAAACAGTTCATAGAAATAAATTTTCTATAATATGTCATCTAATTTGATTTTTTTTTTTTTTTTTTTAAATACAACAAATATACTTAAAATATTTCACTGATGAAAGTCAAGTCCTCACTGATGTATGTGTGTATGTAATATCAATACAAAAAACCCTTAATGGGTTAAAAGTTTGTGATGCAGCACTTTATCTTATTGCTATAAAAATTTTAAATATGGAACTTAAAAATGATATCAAATTTTAAGTGACGCTATGCTATTAATTAATGTATATATATATATATATATATAGAGAGAGAGAGAGAGAGCACATTATGTATTTTAAATGCATTCAGCAGACTTAGAATCTTGCACCATAATTAAACTAAGAATAATCTAAACATCTATGAAATTTTAACAGATATAACCTGAACAAGAAAAACCAACCAAAAAGCTGTTGCCTCATCAGCAGTGGGCATTTAAAAAAGCACAGCAATGTTTCAGACTAATTACAATTCATAACAAACTATTATTCAGTAGTGGCACACAGTGGTCCCAAATCGCGATCAAGTGGCCAAAAATAATTTCTGGCTTTCCTAGTGGTTATGTATGATTCATTTTTAATTGTATAACATTCTAAATGATATTACATTGTGAATTTAAACTAAATGTAATTGGGGTTACGGGGAAGGAAATTGGAGGGCGCAATAGACGGGGGAGGGGCAAATTTTATTAAATTTTAATTTTCTGATTTTACAAGATTTCTTTTACAGGAATGAGAATTTTGCACTTTTGATTATGGTGAATATTTTCACTTTTTTAAGACAAATCATCTAATTCAGTCTTCCTTGAAATTTTAACCCCCTCTTCCCTTCCCTGAAAATATAAAATAAGTCTTATTCCCAGAATATAAAAAAAAAACTTATTTTTTTCTGTTTTTAATGTTATTACAAAGTAACAATAAATATTATAAGCAATTAATAAAATACATAAATAATCAATCAGCTAAATTTTACACCCCCTCCCTCTCTCTCCCTCCCTGAAAATATAAAATAAGTCTTATTCCCTGAATATAAAAAAAATCTTATTTTTTTCTGTTTTTAATGTTGTTACAAAGTAACAATAAATATTATAAGCAATTAATAAAATACATAAATAATCAATCAGCTAAATTTTACACCCCCTCCCTCCCTCTCTCTCCCTCCCTAAGTCTTATTCCCTGAATATAAAAAAAATCTTATATTTTTCTGTTTTTAATGTTATTACAAAGTAACAATAAAGATTATAAGCAATTAATAAAATACATAAATAATCAATCAGCTAAATTTTACCCCCCCCCCTCACACATATACACGTGAAATCTCCCCTTTTTCCATTTGCCCCTATAGCAAGGAAAATCTAAAAATATTATTACTATTTTTTAAGTTTTCGACATCTATTTACTATGAATTAATAATAAAATCATTCAATTCATTAATTAGATTACTTTTAAAAAATTCGCCACCCCCCCCCCCTCCTTTCTTTGCCTCTCTCTATTACACAGAGAATAATACCATTGAAATTAAAATAAAAAATGAAGAATCTGCCTTTGTTACTTTATTTTGGTAATATCTATATAATAAAAGCCTAAGTCATGTGACTGTCATAAACAGTTCCGGGTTGACCGCTTCACTTTTTGTATGACAAGCGGCCAATTTCATTATTTAATGTTAGCCGGGAGCAGCTGATAAATCGCCAAATATTGTTCTTTTGCCAAATATTATAAATATCATATCATCAGTATTATAACAGTCCATTTCATGTGACTGTCATAAACAATTTTTAATGTGGTAAATTAAAACAAAGCTTTGATGTTGAAATTAACTATCATGGTTTATGGTATCACTTATTAATTTTCTTTTTTTTTTAAAGCAATAATTGAGAGTCATAAATTGTACATATTTCAGTTTTAAAGTTATGCATTTTAAATAAAATGAGTGAAAGTACTATATTTTAAATGGAATATGAAAAAATACAACGGGAACAATGTTTGGCGATTTATCACCTGCACCCGGCTAACATAAAAATGCCGATTTCAGGATTTCTGTATCAGAATCTTCGGATTTGGCGAAGGCTTGAGCAAGTAAATTAAATTATGTATAAAAGTAATGTGATACAATGCTTAGCATATGTTTAAGGGAGACCAAACTGGTCGCCAAGGGTGGCTAGTTAAATAAATAATTACCTATCTAATTTTCTAGTATATTTGAAATTTCTTCATAGTAATGTTTCTTAATGTTTTCTAAAAGAAATTATAGATGTTTTTTGGTTTTCTTCAGAGAATGTGTAGGAAACTCTCCCCTTCCGCACAAAGAGGGATAAGGGATGAATGAATATCAGAGATAGGGATAGCGGGGATGTGAAATGAAGATAGCCTATTGATTACTCAATGTGGGGTTATACTTCTAGACCAATATCCAGTTTCAGGTCAACACATTTCTCTAGAATAGTAAAAGTGCAACGGATGGACTGTACATATTCTTTAAAAAATATTACGAGATTGATTCTTTGTTTAATGAGAATAAATTTAAACAAGTATGAAATCCATATAAATAAGTGTTTGTATTAAAATATTCATTGAAATTTAAATGTGCATATAAATTAATATAATTAACATTCATATAATAAACTGAAAAAAAAATACCGTTAATAAAAAAATGACAATAGATTTATATGACGATACGTGAAAATTAGTAAAATTTATTTGTAAGTAAGTAAAATATACTTTCCAAATAATCAGAAAATTTAAAACATTGAATGATGTTTTTCAGTTGATTGAATTTCCCATACATGCATGTTGGTAGAATTTAGTATATACAGTATGGAACCATTTATCCGGAAACCAGTTAACCGGAAAACCAGCTATCCGGAATGATATTTCTGATCGACTGATTTCAGAATCTTTGCAGAAAAAGGTGTCATACACTGCCAGTTTGACATAGGCCTTGCTTGAAACAATTGTATAATTTGATGACAACATCTAGTATTTGAAATGAAAACATATTTAGTTGTATTTTAGATGTTTTAATTTTTATGCAGAGGAAACAGGAGAATTTTTGTTCCTAAGATTACCCTTATAGGGTATTCCCATAAATTACCTTCTTTTAAAATCTGGTTAACTTTTGATCTTTCTTGCACTGATTTTTAATCCAAGTAATCTAGTAATTTAAAATCGGAAATAATGTCACAACCACACATATTCCACAAAACATATCAAATGGATGCTGCTTTAATGCACAACCAGTTAACCGGAAAAAACCAGTTATTCAGAATACATCTGACCCCAAGCATTCCGGATAAATGGTTCTGTACTGTATATATAACTTTAAATATGTACTTTTTAAAATAAAGTCAAGTCTTAATATTATTTTTGATATAAACGAAAAAAAGCAACGGAAAATTATAAAAACAAATAATTTATATATCTATATATAAACTCTCTATATATAATATCTCTATATATATAACTCTAAAGCCCTCCCCCCATCGCAAATTAAAAAAAATCCCTGCCGGCTCGGCCTACAGGCGCAGGTAGATTTGGAAGTTATGTACTAATTTCACCAACAAAAACTAAATCATGATTAGAGATAAACCCAATTTAACAATTTTATCTGGCCGCTTCGGACGAGTTTTTCTTTTATTTCGTTTTTATATAAGAGCTGGTTTTATCAGAATCATGTTAAAGCCAGTATTTAAAAAATATTTTTCCATGCTCTCGAAATTTTCAGACTCATTTTCAGATTCAATTTTAAAAGGAAAAACATGAAACTTGCTGACGTGATTTTTTAAAACATTTATAAGAGACCTATGTTTTTATTTTTCGTTCAATTAATTAGAACTTGATTTATAAACAATTATTTTCTCAGTAGGACCCTATTTTTCATTTCCAACATAATCGCATTGAGAATTTCGGTTCAAAATGCCCACTTTGATATCATTTTTAAAAATGTATTCTGCCTTAATCAAAAAATTGACCATTACTGCACACTATATAGTTACTGAATAAGAGAACCTACCAATTGGATGCGTTTGAAAGCAAAAATGAATTTAAAAATGAGTGAGAAAATAAGCAGTTTGGATTTGAGAACATCCTTAATACGATATTTTTTCTTCAATCTCGATGTATTTTTAATTTGTTTCTGCTGTAAGAATTGGTCCGATAAAAAACTTGTCAATATAAAAGTTGTAGATAATAATAAGAAGATATATAATAAATTCATGCGGATTTGATATCTTGTGAATTGACGAAGATATGAATTTTTTTCTTCTTCAACCCCCCTTATTGTTTTCGTTTTAAATTTTTTTGCGATAAGAATTGGTATCCAATGTCCAACTTCAAACTATTGGTTCTCAAAAAGTCGCAATAAATCTCTTGGGATATGATTTTAGAAGGTTCATTCTACATTTTGTACTATAAAAGTCCGAGGAACTCGGAAGGGCTTTTTTTATATATCACTTTTTATGTACAAAACTTCCTTAAAACTATGTATTTAAAAAATATATTCCTCTTTTTTTAATTTTTGAGATTTTTGCAATCAAAAAATCAAATTAAATATGTAATTTAACGTTGTTCCAGAGAAGTGCAAAGAAAAAATCGACAAACTATATGAAAATGTCTCATTTAGGGTGTGAATGCAACGAATTTGCCTGAAATTCATGCAACAGCAGAAAACGCTCAAAACTCTCAACTTCACATAAGCAATGCAAATTCATGTGAGCTTATAAAACCAAAATATTAAAGAATATAAATCTTCAGATATTTCTAAATATTGTGGAATTTATTTCATTTCGAAATACGAAACTTCGATTTTCTGATTTTTGGCCACATAATCGCGATTTGGGACCACTGTGTGGCGGTGGGTTTCGGCCAGAGTGTCGCAAAGCATAAATCAAATGCATAAAAACAATTGAAAGCATATTGCAAACATTCCCCTACCAGACCCGACGCCACAATGAACAGTACATCTCGAAGATACAACTGATTTAAAACGTATGTGTAATACATTGGTTACGTAATGTGTGTAAACGTATGTGTAATATAACTGTTTATTGTGGTGTCGGGTCCGGTGGGAGAGTGTTCACGATATGCTTTCAATTGTTTTTATGCATTTGATTTATGCTTTGCAACACTCTGGTCGAAACCCATAGCCACTACTGAATAATAGTTTGTTATGAATTGTAATTAGTCTGTGCTTTTTTAAATGCCCACTGCTGACGAGGCCACAGCTTTTTGGTTGTTTTTTCTTGTTCAGGTTATATCTGTTAAAATTTCTTAGATGTTTTGGTTATTCTTAGTTTAATTATGGTGCAAGATTCTTGGTCTGCTGAATGCATTTAAAATACATAATGTGCTATATATAATCTGTGTGGTTATTTGCAGCTGTAGCGCTTATCATATGGATTCTATTTTTATTATTTTTTATTTTTAGTTTTATTTTTAACCTTTTTTGAGCTTATCTATCTATATATATATATATATATATATATATATATCATCGTTTTATTTATAATTGCATGTGTAAGAATTATGTTAAATTTTAAAGGATGTATAAAAATTTATTCATTGATGCTTTATCATTCACATCTTTCATAAATTCAAAATATGAGTTGAATCGCGCCTGTCGGCCTAATCGTTTCGGAGTTTTCGTGGTCTTCTTCGAAACCTTGGATTTCCAAGCGTAAATACGGGTTAGGTTCCCTTGGAAAGACCCCCCACGAAGGGCACCCCCCCCCCCTTAGGGCCTATATCCCTCATGTTGATAATTGGCCATCATAAACACAACCAACCAACCAACCAACCAAAATATGAGTTGTAAAAGATATGACATCAAAATTTAAGTGACGCCTTGATGTAGCTTTAAACAATTTGTTTTAAAATTTAATTTGAATTGTTTTCAGTTTGGCTAAATATATTTACACATCTAACCAAAACTTTTAATTTTCCAATACAGTTAAAAATATCACTCTCACTGAACCTATACAATGCATTGTAGTGTATTTGTATGAATAAATTGGTTTATCTTTTGTGCCATGCTATCCAAAATCAAAAGTAAAATTTATGTAAATGATTTCTTTGTGTCATAATATCCATTTGCATACTCGCTTAGTTTGAATACAATGATGCAAAGAAATCATTTATGTAAATTTTACTTTTGATTTTGGATAGCATGGCACAAAAGATAAATCAATTTATTCATATAAATACATTCAGTACATTGTATAGGTTCAGTGAGAGTGATATTTTTAACAGTATATTGGAAAATTAAAAGTTTTGGTTAGATGTGTAAATATGTTTAACCAAACTGAAAACAATTAAGATTAAATTTTAAAACATTGTTTAAAGCTACATCAAGGCGTCATTTAATTTTGATATCATATCTTTTAAAACTCCTATTTTGAATTTATGAAAGATGTGAATTGATAAAGCATCAATGAATGAATTTTTATACATCCTTTTAAATTTAACAAAATTCTTACATATGCAATAAAATAAAATTATGTAATATATATATATATATATACAATGGTATAGTTATATATTTATCAATTCATTTTAAATTTATTCTAATAAATTTATTCTAATTATATATATACAGTACCGGACCTCAAATCCGGAATCCTAAAATCCAGATGACCCAAAATCCGGAATGGGAAAAAAAAAACTGAAATTCCGCGATGATCTCAAATAAATATTTCATAAAAACGCCCATAGATGGCGCTACATGCGCACGTAACACAGTGCCGAGCCAAACTAGACTCAGCAATTTTATTTTATTGCAATGTTTTTCATTCATTAGTTTTAATCCAAATTTTCTAACAGAATTATCGTAGTTAGTGTGTGCACACATTTTAAATTTATTTTAAAAAGAAACCCTTTTCTTCATTTATATAGAAAATGTAAAAAGAATAAATAAATAACCACAAGAAAGAATTATTTTTAAAAAGGTTCGTAGAATATATTTATAATATTTATATGTAAAAATATTTTACAACGCCTTCCCCCCACTTTTAATATGTTCAACAAATTTCATTTTTCGAAAAAATTCTGTTTGTAAGCACCGTACCAAATAATTCTTTTCTTTAACTCAAAGAGAAAAAAAAATCTATACAAAGTTCCTTTCTCCATAACAAAACAAGCTGTCCATCGAAAGCTAATGATCTCATTCTGATAACGTTGACTTTCCACTTCACGCAGTTAAATAAACATGTTGAATAAGCAAAACAAACAGCGGATAGATATGTCGTTTTTCTTTACTTTCTTTTCATCTAGTGGCCTTTTTTTTTTAGAGGTACCCTAGCTTTCTAATAACTTATCATAATTTATTAAAAATTTGTTACACAAGCTAATTCACTATTATTGTAACTTGCTGAAAATTTGAAAGCAATTAGCAGCGGAGATGATTATTTTTAAGGAAAGAAACTGTGTCGCTGGGAGCTCGTTACTATGGTTTCAGAGCAAACTTAGGGAAAATGGTGGTTACTAAAGATATCCGTTAAGCTTCTATATGCTATGGTGCTTCTTCCCGAAATTATGGTAGCATAATTATAATAATATCAACTCATTAAATTGCTTTAATCGTGATCTTATAAAAAATGACTAGTTTTTGATTTTTACTAAGCTGAATACAAATTCTTTTTCTTCTTTTTTTTTTTTCCCCGCTAAGTTTTATCGGGATATTATCTTTTACATCTGGCAACACTGCCGAGCTCATATTATACTGTGTATATTGGCAACGTTACATGCGAACACACGTGCATTTTTTTTTTTCTAAAGCTTGTCACCGAATATTATTTTCAGCCGCGATATTTTGACATTTTATTATTATTAATTATACTTTTGTATAGTGAATTATGTCGAAAAGGAAACATTGCTCACTTACTATAAGAGAGAAGGTGCAATTGCTAAAAAAGCTGGATCAAGGAACACCAGTAAAAAATGTATGCAATGAGTTCAGTATTGGGAAATCAACCGTCTACGACATAAAAAAGCAGCGAGCAGAACTTTTGAAATTCTTTGCTGAGAGTGATCTGCCAGAAAATATGGCAAAAAGAAAAACTTTGCATTCATCGAAATTCCTCGATGTCGATAAAGTATTAATGGAATGGATACGCCAAAGAAGAATGGAAAATATGCCTTTGGACCGCAATATGATAATCCATCAAGCAAAAAATTTCCATAAGGAGTTAGAAATCACCACGCCCTGTGATTATTCATCTGGGTGGTATAATAAGTTTAAAATTCGCCATGGTTTGCGTTTGATTAAAGCTTCAGGAGAAAAAAGTTTGGCAGATGTTGAAGCTGCTGAACTGTATGTTGGGGACTTTCAAGAAATAATCACTAGAGAAAATTTAACGCCAGAGCAAGTGTACGATGTGGATGAAAGCTCACTATTTTGGCGCTATATTCCCCGAAAAACTTATATTCTGAACGACGAAAAAACAGCATCGGGATACAAGGACTCAAAAGAACGCCTTACTATTATGACATGTGCAAATGCTGCTGGCACGGACAAGTGCAAACTATTAGTTATTGCCAAAAGTCAACATCCAAGAGCCCTGAAAAATGTTAGTTTTACCAGTGACTTATATGGCAAATCAGTGAGCCTGGATGACGGCTCCACTTTTGAGGCGTGGTTTGAAAAACATTTCGTGCCAGAAGCTCGGAATCACTGCCGAAGTGTAGGTTTGCCCGAGCAATGCAAAATCGCTTTGTTTTTAGACAATTGCTCCGCTCATAAATGGGCAAATATTTTTCAAAAAGAAAATGTGCTTGTAGAATTTTTGCCACCGAACTGCACGTCGCTGATCCAACCAATGGATCAAGGCATTTTGTGTTCTTTGAAGTGCAGGTATAAAGCTGAATTCATGCGAAAAATGCTAGATGCAATTAACAGTGGTCTGGGCATTACTGCATTCCAAAAGAACTTCACTGTGAAAGATGCTCTATAGACCCCTTGCATTGATGTCACGTTGCTTTTAGCAACGACTGATACTATAGCTTTTGGAGCACACACATGGAGCACAGAACTCCCCGTTTGCCATTAAAACCACGTGTTATCTTTCTCTTTAATTTAGAGCTTCCTTATTTTAATTATTATAGTGCAAATAAGTCTAAAAAATCAAATGGAGAGCACCAAATTCGCCTTATATTTGGGCGCCATAGGAAGCGATTTCAGACATGTGACGTCATGTGCAACCCGTCTATGGAGAGCAGCAAGTGCTTAGAAAAGTGTTTCAAAAGAAACACTAAGAAATGCATGGCACAAATTATGGCCTTCTCTTATCTTCTTGGAAGATGATGATGCTGCTGATAAAAGCAACGATTTTCGTGGCTTTTCTGTATCGGCAGAAAAATTGCTTATTAATGAATTGCTGGAGTATGCCAAAGAAGCAACTAATGGAAAAGTGCAGTTGCTAGATGAAGAAGCAATTACAGAGTGTTTAAACATTGATGTGGATGGCCGAATTGTCCACGAACTAACAAATAGAGAAATCTGCGATATGGTGTTGCACCCAGAAATAACTGAGGATGCAGATGATGACAAGGAGGAGGAGGGAGGCATCGACGAAAATATAGATGACATCCTGATCGATAAATGCATTGATCTCACAAAGGAGCTAATTCGTGGCTTAGAAACAAAAAGTTTCATTAATGAGGCCCAGATTATGCAACTTTATAAATTGCAAGAAGTGTTGCAGCGTGAAAAACCGAAAACAATGAAACAATTGAAAATATCTGATATATTTGCTAAATCAGATCACTGAAATATTTACAATTTTTTATTATTTTGTCATAAATGCTTATTTTTATTTTCTATTTATCTATTTTAGTGTTATCTTTATCCCAGATTTCTTATAAATTACTTTTTTTATGCTTCTCTGTTTATGTTCATGGAGTGACATCACAATTTGTGATATAAATTCCCAAGCCTAATTCGGCTCTTGCAAACAACGATGTATTTTCATTTTCTAAAAAATGTTTTTATGTTCCTAATAATGTGATGTACAGGATTAACAAAAATTCTTATCCTTATTTAATTTTTTTTTTTTAAATTTATGTTTATGTTTACTTATACCTCATACGGCAATCCGCGATATAGATTCCTAGGCCTAACTCGCGAGCAACAACGCATTTTCATTTTCTAAAAAATGCTTTAATATTTCTAAGAATATGCAGTAATAGTATTTTTTTTTTTAAACTTATTTTTATTTTGAATTACTTTTTACAATTTGTATTTCTGGCTTTATTTACACTAAGCCTAACATGGCAATTCGTGGTATAGATTGCTTCGTGGCATGTAAAATTTTGCCAAGGGCATGTACTGTATCTGTTTATTTATTTTGGTTGAGGGCCTAAAATCCAGAAAATTCTGAAATCCGGAACGGCCACAGTCCCGACCAGTCCAGATTTGAGGTCCGGTACTGTATATATTAAATTAAATTAATTTATATATATAATGGTGTAGTTATATTTATCAATTAATTTTAAATTTATTCATATTCATTAATATTTAATAATGTTAACGATTAACTTGTATTTAAATTTTAGCCTACTCAGGACAATATCATATTAATTTCTAATACAAAATATACTATTTTAAATGAGAGTAATATGCATGTTTTAATAAATTTATTATTTATTTGTCCCTCTCCCCTTAAATTATGTGTATTTAATTTTTAAGAAAGTTTGTAGACACATTAAATGTAATTTATTAATTTCAAAATTTAATTATTATTAATATTAATTCCTTAGCATTTTAATTTTAATATTTAATTATAAATTAATTTAAGTGATGATGCAATGTTGTCACAGTAATTTAAATTGTGATATGTTATAGCAAGGTACACATATTTATGTGAAACATTAATAATCATTATTTTCAGCATTTTACATATTATTTTGATTTAATATATCAATTACTATTTTTTTAATAATACGATTGAACATATTTATTAACGTATTTTTAATTATTTATCATATATCTATCTCTAAACAGTATTTGCTTTAAAACTTAATCTATTAACAGTTTTTATTATGTAATAGTTTTTATTTTACTAATAAGTCAATAGATGGCAGCACCACACTGATTCATTTGAATACATGGAGCAGTTCATTCTCAATTCTAAATTATCTATAGAGGGTGCTGGTTATATATAATGGGAGTTAGCTTGGCTTGTATATTGTTGAACCTTGGTCCACCATATAAAAAACTTTTTTGGCAACATGTGCTGGTAATCTCCAATGAGTGAATTTGTTATGCCTACTGCTAAGGCAGTATGGATTTTAATTTGGAAATTTGTTTTTTATTTTTCCTCTATCCTTTTTAATCTTGTTTTATTTTGAACTTAATTGGTGTTTAATGGTTTATTTCTCTGTTTTATGTGTGCGGTAGTCCCAAATTCATATTCTTTAGCTAATTTATGGCTAATATGAAGATGAAATAGCGTATTTCATTTGTGGAACTTGGGGCATTTGGGGCAATCATTTCGAGACTCAGGTAGGAATTTTTAAATGAATTGAACAATTAGGATTAGCTATAAATAATTTTTTTATGAGAAATTTTTTTCATTCAGTTGGTAATGCCACTAGCGAGAGGTAATTATTTTAATTATTTGAGATAGAAGATTTATAATTCTGAATTCAAGAGAATTACAGTTATAAAATTAATGAAACGCTACCCGGGGGGGGGGGGAGAAGAGGGGTCATACCTCTGTTGATTAAAATACAAAGAAAAATCATGCGTTCAGCATCCATTATAAACACTTTCCAACACATTCAGAATACTGGAACAGAAATTTAGTTTATTAATGTGAAAGATGTCTAAAAAACAATTTAGAAATGCATAATGCATTTGAAAACCAATTTTCTGCAGTTACCATCAATAGTCAGAAAAATATCTAATTTTCTGAGCAACCCTATAATATGATCTATAGATTTGTATGAATGCACAGTATGCTAAGTAGTTAGTTCAATTAAATGCATTTTAAAATTCCCATTTAGCAATTTCTATCAATAAATGGAAATGAGATCTTTTGTGTAGCCCTGTATATGATATATCGAATTTATACACATCAAGTAATATAAAAAAAAAGGTTAATTTTTTAAATACGTACTACAACTGAAAGCGTACTTCCAGCATTTATTCTTCATACTGTAGCCAAGTTCTTTTGTGTGTCCCTGTAAATGAACGATAAATTGTATGTACATCTGGTTCTACAGTAAGTGCTTTGCAGTACATCTCAGTGATATACATAAATTTCAAATCATTTAAATACACTGTAAACAATTTTCTCCAATAGTCCGTAATGTAATTTTTTGGATGTCCCTGTAAATGAAGCGTAAATACTACATACTTCTTTTTCAATAGTGAACATGTCATAGTAAATCCCAATAACATGTATCAATTTTATGGTAATCTGTGAATATTTACACGAGTGCTGACAGACAGACAAACCGAATTCATAAATACTTTTCAACTATGTTGGAAAGTGTTAACCTCCCCCCCCCCCAAAAAAAAAAGGTAGGGCGATATCAACGCCACTAGTTGTATTTCACGTAAGACTTAAATTACCTGAAATATTACTTATAATAATTACTAATACTAATATGAAAGAAATGAAACTGCGGGATGAACGTTTGCAATACTAAATAAAAAAATTATTCAAAATAAAAATATAGGTCTGACGTTTGATGGCAATTATCTGCAGATTTACCAACTATAAATGCAATCATATATATATATATATCTTTTATGTACGGAGATGTTTAATCAGAGATGAATAAATAATCAAAGCAAAAAACAAGAGATTTTTAACAACTCAATTGATTTAGTCGTCATTTGAATGGGAGCCCCACGAGCCCCTCCCTTTCATACGCTCCTGAAGATTATTATCTGACTGCTTTGACTGAGAATGCCAAAAAAAACCTAGATTATAAAACATCCAAGGTAGTGTCATGAGGAAAATATTCAGTTTAGTTTTACAAATAAAAGCAATTATTTTTTTAAAAGAAATTTCTAGTTACATTCTGTTAACTGTAGCTTAAAAATTAAATGTAATCACATAGCTTTTCAGTTAAAGCTGATTTTTTTTTTTTTTTTTTTTTTTTTAAATGTTCTATAACCATTAACTAAAATGACGCTTTTAGTCATAGCCACATAGGGTATCCATTACTATAAACACTCTAATAATAGGTACTTGTTTTAAACACTTATTCAAAATTAAGTTTTATGAGTAAACATTATTGTTATTTTTCATGGATATAAAGTACATTTTAGTAAATGCTTGACACATTACAAATGACGCAGTGAAAAGTACAATCAACGAAAAAAAGGCAGCATGTTTTGCCTTCCAATTATTTGAAGGCTTCATAAAAGGAGTTCCTTTTTCGGTCTCCAAAGCCAAATAAAAAACAGAATGTGAAAAACTGACTGGAAGTAACACTTGTACTTTGCCGCGCTGCTATTGTTCCTCATTTTGTATTGGAGATTGAATGTCCTATTATGAAGCCTTGAAACAGTTGTTTAAAGCTAAAGATTTTTTATTTATTAGTGCTTTTCTTTAGGTTATTTTGTCCCATCATGTTTTAATGTAACAGTTAATGTAATTGATTTTGTATGCATATTAATTTATAAGAGAATGGTTTTACCGCATACCCCCCCCCCCCCCCCCAACCTCGCCGTCCTTCTCCACAAATCATTGGAAGCAGTGGATTATGAATTTGTACAGACTTTTACAATTTTTAAATTGTGCAAATTTTAAACTAAAAACAAAAATTACTAACGCGCGATTATTTTTTTCCTTGTAAATTCAACTTTTTAATTTATGAGCTAGTTCTTGGATAGTCAAGAAAGTATTTTAATATTGAGTGGAAGGTATTATTGGTGAGAAATGTATTTTATACGATATACATTTCAATGGTAACTTTTATTTCTGTAATGATTTTCTGCTTCTAACTTACATTTTAAAACCCTTTGCATTATTACTCACTTTTATATGTTAATATTAATAAAATTTTTGGAAGTATTTTCTGAGTTGCTATATATTTTGCTAATTCACTGTTGTTTGAAATTATAGATATAAGTAATATTTTGACCATAAATATAAAATACATACATGCTGAAAAAAAAAATCAGATTTCTGGTTAATGACTTGGATAGTTAATTTAACAATAAAAAATATTTATCTTCAGTTGATTATTATACTATTATGCCCCTCCGTCCCCCCCCCCTCCCCATATCCATAACAAAAAGAATAAAGTAATAAATTACAATCAACTTAAATTTTCATTTGTGATATGCAAATTTAGTTCAATTTATTTCCCAGTGAGATATTAGTTTGATAGTTAGTATACTTGTTTAGATTTATATTCTTTTTATTTATTTATTATTTTTTTTTTCAAATCATTTATTATGCTGAAATCAGTTAACTGAATAATATCCCTCACTCCTGATTTATTCAATTTATTAAAACATTGAAAAGCTAAATTATTTGTGACCTTCCTAACCATTATTATTTTAAACAAATTGCATTTGAAAAAGCCATCGCACAAGCCTTGTAAAGAAACGCGTATTAATTGCAGCTCACCGACGACCGTTACAGCCGGCTGTGGCTTCTTTTCTTATCCAGGTGGTGGAAAAATCCTTTTCTTCAGCAAATCCTCGCCAAATTTCAGAGGGAGTAAACTCAGCCAATCAGGTTGTCCAGCCAGTGGGAGAAATAATCGCTCGTGTTTGAAACCAGCTTTAAAGAATACCTTACAAGATTTCCCTTCTCCCTTCTTCTATTACGCAGGTCCTTCTTTAACATTGCTTCATTAAGCTGTCCCCATCCGCTAATACAGTCCACTGCCTTTAATCCACACTATATTTCAGGTGTAAACAAATAGGTAAAATCTTTTTTTAAGCAAGATAATGTACACTTTGACTGTAATAAAAGTTGGCTGATCTGATGAATTTAATAGAGATATTTAATGCATTTCTGCATTCATTAGAAGGAAATGTTCTGTGTGTCTTGTAAATAAGTATTAGACTGCTATATTCCGAACACATTCACTGGCTATATAAATGATAAAATTGCTTTCAAAGGAGGATAAATATGAGAATAAATATCGTAGTTTATTAGAAAAACTTTTGTTACTGATCAAAATATCCGACTCTTAAAAGGCTTCAAGATTAAATTGCAGAGCATAAATTAAAAGCTATATAAAGCAAACCACTATCACTTTAATGTTTAATAGATTTAAAAATAACTAGAAATATTTTGTATTATCATTTAAATGTATTTCTAATATTGAATATAGTTTTTTTAATATATATAAAAATAAGCATTTTCTTTCATTTCTGTGTCATTTATTTACAATGTGATTACTATATTAGTTGATAAATTCCAAATATTAGAATGCAAACAAAGAAATGACCTATAACCTGCAAAATTCTATAATCCGCAAAACCTTTGGTCCCGACCTGTGTGGATTAGAGGGAGTGTACTGTACTTACAAGCTCATAGCAGTTAATGGTCTATGTGTCAGGCACAAAGAGTTATGGAAACAGTTGGAAGCCTTGCTTAGTTACTGGAGAGCAGTACTTGAAAATGTTAAAGGAATTGGAATGTAATTTCTGAAGCACTGTAACTTTCATGCAAGACTCGGCACCTCCTCATATCAAATCTCCAGTGAAGCAATTCTTCACAAGCATATTTGGAGAACGACTAATCAGTCATTACAGTAAAAATTCTGGGCCCTCTTGCTCACCAGATTTGACTTTTAGCTATGAGGTTATAGTCTCGAGTATACAGGAAGCCAGTCTTCCTTAATGGAGTTAGATGCCATATGCCACAAAATTTCCTGCATCCATTAGACTATGCTATATGCTTCAGTTATACCCCTTTTCACTAACAGAGGCACATGACCTTCACACTCACCTTCGCCAAGTGACATGAAAATCACATATGGTATCATCTCTTCTACCCCACATTATCACAGAAACACGCTCTCAACTTGTAAAGGTAATGAAAGGCATGCGCCTCTGTTAGTGAAAAGGAGTATAACGGTGTTCTCATTCACTTGCGAAGTGTAATTTCTTGTGGTAGAGTACACATAGAACATTTAATTCTATGAGCTATATCAATATTTGCATGCAAAAAGTAATTTTTCAGAAATTTTGTGCTTTGAATGTTGAAACACCCTTTATTGACAAAAATTTTCACTAATTTTTTTTCTTTACAAAAAAAAAAAAGTATATATATATATATATATATGTGAGTTGTGGTTTTAGATTCCCATAAAACCCTACTCCTAGCAACAGGATATGATCAGCACTTTTCCATGAGAACTTGTAACCGCAGAATAGCAGATGTTTGAATTTGCTGATATGCAGCTTTGCATTTTCTTCGCTTGGAAACAAGTGACAACCGAGAGCAGATTTCATTCTGACGCGGCCGATGGTAGGCATATCTCGCTCTAGACGAGAGCAGAGGCCGATCTCCGACGATTCTGTGAGTGCGTATGCTACAGAAAAAACCCCTACCCTCCCGTACTTGTAAATATAATTTCTATTTAATATGTAAAACTATAACCTAGAATCATTAAACTCCTTTTTTCATTAACTACGATCTTATCTTTATATCATCCTTATATTACATGGGGACTCTAGGCCGATTTGAATCCCAAATGAATTAAAAGAATAAAATCCCCTAGGCTTTCTTACCGATCAGAATCGGAGAATTCTTTTTCGTTCTGTTATCAACCTTCGTATTTCAGCAGACGTGATTCAACCCTTAGCCATCTGTTTGAAGCTCAATCTTCCTTTTATTTTATTTTTACAAGATAGTCATCGCTGTGCAAGAAATGAATCTCGACTGCAAGTATATATTTTTTTTCTACGGATCATTAATTGGATTACTTCAATATATCGTGGCGAAGAATTTTTTTTTCAATTGGATAACCCTTTGAAGTAAGTTTTTTTTCTCTCTTTCCTTTCTTGCCTTTTGATATGGAATTACAAGAAATTGAATTTATTAAAAGCCAGTTGAAATCGGCTAAGACTGATAAAATCAAATTACTGCACGAATTTATATTTGGTTGCGATAAAAATAGCCAGAATAGAGCGAATTTAAGGAAATTTAAAGGTTTTTCTTTTACCGACAAAAGCGATGAGTATGAAAATAAACTCAAAGAAATTTTGGACGATTACGATCAGATACAATTGATTACTATCGCTAATATCTTATCCATTGACATCCATGGATCAAAAGAAGATATAGGACAACGTATTTTAGGCGCACTAGTTGATATTTTGGCTTTTAAAGACACGTTTACGGCAGTTTCCGAATCGGATACAGAATTTGATGATAGCCACAATAGTAGTGGAAGCACTGGTTTATCTTCCCCTTTGGAAGTACAGCCAGACCAGGTGCGTGTACACTGTACACACTCCGCGCCCAAACAGA
The DNA here is from genome assembly GCA_963932465.1 of Maratus speciosus. Classification (NCBI taxonomy): domain Eukaryota; kingdom Metazoa; phylum Arthropoda; class Arachnida; order Araneae; family Salticidae; genus Maratus; species Maratus speciosus. The sequence goes on along the minus strand of OZ010787.1, from coordinate 156,528,533 downwards.
CAATTTCTTTCCATGACATTGATCATTTAATTACACCGTTTAGTGGTGATAAAACGGAAAACGTTCAAACATGGTTTCAGAGATTTGAATCTCTGGCCCATTCATTTCAACTGTCCGACATACAGAAATTTGTGTTTGCTGAGTGGGCATTAAAAAGTTTAGCATTATTGTATGTACGTAGTGAAAATAACATTTCTTCATATGCATCACTCAAAGAGGCATTGTTTCGCGAATTCGGACAATCAGCTTCGTCCGCCCAGATACATCAATTACTAGCCGCTAGAGGCTGCCGCCCAAACGAAAAACTATTGGAATATTTTTTGAAAATGAAAGAAATAGCACAAAGAGGAAACATCGATGATATATCTTTAATTCACTATATAATTATTGGGATTAACGATACACCACATAATAAAGCAACATTATATGGAATCTCTGAATTAGAGGAATTTAAGAAAAAACTTTTAATCTATGAAGAAGTCTGTGGTTCGGTTACACATTTCAAACCTAAGGCGACACACGTCCCTTTGGGTACCCAGAAATCATTTCCCAGCGAAAAACCTCAAAAAATTACTTTCTTTTCCTGTGGAGCCAGGGGCCATAAATCCATAGATTGTACGCGTAAAGGACAAGGTCCTAAGTGTTTTAATTGTTCTCGTTACGGCCACATATCATTAAATTGCACAGCCCGCGGTTCAAAGCCAAAGGCAGCAACTGCACTCAGCCCCCCTTCTCAAGCTGCCACTGCCGGAAAAGACAGACCAGTTCACACGGTCGAGCTAACTCGCCCCCAACAACACATGCAAAAAGTAGTCCGAATTGCAGACATGGAGGTGCATTCCCTCGTTGATACCGGAAGTCAAGTGATTCTCCTCCGTGAGGACATTTACCGTCTGCTCGGGTCCCCTCCTCTGACACCAGTACCCCTACGGCTCTCGGGGTTCGGCAGCGGTAACGTTCAGCCAAAAGGTTCCCTTTTAACAGATATCGATATCGACAAATCCACTTTTTCTACCACTGTTTATGTTATTGATTTCGCTCACATGTCGCACCCTGTTATCCTCGGAACAGACATCATATGCCAAGGCACACTAACATGTAACAAGACTGGCATTACTTTGTCGAAACATCCCCCGGCTGATATTTTTATTAACCTTATCAACATTTGCGATGACATGTCCGAAGTCGATTTAACTCATATCACCGACAGAACGTGTCGCGAAGAAGTGGCTGAACTGATTGAGAATTATCGCCCCACAAAATCAAAATCTACCGACTTAAAAATGTCCATAGTATTGTCTGATGACAAACCAGTTTACCAACGCCCGCGACGAATGTCCATGGCTGAAAAAAAGATTGTCAGCGACCAAATTAAACAATGGCTACAGGACGGCATAATAAAACCTTCTTGTAGCGATTACACAAGCCCAGTAGTATTAGCTAAGAAAAAGGACAACTCTATGTGATTATGCATCGATTTTCGAAAGCTAAATAAAAAAATTATAAAGGATAGGTTCCCTCTACCCCTTAATGATGATATTCTTGACCAGTTACAACAAGCGCAGGTCTTTACATCTCTCGACCTAAAAAATGGGTTTTTCCATGTCGATGTGGACCCACAGAGCACTAAATACACAGCTTTTATTACACACGATGGACATTTCGAGTTTTTAAAAGTCCTTTTCGGACTCACGTCCAGCCCCGCGACATTCTCAAGGTATCTAGCCTGTGTTTTTCGCGAATTACTACTAGAAGGTGTGTTGATTTTATATATGCACGACCTCATCATCCCCGCCCGTACCGAAGTCGAGGGTCTCGAAAAACTCACACGAGTGTTAGAAACTGCTGCTGATTACGGACTCGATATTAATTTTAAAAAATGTCAGTTTCTGCAACGAAAAATTGAATTTTTGGGCCACGTCATTGAAAATAATACTATAGCGCCCTCCCCCAACGAAAATTAAGGTCGTCCAACATTTTCCGGAACCCAAAAACGTTAAACAGTTGCAACCACTCCTAGGTTTAACAGGATATTTTCGGAAGTTTATTCCCAAGTATGCCTCTATCGCACGGCCCCTGAGCGATCTCTTGCGAAAAACATCAATTTTCGAGTTTGGACCGGCGCAGAGGGAAGCGCTGTACACGTTACGTAATCTACTCACAAGTGCTCCAGTTTTACACATTTTTATACCGGGTTCGGACCTCGAAGTGCACACTGACGCCAGTAAAATGGGTTTCGGCGCAGTTCTCATGCAGAAATCCACCGACGGACACTTCCATCCGGTTCAATATATGAGCAAAAAAACATCACCACAGGAGGAAAAGTTAAGTAGCTACGAATTGAAAGTATTGGCAGTCATCGAAGCTCTCAAAAAATTCCGCGTCTACCTCCACGGCACTCGATTCCGTGTCATTACCGACTGTCAAGCATTTCAAAAAACTCTCGACAAAAAGGATCTTACGCCGAAAATTGCGCGTTGGGCTCTATTCCTCCAGGAATTCAATTTTGAAACAAAACATAGACCGGCGACGAAAATGAATCACGTGGACGCGCTAAGCAGGTACCCAGTTATGCACATTACATACGATGAACTGACACTAAAAATCATGAAAGCCCAAGCAAATGATCCCTTTATTTCCAGCATTAAAACAGCAGCGTCGGAAGCACCAGTAGCAGACTTCACGGTGCACAACAACATTTTGTATAAACTCCAACAGGGTCGAGATTTATTAGTGATTCCAGAAGCAATGCAAATTAGCATACTCCAAGATATACACACTAAAGGACACTATTCTGCTAAAAAGACAGAAGAAATTGCATCCCAAAATTTTTTCATTCCTAACCTACCGGAGTTGACATGCACAGTCGTAACAAACTGCGTTCCATGCATTTTAGCTTCTCGAAAGTTGGGAAAACAGGAAGGTTTTTTGCACTCGATCCCTAAAGGTGACAAGCCACTCGACACTTACCATTGTGATTTTTTGGCCCATTACATTCCACAAATAAAAATTATAATCACCTCTTTACAGTAGTGGATGCTTTCACTAAATTTGTTTGGTTATATCCAGTCAAATCTGTGGCGGCGCAAGATGCACTAGATAAACTTAAATCACAACAAATTACATTTGGAAATCCCCGAAGAATACTCACGTATAAAGGACCCGCATTCACTTCTTCAGAATTTAAAAAGAATTGCGAACAAGAAAATATAGAACACCATCCCATTACTACCGGAGTAATGCGAGGAAATGGACAAATCGAAAAACAGCATAAAACGCTTATCCCTATTTTGACGAAATTATCTTTAGATGATCCAACGAAATGGTACAAACACGTACCAGCGGTACAAAGGATAATAAATAGCACGACTTCATCTGTAACGAAATTCTCCCCGTTCGAGCTGTTAACGGATGTCAAGATGAAAAATAAAGACGACTTAATGATAAAACAACTCTTGGAAACGGAACATATCGAATTACACATGGATCATAAACAAACATTACAGCATAGTGCAAAAGCCAACATTTTAAAACATCAGGAACTCAGCCGCGCCCAATATAATAAGTAAAGAAAACCTCCACGGTATACAAGGTCAATGATCTAGTAGCAATACAACGTACACAGTTTGGAACTGGGTTAAAACTTCGACCCAAATATTTTGGACCATATAAGGTTACAGCCGTGAACCCTAATGACAGGTATGCAGTTACAAAAATAGGAAACCATGAAGGTCCCATTATCACAACGACATCCGTTGATCACATGAAACAGTGGCCTTCAATTTAAACAGTTGTGCAGTCCATGCTGTGATTTTTTTTTCGCATGGCAAATTAATTTTTTTTTATAAAATCAGCAAAACAGTGTTTTTTTTGTAGTTTTGCTTAAAACTTTTTAGTAAATCAGCAAAACAGTGCTTTTTTTGTAGTTTTGCTTAAAACTTTTTATTACAAGTGCAAAACAGTGCTTTTTTTTTTAGTTTTGCATAAAACTTTTTTCCAGACTGCCAAGCAGTGACTTTTTTTCATTTTGCATAAAACACTTTTGACTATCCAGAACTGTGCCAGCAATATTATTATTTTATTATTATGTACCTGTTTTTATATATTTGAAATTTTTACCTGTATTTTTATAATTTTATATGTTATATGTATAAGTATAGTATTATTATGTGTCCCCCCTTCCTCGCATATTTTTTTTTTACAGAAGTAAGAGCTAGCTGTCGAAAAAAAAACCTTTTGGTGGGAAATCCTTTTTTTTTTTTTTTTTGCTTAGACGAGGCAAACCTCTTTTTCTTATTTTTTTATTCCCGAATGACGTTGGGATAAAGATGTTTTTTTTTTTTTTACGAAATTCTCCCTAAGATGAGGCAGATTTTAGTATGTTTTCTTGATGATAATATAATGGGCAGACGGCCTTTCAGATTATATTTTTCATCCCTGACGATGGCTCATGAGAAAGACGGCCTCATGACGCAAATTGATGTTATCCTGAGATTTTTTTTTTATTCTTTCGCTTTTTTTTCTTTGGAGATATCCCACGGCAGCTCAGCATTAATTTACATAAAATTTAGAATTAATTTTTTTTTTATTATTTAGCTCAATTTTCTTAATTATTTAATGACAGTTTTTTCCTTTGGATTTTAATTATTTTTAGATAGTTTTTTTTTTGTTTTTTGACATATCTTGTTGCTTATTAAAGCGCTGTCGAGGGCGACAAGCGGACAAGATGGCCGAGTGTGAGTTGTGGTTTTAGATTCCCATAAAACCCTACTCCTAGCAACAGGATATGATCAGCACTTTTCCATGAGAACTTGTAACCGCAGAAGTTTGAATTTGCTGATATGCAGCTTTGCATTTTCTTCGCTTGGAAACAAGTGACAACCGAGAGCAGATTTCATTCTGACGCGGCCGATGGTAAGCATATCTCGCTCTAGACGAGAGCAGAGGCCGATCTCCGACGATTCTGTGAGTGCGTATGCTACAGAAAAAACCCCTACCCTCCCGTACTTGTAAATATAATTTCTATTTAATATGTAAAACTATAACCTAGAATCATTAAACTCCTTTTTTCATTAACTACGATCTTATCTTTATATCATCCTTATATTACATATATATATACAGTAGAAGATCTTTATAACGCAAACCTAAAAACGCAAGGTTGTGCATTACATAGAATTTTGCGTTATATGGATCACATCATTAAATTCACCTTGTAAACATGGCCAAATATGTCTGAAACATATCAAAATACATTAGAATATCTTTATACTGCATTCCTTGTTACCAAGAATTATCCAAATTATAAATTTTTGCATAATATAGGTCAGACATTGTTAAATTTACTTTATAAACATAATCCAAATATAACTGACACAACCATCCCTTATATTAGACATTTTCAAAAATGTTTATTGTAATAATAGCATTTTTTTCAGTAAAAAGGTCTTAAATTAGAAGATAAAGTTGAACTAATGTATCAAATTTAGTCCTCTAGAGAGTAGCAATATTTTACAATGTGAAAATGCAGGTGCTTTTTAACTGCAAAAATCATTGTTTACATCTGAGGAGTTGTGCGTTATATGGAGAATTGCGTTATAAAGATCTTCTACTGTATATATATATATATATATAATCTCTCAGCATGAGAATTTTGTCCCAAACTGCATTCAAATAAACAAATTCCTTAACTTTTTATGAATTTACAGGGTTCGTACAGTCCTTACATTTCTCAAATAGAATTTTTGGTGCGTAAAAGTCCTTATCTTCATGCAAAATCTGCAAAAAATCCTTAAAAGTACTTAATTTTACTCTCGTATTATTTCTTAATCAGGAGCGAAAATCTTGTACATTTCTTTGAATTTCTGATTTAAAAATAAATCCCCCCTCCCCTCGAGTCTCCTTCTTCCCAAATTTCACTTCCTCCTTCTGCTCATTCCTCCACAATACCAAAGTTTAAAATCTTTAAAACTTAATTTTTGTAAACTTTTTCAATTCTATTTGTTAATTTATAGTGAATAAATAATCAGCTTTAAATTTCATTGACAATTCATTTCATTAAAATTTCATCTGAATCCCACCCTCTCAAAATTTTCTCCTCCATTTTTGTCTATCCCCCCCCCCCCTCCACAGTACTCCAAAGTTTAAACTCTTTAAAACTGTTTAAGAAAAAATAAATCTGCTTTATTTGTCATTTTATTGTCACAATAAATAATCGATCATGAAGATTTCTCTTCCCACCTGAAATTGGCACTTTCCTTTTGTTCCGACCGCCTTCCCACCTCAAAGAGTACTTGCATTTTTTTACGATTTCTGTAATAGCTCAAATGCATGAATATTTATCAAACTTCAGATTCAGGTATACCTTGATAAGTATTGATGCTGATTATGTTTTGACATAAATTGCCCAACAGGTGGCACTGCTATGTTGGATTTTTCAAAATTTTCGCAATAGCTCAATTTGAAAAAGTATTGCACGGATTTTCCTGAAACTTTAGATTCAGTTAGACGTTGATATAGGTTGTTGCTATTTAGGTTTTGGTATAAATCACCCAACAGGCGCTGCCATGCTGCATTTTGCAGGATCTACACAATTTTAGCAATGTTCATATCTCAAGAAGTAATGCACAGAATTTCATATCTTTAGAATCCTCACGATGTGCATAGATTGTCATTTAATTTTGGCACTCTGATAGCGAATTTTGAAGTATTATCATGCATGAAATAGAAGAAAGTTTTGAGATTGGCACATCCAACTAATTTTTTCTTCTGCTGTATTTGTTATTTTAAAATTTTGAAATTTCTACTGCCACACGCTGAAATTCCCCCCCTTCATGGTCATTTGAACATTTAAAATTTACAAAAATGAAACTATTAAAAAATGCATATTATAATTTATTAGTTTATTTAATTTGTAGGTACTTAATTTTTTTTGGTTTTGGTCCTTGATTTTTATTTAAAGGAATGTATACGAACCCTGATTAAAAAGATTTTCTAACTTTAATTTTGAATCTGTCCTCAGAAAGTTGTTTTCTTGGCCTAACAAATATTACTTTCAGACAGTAAATTCTATCCATCTTTACGATTCAAAACTTAAGTAAGTGCTGTTTTCAAAAACCAGTGGTTTGTGGACTTGCTCGCTGTCAGAGGCCCAGACATAAACTTAATTTGTCTAGAATCATTTGATTGAAGTGTCCAGCCAATTGACACTTCTCCCCCTGTTCGATTCTTGATCAAAATTAGAGATTACACACATATTTGCAGAATTTGAGATAATCAACTTTACGCAGAAGACATGCCTTAAATGTTAAATAACTCTACAGCTCAGGCCCTCTGTAACAGCAACCAAATTCTGAAGAACTATGGATGTACAGCTTAATTTTTTATAACAAAGAAAGTTCATTTCACAACAAGGTCCTGAGTTAAATTATTTCTACCTGCCAATTTGCTACAGATACTTCAAAATCCCAATTGTAAGACCCCTCCCACCTTCCTTCTTTCAAAAGCATACAAATTTGGGAGAGAGCCTATAATCATGATTTTTGTAATGAAGAAAAAATCCTTTAAAAAACTGTTTTTAACATTAATTTAGAAGTAAAAACAAGGATAAAAATCTTCTGTATTTCAGCAAATTCCCACTAAAAAAAAACACTATTTGAAATCTTTATATTTTTTCAAAATTTTCTTCATTATTTTATTGTAATAATAAATAATAATTTAAATCCAGCCTCTAAAATTACTGCTTCCTCCCGTTCCTGTAGCACCTTTTCTTTTCTTAGCTATTTAATACTCTATAGCAGCAGTTCCCAACCTGGGGTGTGGCGAGCCTTCTAGGGGTACGTGAAGATAATATTGGTAATGGCAGAAATCATATAAATGGTTTAACTAGAAACACATAAAGAAAATTGATAGTTTTAGATGACAAAGTTAGTCTCATGTATAAATTCAATATATTACACTCAAAATGAGGGAAAAGACCCACTATAAGTAATAATTCATTGATAATGCAATGTCAGTAGCTCTGCCCACTCATAAGCATATTGCATGAGTACTTGTATATTTTCTCCTATCTTCTCGAAAACTTCAATTAAACGTTATGCAATATTCTTTTCTCACCACTTTTTTTTTATTCTTCTCTGTTTAATAACAATTGCATAACGTCTAAATTAAGTCTGATAGTAAATTACCTCAATCTTCAGATTTTAATGTTTTTTCTTAAAACATCTTTATCAATAATTAGCGTATGTTTGTAAAAAAAAATTTAATGCTGCATTGATTTTTCTGAATGTTTGACTAGTTTAATAAAAAGCGATATTAACCTAAAAATGGAAGGAAATGCCAATGTAATTTGTATCAATTTATTATATGGTTGTGAAAGATTACTAATAAAAAAATAAAGCATGTTGAGTGGAGGGGGAAGGGAGGGATTTTTATGAGAAATGGGAGCTCTCCAAAATGAAAAACCTGAGAAAGGGGTACGTGAAAAAAAAGGTTGGGAAGCACTGCTTTATAGTAACAAAAAGTAATCTATCAATTAAATCATCCCCTTCTCCCATAATCTCTGCTTCTCTCTCCCTGCCACCCCCACCCCCTTATCTCAAGAAGTTTAAATTCTTTTTTTTCTGCTGTGTTGTAACAATATTTGAATTACCATCTAAGTTATTGCCACCCCTCAGAAAAAAGGTCCTATTTTTTTCTCTCCCCCCCCCTTCTCATCCTCAGTACACACATTTTAAAAAAGTTATTTTTTTCTCTAACTTCTTATTACAATAATTAAATAATCATCTAAATTATTTCTTTCCCCACCCAAAAAAATTCTGCGCCCCCCTCCCCAAACTTTAAAACTATTTTCTTTTTAAAGAATTTTTTATGTTGTATTGTCACTTTTAGTACTTTTCACTAACAAATAAATAATCATCTAACTCTTGGCCTGGAAACAGGGCAAAACCACTGTAGTTAAAATTAATAAAATAGCAAATTTGTTATTTATATCCAACCACTGACAGAAATCTATCAAAAGTCATAATTCCTTTGGTAGATTTCTGTCAGTACTTGGCTATAAATAACAAATTTACAATTTTAAACAGATTTTCAGAGAAATGAAAATCGCAAAATGACACCATGGGAGAGTATTTAAGATTAATAGATAGGGTCAGGTGGGGTAAAGTGGGGGTAAAATCAAGCTTTTTTCAGAGAAGGCCCTAAAATCAAACTATTAAATTTATTTTAATGAAACTTTTGATGCATTTTATATACATTGGATTCAGGCCCCGATCATGATTAATTGGGACCCTGGGCAAAGATAAATTAGGGGGCCCCGTTCGAAAGAAGAAAATTCTTAGCTCCATCAATACAAAGTTAAATACCTTAATTTCTAAAAATACTCTTTTTTTCTTTAGTGCAGAACAAAACTCTTTTAAATAACTTTAGCAACTTGTTATATTACTTTAAGATGAATTTAATAACTGCAACTTATGGAAGATTGTCAAATGCTCTGACATATGAGTTAATCAAGTTACTTTCTTTTACATCTTTTTAAGGTGTACTACACACAATATAATATCATATCAAATACATTATATTTCACAAGTAGAAAATGTTTTTTCAATAAATCTAAAAATTGCAATTTTGGGTTTGTTTCTCATATTTAACTCAAAGTTAAAAGAAAAAACTTTGAATACGGAAGAAAATTTATCTCATGACAAGTAGAATTGATTATTTTCAACCACTAAAGTTTAGATATGATTTAAGTTTATTGCTATTATAACCTATTAAAATCAAAATATTATTTCTTATTTAATGGTGGTTGAGGTTAGCTTTGCGAAAGCATTGAGCTCTGTGAGTTCGAAATGAAAATTGTTTTCAAAAAGTTTAGTGGAATCTTAGATGAAATTTGTGTTTTGTATTTGAAAATTTCCAGAGTTGGAATTGGGAATAAAAAGTAAATATTTTATAAAGATTTGGGGCCCCCTTGAGGGCCGGGGCCCATGGGCAAAGTCCCGATTTGCCCATACGATAATAAGGGCCTGATTGGATTCATATAAATTAAATATGAAGCTTAATCAATAAATTTAGTTTGATTGTTTTTATTTAAATAAAAATATGTAAATATTCTTTTTGAAATAAGAATACACTGAAATAAATGTATCTGAATTATATTTAATGGTACAAATGCACAAAAAAATATTTTTTATATGTTGTTTAATTAAAGAAATAATGTCCATTAGGTTCACTTGGTATACAGCATATACATTGCTGAACTCTATACAATCTTCATCATCAATAGCTTGAAAAGTGTAATAATCGCTCAATGATGACTTTGTGACGTCTTTCCTCCAATACGACCACTACAGCTAATATAAATGTTGAATTAATACGCAATCCAATATCACAATGGAACAATTTTAATAAAACAACACTGTATTTACATATGTACACGGAAAATAATCTATACAGCTATCTTCACTGGAGTTTACACACCACATCCAGACTTATTCTTTTAAATCCCGATCAGAACGTTTTTATCACAATAACAAAAGCATTCAGCTCACACAGAGCTCAAAGAACACGACTTCCCTCGTCGCTTTCCGCGCCGTCTATCCCTTCATTTCCTTTCTCTCCGTCGACATTCGATTGAAGAAAATAACTGCTACTTCGCAGGACGATGCATTCGATTAACTTGTTTTTCCCGCTCGACATTTGATGAAAAAAAAGTACTTCAACTTTTCAACTTCGCGTCAAATATTTATGTGATAGAATACATTAATTTCTATCACTTGGCCGATGAATTTAGCTAATTGGCTTTTTGACCAGTACTCAACTTTTACTCATGAACCTTGTTTTATTTCTTTAAAGTCTACATTTATATTATGTGTTTCATTTCTTTTACTTTTTATAATCACTCTGCTTTTTGGATTTTAGATGTTCTTCCTTTCCTTTACTTGATAATTTTATTTCTTATGGTCAGTTTCTTCAGCATTTTTTACGTTTTTTTCTATATTTGCTTGACTGAATCTTTTCTTATGCTCAAGCCAACCTTTCCAAAAGAGTTTCATTGGTTAAAACCTCACCACTCTTGCTCTGTAATTATTTTATTATATGTCTGTAGTCATTTATTATAAAATATAGAGCATCAGACATTTACTAAGTTAACACAGAGGTAAAATATATCCTTATCATACTATTCTTACCTAAGCCTAGCCATACCTCAACCTCAGAAAGAACTCATAACAAATAGAATTACAAAATTTATTCTTAACTTTCTATGTTGATATGTTCCTCTACAAGTCTGAACTAAAATTAATAGTTTTTGACAGTTAATAATGATTTTAGAAGGAAGTTCATCAGAAGCTTAAACTAACATACCATATGCAATGAGAATAAATAAGATAGTTTGTAAATATTAAACTTGTTGCCAGTTTCTAAAACTAAAGTAAAAATATTTGCCCTAATCTCAACATATGTCTCTAAAAAAGAATTATCGAAATATCTTAATTTAAAAAGAGAAAATAGGTGCTTTCCAATATACCCCCACTTTACCCCATGAGCCTACTTTCCCCCGCCTGACCCTACTTCTATGTAAAAGATTTTTAGATGAGAAAATTAATCTTAAAATGACAATTTTAACCCTTTAACCGACTGGCCCAGATTTTTGCTGTTTCTAGAAATCAAGTTAAAATGGCTGTAGACAAAAATATTTTAAACAGAATTCTATTTTGAACCATATATAGAAAGAAGTGATATTAAAGATATTATAGCATCAAACTGCGGTTAAAATATATATATATATATCCTGGGATTTACAAGCATTTTTATTAAAATATAATAAAACTGATGGTGAAAGGGTTAAAAAGTTATTAACAATTTTCTATTTCATATTTTTTCTATCAGGCTTGAGCTCTGATAAATCATGTTTTTCGGGATTTGGATTTCGAATTGCCTGGCTTGGGAAAAGAACTTGATCTCATGTGTATGGACTAATGCATAACTGGAAAAACACTTTTGGTGATACTTTAAAATTTAAATATTTTTTAAAAATTAATTTCCCAAAAATGAAAACATGGGGCCTTGTGGTAAACCATGGTGTCTACAGAAATTTAAAGAAAAAGTTCCCTGACTAGCTTTATCAGACTTTACTGATTTTCATTATTAACTGTACACATAACGGTATTTTTAAATATATGCTGCTTCCTCGTATAACACGCTTATTCAGCTTGCTAATATCTAATTTGGGAGAAAAAACAAGAAAAACAAAAAATGCCTAATATTCATAAAGTATTGGTTGACAGTTTAATAAATCTAAACTGAAAGTTTAGTCCAACAACTTCATATAGTGGCCAATGGATATATATTGACCAGAAAATTTCCTCATTTTATGAAGAATGTTCAATCCTAAGATATAACTACACCTGATGTGATAGCTAATTGGATTAAGCTGACACAGGGGCGCGCCAGTAGTATCCGGCGCCTGTGTGCAGAACTTCAATTGGCGCCGCATATTCCTAACCCCCTCCCCCCCCAAAAAAATAATAATAATAATTTTTTTTTTTTTTTCCAAAGAGTATAAATGCATTGCTGCCAAGCCAACCTTCCGGGGTTTTCTCCAAATCAAATAAACTAATTTGGAACTAAGGGTTCTTTCTTATTTCATTTATTGAATTAAATTTCTGATTAAAAATATTGTTGTTTGAATTAAAAACTAAGGAATGTTGTCAGCTATGCAAATAACGGACATCCCTAAAAGGTAGGTGCTTCAGCTGTTTGCTCTCTCTCCCCACAATGGCATATCCTAAGTAAATCAGCTTCTTTTACCTCCATCACTCCCGGAATTTTTAAGATCTGATCTTTATTTATATTTATACTTAAAACAGTTCAAATAAACTTTAATTTGGAAATATAGCTGTGTTGAATTAATCAATGGTAGGACTATGGCACAAAGAATGGGGTACTCGTAATACAGTAAATACACATAAAAGTAGAAAAACCTTTTCTCAAATTATGATGTTTGTAATACACCGGAACGCGCGTTATAGTACTTTATTTCTTTAAAGTAATGTAACATCAATTAAGGTGCATCTTAAACAATTACCACACGTAGATCATAATTAGGCGTGCATTCGAAAATGTTCCAGTCCCGGAACATTTGATTTTATATTAGCAAATATAATACTTTTATTAGCGCGTTATAGTACTTTTATTTCTTTTAAAGTAATGTAACATCAATTTTGATGCATATTAAACAATTACCACACGTAGATCATAATTAGGGGTGCATTCGAAAATGTCCCAGTTCCGGAACATTTGATTTTATATTAGAAAATATAGAACTCCTATGCTGGCTAAAGTTTCGCCCGGTCTGTGTGCAATGGCTAGCAGAATATAGGGCAGTTGCAATTGACGTCATGTTGGAGGTCACACACTACGAATAGGCAGTTCTGATTGGTGGAACTGCCCTGACCTCCACTTGAAATACAATGGCTATCAGCTGATTGCAACTTCCCTATAAGGCACATACGAGGCTCAAACTTTTTGTGAGGATAGTCGAAAACCTCTCCTGATGCACCGTGCACCTAAGTTTCAGAATTTTAAATCTCTAACAGTTGAAAAATTAATTAAAAAGTCCAAATTAAAAGAATGAAAAGTATTCATAATTCAAAAAGAGCATAGATATTTTTCAAACCGCAGACAACTTCTTCAAAAACTCGAAGAGAGGGGGAGGGTTAATAGAATTACAGAGCTGCTAGGGCGATAAATGTACTGGGCCTTTTTAAAAAGGACTGTATCTTAAATTTTACTGGGTCTGACAACTCTAAAATTGCACAGCCAGACGCAATAAAAAAAAAAAAAAAAAAAAAAAAAAAAAACCTTTCAGAACTTTTAAAAATTATTCCGGTACGGCATGAGGAAGTCAAAAAATCCACGAAAAATCGATTTGTAAAAAATCTTTTTATTTCCTTCGAAAGAAATGTTCGAAATCTCTTCTATGGACGCCAGGTGTTCATTGCAGGCAACCGACGACTTTCAATAGTGGACATTTTCGAACGAATATACAATTTTCAAAATATAAATTTATAGATTTAATTTTTATTCATCCAGATACAGAATTTTTCGCTGATTTCAAATATGTAAATTTCTTCACGGTCGCTCAATTACAACCTTAGATATTAATTATTATTTCATTAATTGTATGATTCCAGTGGCGTACCCAGGATTTTATTTCGGTGTGGGGGTCTGACTTAAATTTCCATAATGTTCTTAATCTTACAAAATACGTTGAATTGTGTTATAAACAAAAATCATTTTTGCCAATAAGGCCGTAGCCAGGGGGCGGTGGAGGGAGGGGGGAGGTGGAGGAAGGGACAGGGGTGACTTAGTTCCCAAATTTCTGAAAATTCGGACTTAAAAAATATCGCGATTTTTGACATGGTCGCCGAAAAAAAGATGGTTTCATCAATCGTTCGCAGAAAAAAAAATCTCCATTTTTTTTGAAGGATCCGAGAAGGGAAAAAACGAAATTTTGTCATAGGGCCACGGATAAAAGGCGAAGTTTGTCAAAGGATTGCGAAAAAAAAGTCAAATTTCGTCAAATGATCAGGGAGAAAACGCGAATTACGTCAAATGCTCGCGGAGGAAACGCTAATTTCGTCAAATGAGCACAAAAAACCCGAATTTCGTCATAAGGCCTAAAAAAACGCGAATTTCATCAAAAGTTTCTGGGGAAAATGCGAATTTCGAAAAAAGATCGCTAAAAACACGCATTCCATCAAAGGGCTGCTAAAAAAAAGCTAATTTCGTAAAGGATCGCAAAAAAGCATATTTCGTCAAAGGGACAAGGAAAAACGTATATTTCGTCAAAAGGGTGCAGAAAAGCGCAAATTTCATAAAAAAGACAAGAAAAAAACGCTAATTTTGTCAAAAAGCCGCGGGAAAAAGCGCGAATTTCGTCAAATGGCCACCAAAAAAGCGCGAATTACGTCAAATGACCACAGAAAAAAACGTGAATTTTGTTAAAGGGCCGCAGAAAAAACGCAAATTTCGACAAATGATCGCTAAAAAAATACGCATTCCGTCAAAGGGAAGCGGAAAAAACGCGAATTTAGTCAAAGGGACACAGAAAAAACGTGAATTTCGTCAAAAGGCCGCAGAAAAACGCGAATTTCATCAAAAAGACGAGAAAAAAAAGCAAATTTTGACGAAGGATTGCCTAAAAAAACGTAAATTTCGACGAAGGATTGCCTAAAAAAAAGGGAATTTCGGCAAATGACCACAGAAAAAATGCGAATTTCATCAAAGGGCCGCAGAAAAAACGTGAATTTCATCAAAAAGTCGTGGAAAAAACGCGAATTTAGAGAAAAAGATCTCTTAAAACACGCATTCCGTCAAAGGGCTGCGAAAAAAAAACTAATTTCGTAAAGGATCGGAAAAAACGCGAATTTCATCAAAAAGACGGGGGAAAACGCAAATTTCGTCAAAAATCCGCTAATTTCGACGAAGAATTGCGTAAAAAAAAACGCGAATTTCGGCAAATGACCTCTGAAAAAGTGCAAATTTCGTCAGAGGGCTACAGAAAAAATGCAAATTTGGACAAAGAACCACTAAAATAACATGCATTCCTTCAAAAGAAAGCTGAAAAAGCGCGAATTTCGTCAAAGGGACAGAGAAAAATGCAAATTTCATCAAAAAGACGAGAAAAAGTGCAAATTTCGTCAAAAAGCCGCGGACAAAACGCAAATTTCGACGAAGGATTGCATAAAAAAACGCTAATTTCAGCAAATGACCACAGAAAAAACGCGAATTTCGTTAAAGGATCGCAAAAAGAAGAAAAAGCAGGGTAACAGTGCCACAGAAAAACGTGAATTTCGTCAAAAAGCCGCGGAAAAAGACAATTTCGACAAAGTATCTCGAAAAAAAACGCAAATGTTGTCAAAGGGCTGCCGAAAAAACGCGAATTTCATCAAAAGGTCGCGGAAAAAAGCGAGAATTTCGAAAAAAAGATCGCTTAAAACACACATTCCGTCAAAGGGCTGTGAAAAAAATGCTAATTTAGTAAAGGATCTAAAAAAAAAAAAAAAAACGTGAATTTCATCAAAAAGACGAGAAAAAAAAACGCAAATTTCGACGAAGGATTGCGTTAAAAAAAACTCGTATTTCGGCAAATGACCTCGGAAAAAACGCAAATTTCGTCAAATGGCCGCAGAAAAGGCGCAAATTTTGACAAAGCATCGCTATAAAAACACGCATTCCTCAAAGGGAAACGGAAAAAATGCAAATTTCGTCAAAGGATCGCAAAAAAGAAAAAGCAGGGTCACAAAGAAGGGCCACAGAAAAACGTGAATTTCGTTAAAAGACGGCGGAAAAAAGCGAATTTCGTCAAACAGCCGCAAAAAACGCTACTTTCGTCAAAAAAAACGCGAATTTCGTCAAAGAGCCGCAGAAAAAAAGCGAATTTCATCAAAATGACGAGAAAAAAACGGGAATTTTGTCAAAAAAGCCACGAAAAAAAACAAATTTTGACGAAGGATTTCGTAAAAAAAAACGCGAATTTCGGCAAAAATCCGCAAAAAAACTTGAATTTTATGAAAAACCCGACGAAAAACGCGGAAAAAACACAAATTTCGACATGATCACGAAAAAAAACGCAAATTTCGTCACAGATCCGTGGAAAAAACGCAAATTTCGACGAAGGAATGTGCAAAAACCCTGCGAATTTCGGCAAAAAGCCGCAGAAAAAGGGAATTATTTCAAAGGACTGAGGAAACGCAAATTTTGTCATAAAACCGTGGAAAAAACACAAAATTTTGGCATGGAGATGCGACAGAAAAATGAAAGTTAATAAGCTACTTTTACAGTCACTTTTCCGATTTACCCGAAATCGACTTGTGATTAGCTGTAGTGTTACTGTGCATTAATATACTTCCGCATTGACAATCTTGGTGCCCGCCGAATATGAGAGAAATTAAAAATCTCCTTAAACTACTTTTAGATTTGTCGAATTTACTTGTAGGTCTCTTGAACTGACCATATACGTTTTCATTTATCCCGTAAAACAGGCATTGAGCTATTTTTCAGTCATTTGAAAATTGATTTTGTGGTTTCAAGTAAATTTAGTCGCAGGACTGAGGAGGATTTTGGATTAACACGAAAAACAATTTCGTGGCATGCCAGAAAATAAAACAAATTTATCTGCTAAAGAAGGAATATCAGCCCTTTTTTCATTTCACTGCGATCTCTTCGGAGGTGGAATGGAGCTGTAACCTCATAAATCCCGTCGCCATCGACTTCTTTGGGTGTATGCTGGGGCATCACTGTGCACTAGTATATGGGACTAACTAGAATAGCTGCGTCGCACAAAAAATATTTAAATTTATCTCAAAAGAAAGAAAAAAAGGAGTTTTTTTTCATTTTTGATTACTTCGAAAGGGGGCCCTATAAACCCATCAGCCTCCCTTCCCCTCACTGGGTATACAGTGATGTAACTGTGCGCTGATATGACACTAGCCAGAAAGTCTAGTTCGTTGTATTGCAGAAAACAATTGCAGTACAAATTTATCTCAAACAAAAAGGAAAAAAAATCACCACTTTTTTCATTTCATTTTCAACTATTTTGGGAGAGGTCTGTAAGCCCATCACCTCCTTTCTACTTCTTTGGGTATAATGTGGTGTCACTGTGCACTAATATGGAACTAAACAGAGGAGTGTGGCTAGTCTGTCGAATAATAGGAGAAAAAATGTAAATTTATCTCAAACAGAAAGAAAAAAAGCATTTTTTTTTACTATTTCGGGAGGAGGGGGCTGTAAGCTCATCAGCCGCCTCCCCTTCTTTCAGCATGCTGTGATGTCAATGTGGACTAATATGGATTTAACGAGAATGGCTATCTCGCTGTATGGCAGAAGAAAAATTACAAATTTATCTGAAACAAGAAGAAAAAAATCAGCCTTTTTTTTCATTTCATTTTTGACTATTAAGGAAGGGGGCACCCCATTAGCCCCTTTCACTTCTTTGGGTATAATTTGGGCCCACTGTGCACAAGTATGGAACTAAAGAGAAGAGAGCGGCCAGTCTGTTGAATGATAAGGGGAAAATACAAATTTATCTCAAACAAAAAGAAAAATATCAGCACTTTTTCATTTCATGTTCGACTTTTTGGGGAGAGGGCTGTAACCCCATTTGCCCCCTTTTACCTTTTTATGTATAACGTGGTGTCACTGTACACTAATATGGAACTACAGCGAAGGGAACGGCTAGTCTTTTGAATGATAGGGGAGAAAATGCAAATTTATCTCAAACAGACAGAAAAAAAATTCAGCACTATTTTTTCATTTCATTTTCTACTATTTCGAGAGGAGGAGGGCTGTAATTCCAGCAGCCCCCTCCCCATCTTTGGGGGTGCTGTGATACCAATGTGGACTAATATGGAGTTGACGAGAATGGCTATTTTGCTGTATGACAGAAGAAAAATATTACAGATTTATCTTAAAAAAGTAAGGAAAAAACACTTTTTTCATTTAATTTTTCGACTATTTCTGGTTTGGGGAGGATGGCTGTAACCCCGTGAGCCCCCCTTTCTCTTCTTTGGTGTCAATATTGACTACTATGGAACTATGCGAAGGAAGCGAATAGTCTGTTGAACGATAGTGAAAAAAATGCAAATTTATCTTAAACAGGCAGAAAAAAATTCAGCACTATTTTATCATTTCATTTTCGACCATTTCGAGAGGAGGGGGATGAAATTCCATCAGCCCCCTCCCCATCTTTGGGTATGCTGTGATGTCAATGTGGACTGATATGGTGTTAACGAGAATGTCTATTTTGCTATATGACAGAAGAAAAAATTACAGATTTACCTTAAAAAAGTAAGAAATAATTACTTTTTCATTTCATTTTTCGACTATTTCGGGAGGAGGGGGGGGGCTGTAACCCCGTCTGCCCCCTTTCTCTTCTTTGTTGTCAATGTGGACTAATATGGGATTAGTCTGCTGGCTAGTCCGCTGTATGATTGAAAAAAATAAAAAAAATTTCCAAAAAAGAAAGACGAAAAAGCAGCACTTTTTCATATCACTTTCGAAAATTTCGGGGGGAGGGGGGCTGTAGCCCCATCAGCCCTCCCCTTGGGTACGCCCATGTATGATTCCTTTCAAACTCTCAGTTTAAAAGCCAGTCTTTCGAAACCACAAATGATTTTTATACTAGGATTCTTTGGAATGCCGTCAATTTTATTAAAATACACCATTTAGATATTTTAAAGTTGTGCATCTAGTCCTATCTTTAAACGCTGTTTAATAATATCTAAGTTTTATAAAAATCGATCCACAAGTTTTTGCTTTATGAAAAAAATCGATTTTTAAAAAGGAAAAGAAATGCTTTGTTGAAACGTGAATTTGTTAAAATTAAAAAAAAAACCTGACGAACCGATCTATTTGGGACTTTCAGATAGTTTTTAACACATAATAAAGATTTTAAAAAGTAGGTGGCATCAAATTTCAGGGGAGGGGGGAGGCGATAAAAAAATTGGAGGGGGGGGGGGGAGGATCAAATATTTAAAACCGTACCATTTTCTACCGTTTTAGATGCGGATTTTTGACGGAGAACTAATGTGGAACTAAAAGATTCGAGATTTGTATTTTTGCAAGATTTTGCAGTGCTTACGCAGCACGCTTGTAAAACCCTCATGTGATATATCATCAGAAAACCATTAAACCACTCTTTCATATTATGAATCTTTCTAGCCCCCTCACTCAGATCGCCCCCCCCCCCCCCGGGGTCAATTTTCTAACTGAGCTCCAAATTATGCTGCAGCAAGATTTGGGCAGCTCATTTGAAGGCTTCACCGAAGGTGAAACTCTTCACGGGCCTTCGATTCGTGAGGTCTGTGTTTGATCCCAGATTATTAGAAAGCATTTCCCCGTGGGGAGGGTGGTGGTAAAATGAACTTTTTCATGTAACATATCGTTTTGAAATTTTTGGCCTCTACTTTACTAAGCACTCACTCCTCTCTTCTTAACTCATTTTTTCATCAGTAAATAGAGGTCATTTTAAATTTTTAATTTGTTCATTACTACTACATACAATTTTCCAAAAATCATAAAAAAAATTTACATAACAAATCTGAACAATTAGCAGCTTCTACCCCCATTTTAACACAGTGAGCAGGTTTTCGTATTTCAGACAAAATCGAGTTAAAGATATAAAATCATACAAATTTAAGGTTCATTTAAAAATCACCAAAGAGGGGAGGGGTATCGTTCGAAAAAGCTCTCAACACAGAACTCAAAAATATATTTGTTTTACTCTTAGATACTATTATATTTTCAGAAATTTGTCGAAAATGTATGGCAAAATTATGTCCCCCCCCCTCCTATTTCCGAAACTACTGAAAATAAAATTACGAAAAAATTAGTAGTAGTTGGAAT
Organism: Maratus speciosus; assembly: GCA_963932465.1. Taxonomy (NCBI): domain Eukaryota; kingdom Metazoa; phylum Arthropoda; class Arachnida; order Araneae; family Salticidae; genus Maratus; species Maratus speciosus. The sequence continues at coordinate 156,508,124 of OZ010787.1, read as the reverse complement.
TTATTTAAATCTTGCAGGAAAACTATAGCAATTATCCTAGGTCATGCAGTTTTTCAGAAAATCGCAGTTTTCCGTTATACATAAACTTTATTTGGCGGGCGCTCAGCGGGTGAGTTGAGAGGAGTTCGATGTACCTATTGACACGAAATCATCCAAGAACTCTCGATAATGTTTTTCCAAAAGAATTGTCGATAATTAGCCCAGATAGTAAAAAAACTATCTTAAAAAACGTGGCACAGACCAAAGTGGCCATGCAACTTTGCGACCTCCTTTCGAAGCGCACTTGGCACAATGACAAGATTAAACTTTGTACAAGGTCTTTGTTTTAGGCAAGATGAATCACAATGATAAATAGTCAGCGTTTTTCATTTCAATTGAATTCAATTATTGAAGGCAATTATTGAAAAATATTTGATAAAATAATTCCAAGTTATTTGCAAAGTCTTATCATTCGTTTAACGAGTATATTTTGTAAGATTGCAGTTAGTAATTAATAAATTTATTGTATGAACTCTCTGTATGCGAGTGAAACTCGCTCTTGATCGATTATTCTTTGTTCGAAGCAAATCTATAAAATATACAATTAAAATTTCAATAAAACGTAATTCATTTTGAGATTGTTCTCAAAAACATGTTTCCCGACTGTAAATGACATGAAACTTTCTTACATGCTCATGCGCTCGTTTTTTTTTTTTATGCGATGCATACAATGATAGGTGTTACTGTTAAATTTGTTTGGAATCGAATGGAGTTTTTCATTTCTTTTTTTACATGCGTTGCATTTTGAGTTGCATCCTGTTTTATTAACCATTTGGAAAAATGGTTATTGTTCTCGTCAGGGTAGGAAATCAAAAGCATATCTGAAGGTTCTTATTGGTTTAATCCGCATTTTATTAGTTTTCTGATTGGTCTATACAGTAATCTGTATCTCCCTTTACTTTTAACAGAGATGGATACCTTCTGTTGCCACTATGACAAAAAAGTAATAAAAACTACAAAAAAAAAAAAAAATTAATAACTCAGAAACAAATTGAGATACAGCTTTCAAACAAATTGCATTTAAAAGTGCATTTTTTTCTCTATCCGACGGTGTAAAAAGTAATGTTGTCGGATGTTTAGAAGTTTAAGAATGAAATTTCATTTAAAATTGGTAGTCAGATTTCTTGGAAATCTGACGATGGAAAAGCCTTTTCCCGAACAGCCAATGAAATGCTTGGATAATACGTAAGTTTCAGGTGGATAATAACTAATGAAAATGAAAGAAAATGAATAACAATTTCTGCCAAAGAGTTCATTTTAATTTGTAAGATTTTCACGTGCAAAAGAAAATTGGAATAAGCCAAATAAAAATAAAAAGATAAATAGGACAGGAATGAATACATATAAATATTTCACACCAAATACGAGTCGCAGGCGATTTTTTTCGCTTGCAATTTTTACGTGTAATAACACTATTAATGTTTAATTCATGGCATACGTAATGTATGATCAACTCCGTGCGATTTTTTATGTCTTAAATTTTAGTCTTTGAAAAAATCATTTTCCAAATAGTCGTTGTAATTTGTTAAATTGCTTTATTTATTTATTGTTTTTGTTATAATGTAGCCGATTGCTATGATTGATTTGTGCTTATTTCGGCAACTTACTTTTAGATGGGTACCGTACATAACCTGGAGGCTTATGTTGCTTTACTATCTATACTAATAAAAGAACAGATCGCTCTGTGTGTGTGTGTGTGTGTGTGTATGTGTATGTATGTGTGTGTGTGTTTCGGCGATGACTAGCAAAATCTACGGCACGTACGAGGTTCAAAATTTTTCTGAAGAGAGTCCAAGGCCTCTTCTAATGCACCTGACTTTCAGAATTTTAATATTCTAATTAATAGCTGAGTAATTAATTTACAAACGCAACTCACTTTCATCAAAAATACGCTTTTTTCTCGGCTTTTTTTAATCAGTTTGCTTTCGGTTGGTTGGTTGTATAGAGTTTTCTCAGAAGAAATTAAATAAACCGGGATAGCAATGGGTGTGTTCAAGATGCACGCGCGTCGCGCGCGCGAGCTCAGGAAACAGGAACATGGAGTGGGTCTTTATCGTGGATAGAATAAACATTCAGCGCATTCAGGAACAGATCATGGATTCCATTAATTATAGTGTTAATTATAAAGGTAATCTGTTGCAAGTTAAGTGTAAGATAGACGGCTGAATGGACAGAGCATTGAACTCGCGACCAGGTGTTATGGGTTCTAATACTTCGCTTCCCAAATAGTATTTGTGTTTTTTTTTTAAATTTTATTGATTGCTTTATATTTTTCATATAATATAAGATAATGAGGTATTTCTCGATGGAAGTTTTAGATTTGAACGTCTTTTAATATTCAAAGTTTCGTTTCAAAGTGATATATATGTATATATATGGTTATCTGTACTAATAAAAGTACAAATCGCTCTGTATGTGTGTGTCTGTCGACGATGGATAGCAAAATCTACCTCACGTAGAAGCCTGAAACTTCAGGAGTGATTGTTCCAAGACACGTCCTGATGCACCAGAGACTCAGATTTCTAACTTTTAAGGGCCGGGGCTCCTGGACCCCTTTAAGTTTTTATGCACTAAATTGTTAATAGTATGCCTATTTTCTATCCGATCGTCTTCGTTTTTGGGGTGAATTCTCCTTTCAGTTTCTGCGCCATTTCTACATTTCAGTTAAGACCCTGGCACCCTTGCAAAGGGTCCGGTACAGGGCCCCTTGAAGTTTTAGTGCACTAAATTGTTAATAACATGCCTCTTTTCTATCCGATCGTCTTCGTTTTTTGGGGTGAATTCTCCTTTCAGTTTCTGCCCCATTTCTACATTTCAGTTAAGAACCTGGCAACCTTGCAATTGGCCCAGTACAAGCCCCCTTGAAGTTTTAGTGCACTAAATTGCTAATAACATGCCTCTTTTCTGTCTGATCTTCTTTGTTTTTGGGGTTAATTCTCCTTTCAGTTTCTACCACATTTCTACATTTTAGATAAGAACTCGGCACCCTTGCAAGGGGCCCGTTACAGGGTCCCTTAAAGTTTTAGTGCACTAAATTGTTAATAACATGCCTCTTTTCTATCCGACCTTCTTCGTTTTTGTGGGTGAATCCTCCTTTCAGTTTCTGCCCCATTTCTACATTTCAGTTAAGACCCTGGCACCCTTCCAAGGGGCCCAGTACAGGGCCCCTTGATGTTTTAGTGCACTAAATTGTTAATAAATTGCTTCCTTTTTATCGGAACTTCATTTTTGGGATACTTTCTCCATTTAGTTATTCGCCTGTTTGTACATTCCAGTTAAGACCATGGGCCCGGTCCAGGGCCCGTGTGTGTGTCTGTCGGCGATGGATAGCAAAATCTACCTCACGTAGAAGTCTGAAACTACAGGAGTGATTGTTCCAAGACACGTCCTGATGCACCTGAGGCTCAGATTTTTAACTTTTAAGGGCCGGTGCCCCTGGACCCCTTTAAGTTTTTATGTACTAAATTGTTAATAATATGCCTCTTTTCTATCCGATTTTCTTCGTTTTGGGGGTGAATTCTCCTTTCAGTTTCTGCCCCATTTCTACATTTCAGTTAAGACCCTGGCACCCTTACAAGGGGACCAGTACAGGGCCCTTTGATGTTTTAGTGCACTAAATTGTTAATAAATTGCTTCCTTTTTATCAGAACTTCATTTTTGGGATACTTTCTCCATTTAGTTATTCGCCTGTTTTTACATTCCATTTAAGACCATGGGCCCAGTCCAGGGCCCATTAAATTTTTTGTGTGCCATGTGTTTTTCAAACCCTAATTTTCTCACGTTTGCAGTGCGTAATTTTAAAGTTGAGTCTTGAACTCTTTACCGTAGACCAACATTCACATATTTTTATTGGGATCCTAGGGCCCTTTTTTAAGCGTTTCCCCAATTTTTTGCACATTTCTTTTAAATTATATGCTAATGATCCCTTAAAAATAGTCCGATTTACTAGCTTTTTTTTTCTAACAACATCTTAAGTTCTCCAGCTATTACGTGAACGACAAAAATATGCCAAACTTCAACTACCATCAATTTTGAATATAAATCGTCTATTTGGGGCCCTTGGTGCATCTTCTTTAAAAATGATCCGAATTACTTTCAATTTTCTTTACCCATATTTCTAGCGTCATCAGATTACATTAAAAACTACTAAAAAGTGTATTTATACCAAACTACGTGCCACTTAAGTCCCTCCCCTTTGGTGCCCGGTACAAGGCCCCTTGAAGCTGTTGCACCATAAATTATTAATAAATTGTCCCTCTTAATCCGATCTTTATTTTTGATACATTTTTCCATTTACTTATTCTCCAGTTTTTATATTTCAGCTAAAATCTGGGGCACCTTAGGGCCCTGTAGGGCCCGATTCGGGGCCTCTTCAACTTTTTGTGTGCTATGAATTTTTTACACCCTAATTTTCTCACCTTCTCATTGCATACTTTTAAAATTGAGTCTTGGACTCTTCCCCCGAGATCAATACCCTCATATTTTTATTGGTGCTCTAGGGCTCCTTTTTAAGCATTTACCCCATTTTTGCGCATTTTTAAAAAATATCATTCTAATGACTATTTCATACCCTATGATTAATTTTGACTAATTGAAGATCTAAAACGCTGAGTACTAAAACATTTAAATATGTTTTCATTTTACGGCCCTGCTCTCAACTATCAGTTGGGCTATTTTGGGCCCCCTGTTATAGCTCCCTTAAAAATGGTCCGATTCACGAACTTTTTTTTTCTAACAACTTCTTAAGTTCTCCAGCAACTACATGAACGACAAAAAAATTTGAAGACTTCAGCTACCATAAATTTTGAATATTAATCGTCTTCTTGGGGCCTTTGTTGCAGCTTCTTTAAAAACTATCCTATTCTATTGCAATTTTCTTTAACATAGTTTTAGCGTCTTCCAGCTACTTTAAAACCCCTAAAATTTTTTCTTATACCCAATTACATTTTAGTTGAGAACCTGGCCCCCAGGGCCCGGTCTTTCTTTATACCTCAGCTACCACCTTTTTCGAACATTAATCTCCTTTCTCAGCATCAACTTACATCTACTCACTACAGCCGTAAATTAAAATCAATTAAAAAAACCCTTAACGGGTTAAAAGTTTGTGACGCAGCACTTTATCTTATTGCTATAAGAATTTTAAATATGGAACTTAAAAATAATGATATCAAATTTTAAGTGACGCTATATTTATTTTATCATTTCATTTTTGTTTTATTTATAATCGCATGCGTAAGAATTATGTTAAATTTAAAAGGATGTTTAAAAATTATTCATTGATGCGTTATCATTCACATTTTTCATAAATTCAAACTATGAGTTTTAAAAGATATGATATCAAAATTTAAGTGACGCCTTGATATAGCCTTAAACAATTTGTTTTAAAATTCAATTTTAATTATTTTTGATTTGGCTAAATATATTTACACATCTAACCAAAACTTTTAATTTTCCAATACACTGTTAAAAATACCACTTTCACTGAACCTGTACAATGCACTGTAATGTATTTATATGAATAAATTGATTTATCTTTTGTACCACGCTATCCAAAATCAAAAGTAAAATTTATGTAAGTGATTTCTTTACGTCATAATATCCATTTGCATATATTTTGCTTAGTTTGGATACAATGACGCAAAGAAATAAACGCATCAATGAACGCATCAATGAATAAATTTTTATACATCCTTTTAAATTTAACATAATTCTTACGCATGCGATTATAAATAAAACAAAAATGAAATGATAAAATAAATATAGCGTCACTTAAAATTTGATATAATTATTTTTAAGTTCCATATTTAAAATTCTTATAGCAATAAGATAAAGTGCTGCGTCACAAACTTTTAACCCGTTAAGGGTTTTTTTAATTGATATCATTATTTTTTTTAAGTTAATAATAAAAAGATAAAAAAAAATTTAGAGGCTAATGATAGAAACTCATAATCGTGATTTCCATTCACCTTTAATTCCCTTCCCCCCTTCAAAAAAAAAGCATACCTGATACTTATATTGTAAAGAGTGCTGTGTTATTTGATTTTTTAAGAACTTTTTAGTAAGATATGGAAGTAATATACAAAATGTGGGTGGGGGGGGGGTGTTATGGTTTGTTTCACAGATATAGAAAGCTTTGTTAAAACTTACTATGTAAAAACTTTACTTTCTTAAGAAAAATATAAAGAAATATTACTCTTTAAACCTTTTTATTTAAAATACAATAAAATTGTATGCAAAAAAATACTTTCAAATAAAATTTATTTGGAAATTACTGATTTTTTATTTTTTAAGAAATAATTTCCCATCATGTAAGTTTTTTATCTATAGTTGTATTGGGGTGGTAGGATAATAGATTTACTGGATACAACTGTATAAAATGCATAAAATACATTATTATTGCTCCCATTATTGAAAAGAAAGTTTTATTGTGATCCCCCCCCCCCATTTATTGTTAATGCTGAATTTAGGCAATAGATGGCGATACCATGCAGAGAAGCATTTAATTATTGATGTATTTAACTAATCCTGTAACAAGCAACGTAAAATACTTCAAAAACAGATTTTAATTATATTTTGTACCTTGAAATTTTTAATGCTAATTCAACGGTTTAATAATTTAGTTAGCCAACTGAATTATTTAATTTGAGGATTTATTTCACTTAATTTTTTCTGTGAATACATTTCCCATTTATTGTTAAACACCAATTCAGCCTATGTTAACGAATGAAGTAACTGAGAGCGTGATCTAAGGACGTTTTCTGACCCTTCCAATATGGCATCCAGTGCGAAAGCAGTGAAACTCAAATTAGTGATTATTAAAAATAAATTAACATGTATGCAATCCAAAGAGTTCTCGATTATTCCTGTTTTCGTTTATGAGTAATACTATTAATTTCAAGAGATTTCTCAACTTTTATTTAATATTTATTGAGAAAATCCTTACTTGAAAATCTGAAAGAATAAAAATATTAACTGTCTAGATTGCTGCTGCTGCCATCTGTTGAACCAAACTTGATGAAGTTGAATAAAAAATCTTTAACAGTAAAAATGTTTAAAAAATATGCTAGATTAAATGTTATTAAATGATACTGAAATACTCGAGAAAAATGTGTACACTGACTCTGAAGTACTAAAATACTTCAGTTTTACTCAGTAATAAGCACAATATTTCTCCATCATTTATTTACTTTAGAGTTAAAATTCCAGATCTTGAGCTAGTTTTTTTTTTTTTTTTTTTTTTAGGCATTAATTTCATTAGTGTTAAGTATTCTTATATATAAAAAAAATTAAGAATAATAAAATTTAATGACAAAATTAATTATTATCCCCCCACCCCTTTCAAAATACCTTTTATTATTATTAATTTTATATCACATTAAATCAAAATTGACGTTTCTAAATTCATTAGATTTTGCCTATCAGAAAATTTATTAAAATAAACGTCAAAAGCCTGTGTTCTTAGATTTTAAACAGATTTTATTGCATTAATTTCGTTACCTTAAAAAATATTTTTTAGAATTCTCATCATTTTTTTAAAGTAAAATTATGAATAAGAAAATGCAAAGACAAAATTAATTACTATCCATCCCCACCCCAATATCTCATTTTTTATAATATTATAATTTTAGTTCACGTTAAATCGGAATTGACGTTCCAAAATTCACTAGATTTTGTCTACCAGATGTTTTTTTAAATAAACGTCTTAAGCTCTTAAGCGGTAGTCTTCAAATGACTAATTAGTGAATTAACAACAAATTTCTCCCTGATAAGTGATTTTTAATTATTTAAAAATTAATTATTTCACAAAAAAATGTATATATATATATATTATTTGTTATGATTCGCAAATTATTAAAATGCAATAAAAGTTCAGCGATAATGAAAAATTCTTCTATATTTTTGGTTAATAAAGACTTAAAATAATTTTTTATACTTCGTTATCCCTTGATTAGTTTTCAGCTTTACAAATCTTACTGAAGTATGAAATGATTTTTATAAAAGTAATGCAATTCATTTAAAACACTAGTAATAATTTTAATCTAGGTTCTATATTTTATTATTTTTTGTTAATAAAATTCTAGATTTAAACTTCAGCATTGAAAAGCTTACAAAATCAAATGAATGATTTTCATAAAAGTAATGCAATTAATGCAACTCATTTAAAATATTTCTTATAAATAATGCACTGAGGTGCAATATATTGCATTTACAAAATAAATAAATATATATATATATATATATATCTCGCGACCTATGTATTGCGAGGCCCGCACTTAACCGACTGAGCTACGGAAGGATCGTAAATTTTGCACTAAACGTTGATCAGAAGAAATTAAGCGCATGAATACAATAGACGTAGCTTCGGTGAAATTCCCATAAATGGTGGAAAATATAGTCCGACTTTTCATGCTTATTATAAAACGAATAAGAGTCTTCCTGGAAACACACATGGTCTTATTCGGTTCACCTAAAATAGATTTATATTATATATTAATTTTAATAAGATCATTTTCGGAGGAAAAAAATGTGAATTAAAAATAAAATTTGAGTTTTCCCAGAAAAAAGAAAAGTGTTATTCACCTCGTCTTAATCAGATTTATATTATATATCAATTTAAAAAAATCGTTAGTACCGTTTTCGAGATTTTAAAATTAGGAACTTCTTACATACCGTACGAACGCTTTCGCTTTAAAAATGGCTATTTAGATCTCAAAATATACTGCACGTAGAAATGTAAAAATTTCAGTATACGATTAGACTGCAGATATAAAACTGTTCTAGAAAAATCAGAACAATAGGACCTATATCTGCTGAGTTATTAAAAGGCGGCTTTTCGCGTTTTCTTTGATGTCGAGTTAGCCGTATATATGAGTTCCGCCATCTACGAATTCTACGATACGATTTTAGGCTTAAGGCTGCGTCACTCGTAATACTACCGTCTTCCATGATTCGCATTACTTTAAGGCTGTTCTCAAATCCAAAAGGGCAACTTCCTGACATAAGTTTAAATTTATTTTTGTTCGGAAATGCATGAAACTAGCTGGTGTTATTGTTCAGAAACTATGTCATCGAGCTGTTTTTTCCATTTTTTTTGCAAACGCAATAGATCTTTCAGAAAATAATGTCAAAGTGGATCTTTTGAACTGAATTTCCGCGCGAAAGTAGAAAAATCACCCAAGAGCGGGCGAAAAACGGGGTTGTCACGTGATCGATATAGCTTATAACTCAATGGCTAATTGATTGATCAAAAAATGGAAAAAACAGTTCAATTCCAAATCGCTTCCATGGCCAGGCTTTCCAATTTTATATCTTTGCGTTAAAAAATGAATTTGTAAATGTGTCAGAACATTTTGCGCTTGTTCAACGGAGCAGTTAAGAACAGCCTTAAAGGTAACTTTAGATAAAGGATTTCATCCGTTTATTAAATATCGTGTTAATGCTCACAGTAATTCATTAAATTTACAAGGTGAGGAGGCATCTTCCAGCGCTTGGTGGCGCGTTATTTCCTCGGGTTTAAGGGCTCAATTTCAACGGGATTTGCTGCCTTGAACTTAGATTACAATTCATCTACTTTCTGTATTATGAAATTTTATCTTAGGCTTTAGTGACCAACATTTTCTAACATTAATAGTGCATTCTTTTTTTTGATTCTGTGGGCTTGATTCCTACGAGGTTTGGGTCACTCAACTTGGTTTTCGATTGTTTTCGGCACGTGCAGGCACTTCCGGTAAATACTGCCATAGGTAGTGGGGATCTAGATTACAGGTTCGTTCGGGAAGCAGTTTGATGGGAACACAATAGAAGGTGCGGAAGTCAATGGGGGCCTCTGAAATTAGGTTCATTTAAAAGAATTTCCAAAGATATAAAATCATACAAACTTAGGTTTTGTTTAAGGTTATTATTTACAAACCCCTGGCAACGCCGGGCGGGCCTGCTAGTTCTGCAATATAATATCTACCCGTTTTTATATCGTCAGTATGTGTATCTCTACCAATAAAACAGTAAGATAGAAGTGTTATACATTTTCAATTATTTTAATAATGGAGCTTTCCATGTTTGCCACCAGCTGTAGTGTATCCCTGCTTTCTGAAAAGCTGGACAGGCCTAGGCCTGATCTAGAGCAAGGATGTCAAAAGGGACATTCGCGGTCGCCCTTCCGAATTTTTTATTTCTAGCTTTTTTTAATTTATTTTAAGCGCTTGACGGCGCCCTTAAGCCTTCCGTGGCACCTTACGACCGTGACCTTTCGACCGTGACCTTCCGACAACAAAGCGCCTTTCGACCGTTACCTTTCGATACCGTAGTGCCTTTCGGTTTGAGACTCTCCCCTCCCCCACCCCTAAAGCTACGCCGCTGACAATTTCATATATCTTATAAGCAAAAATTAACTCAGAAATATATCAGAAATGACGCACTTTCGATTTAAATACCGCTTTAATAAATTTAAATTGGATAAAAAAATTTCAAAATTTTCAGTTTCGACTAAAATATTTGGCGCCTTTACTATTCTGGCGCTTGTGTGCGGTGCACACTTTGCACACTGGGGTCGGCGCGCCCCTGAGCTGACCACCTGGTCAGGTTATGCTAACATATCATTTAACATTTTCAAAAATGGGTAAATTGTCTTCAACATAAGCGTTATCCACAGAAAATGAGGACATATCACACCTTGCTTCAAAAGTGTCACAACTAAAAAATAGGGTTTTGTGAGTTATGGCTGCTATTCTACTTTGTTTTTACGCCACTACCAATTGCCTAAAGTATCAAATAGTGCACTGAAAATCCAGCCAACAGGTAGCAGTTGTGTTTGCAAGATAGATGGCCATTAACCCTTCCACAGCCCGGAACAGTTTTTCTCATTTCCTGAAAAACGGAGTATTTTTTGTTATGCACTTTTGAAGCAAGAGTGTGAATGCTCATTTTGTGTTAAATATCAAAAACTCATACCATGTACATCTTTTTTAAATTTTGGGAGAAAGTAATCAGCATAGGAAAAAATATAGTATATAAAATAGACGAATCAGTCTCATTGGCAAAGCGAAAATGCAAATATTTTTGCATATAAACAAATTTCCCTGATTTTCAAGTATTTTTTACCAGACTGATAAACGTGCCTGATTTTTCCATGAATCCCTGATTTCTAGATTCTGTAGACACCCTGTAAACCTTTTAATTCATTTTATAAATACAAGTTAGACTGAAGTATACCAGGGAAGTTCTTTGGGAGTGATATTTAATCTATGATTATGTGCATACGGTAGGTTTGAAAAGAAAATTGAACAAGTTTGGAGATACCCATAGAATACCCATAGTTTGAATATTCAAAATATTCAAACCCAAAACTATTTAACTATGGAGCATTTCAAATACATGATTGTATTTGTACAATTCTAAACTAGAGAGGTTGAAATATGGAATATAAACTAAAATCACTAAAGTAAAATTTAACAAAATTTTGTATTGAAATTTCAAAATTAGTTATTTAAAAATCATTAATATATTTTTCAAAGATTGATTTCAGTTTTTAAATACTATTGTATTTGATTAAATTAACAAATGATACATATTCGACATTAATATATACACTGATATTCAGTAATATGATAAATGAAGAACAATACTGATTTCTGCAAAGAAAGAAAAACAAGTAATGCAATGTTATTTATTACATTGTTAAATGAAAGTGTACAGAAGTTAGATTCTGAAATAAATAAAATTTTGGGATGACAACATAATTCTAAGGCAAAGTCTTTAGTTAAGTTTGAAAGAAAAACAGGAAAAGTTTTGAGGCACCCAAATAAAAATTCAAAAGAATAGTTCAAAAACATATCAAACTAGAAAATTCAAAATTAGAAATGTTTAAATGTGGAATATTTAATGTTCAAAACCGGAACGTGGAAGGTTTTAAACGTTCGTAAAAAGTATGGTATGTGATAGAATTATTCCAAGAGTATCAAACAGCATTATTTTTCTGTTGATGTGTTAATTATTCCAGATGGGTTATTAAAGGATTTCAGCAAACTATCTTTGTTTTTGAAAACTGGACACTGGTTAGAATCTGATTTGTGGTTTTGTTGACTGCAACCTTTATCGATGCAGTTAATGCATTTTTGTTTATCTAAGTTGCAATATTTTACACATGGTTGTCACTGCAATACATAATGTTGCTGCTGTGAAACACAGGTTTTGGCAATATAACTAAATATTTGGCAGTACGAACAGCGAAGGACGTGTTTGTCAGGCACTATTTTTGTTTTAGTTAAGTACAATACATAATTAGTCTATATTTAGAAGTAGATTTGCAGGTTATTTGTCAATACCTATAATGCAGTGATTCTTCTTACCATTTATAGTAGGAATTGAACTTTTTAAATATACAAAAAAGCCTTTTAATTTTTTATTACCAAGTTCTTGATATAATTTGGTTTTTGTGAAGTACGATGGAATATTTAATAAAACTGTCTTCATTGATCGTACCATGGAATATCAAACAGAGCAATTTGTTTAAGTTAATTTGAATTTTTGAACAAAAACACTAGTTTGTATAAATTTTTCTTATCAGAAGACTATGGATAAAGAGACAGATTGGACTCGGGTGATTCTTTTATGTGATGCTGATTGAATGTCATATCACTTTGGCTGTTTTCTAAAGGTAAAAATTTAGCCAAGTCACATATGAAAATGATGTATTAGGCTTATGAAATGGTTTTTCATTTGCTTTTGATGGTAATAGTTTTCTAGGAAATTCATTCTTATATTCCAAACTTATATTTTCAGTGTTTAGAGATTCAGTTATTGCTACTCTTATGATATTTTTAATGTCATTAGACAGACTTTCACGACATTTTTAATATTCGTAAGCAAATTTTCATTAAATGTTGCACCCTTTATTGTTTCGTTTGAAAAGCAGGACACTGAATTGTAATTCTTTCAAGAATTAAGAATATTCTAGATAGTTCATCATAAAAGTTTTTAAAATCCTACGCAACATTTTCTAAATCCATCATATCTATTTATCTCTTCTATATTATCAAGTTCTTTTTGAATTTTTCTGTAACTTTTAATCAAAACTTATTTTTTTTTTAATTCTGCAAAATTAATTAAATCTCTGATAGTAATTGGAGCTGAGATATGGTGGAACATGGTGGTGACTGATCTTTTGCAGAAATCTCAGGAAAATATGCAGAGCACTGTGTCTCAAGATCATAAAGTTATATGGAGACATCATCAATTTGATTTACAGAACTTGATTCAATTATATTTTTTAACTTTTCATTAGTTTTATGGATATCTGAGTAAATTCTAATTCATTCGTCTCTAGCATTATGTTCAGACAAATAATCGTCTAATTCTGGAATATTCTGTCTTATGGTCAAGAAAGTCAATCCATAAAACATAATGAACTTCAAGCTGATCAACTACATCATCAATTGATAAATGATCAAAGTATTTCAGTGTAGAAATAAGATCATGACTATATTGTTCACACACTCTTTTAAGAAATGCCTGATGGTCTAAAATTTACCTCTGGTGACTTAGGAATGAAAATAGATTTATTGAGTGAAGATACAGAATCAGCCGAATCATCATCTGTCCCATAGAAAGATAGTTACACATAAGAACTGGTAGACATCTATTGAATCAGAGTCACCATCATAGATAAGGTTGGGAATCTTCATGTTAAATAATTGATTTTGTCAATGTTGAAGAACATTGTGATTTTACAGAGTTGTATTCTACACTTCTCAATGAAGATGGGTGTGATGAAGTTTTTTCCATGTACGCCTGCTTCTTACACTGTTAAAAATTTTGTGGTAGGTTGAACCAACTTTTGGTGCTGCAGTAATTGGAACAATAAGATAGTGAAATTTTGTTGCAACATTTGGAGCTATGGTTAAACTGGAACTCCAAATGTTGGAGAGAGATTTCACCATCTTATGGTTACAGCTACTGCAGCACCAAAAGTTGGTTCAACTTACCACAAAATTTTTTAACAGCATATTATTTTTAAATCTTGATATTTATCATATGATGGGGACAATTGGTATAAAAGTCACGATTTTACAAAGTTGTCTTCAAAACTTTGCAAGTCAGTTGAAAGTAATATGAGTGCAATGAAGTTTCATCCATATATATATTTTTTCTTATCTTCAAGATGGCCAGCCTTCAAATCTTGAACATCTTTATGTTTGCCATATGTCAGTGATTGAGATAAAAGTTTCGATTTTTCAAAATTGTCTTCAAAAGTTTGCAGTGAAGCTTAAAGTAATAGGTGTGATGCAGTTTGTTCCACATGTTTGCTTCTTATAATCTTCATATTGATTGGTTTTCAAATCATGGGTATCTCGAGGTTTGTTATATGATGGGAATGTTTTGATTAAACTTATTCTCTAAATAGAGAATAAACTTGTGAGAAAAGTTTTCAAAACTTCCCAATGAAGCTGAGTTAATATAAAAGGCATGATGGGATTTTTCTGCTGTTTGTTCGTGTCTTATCTTTAAGAAGGACCTCCTTAAAATGAGTAATATCTTGATATCTGTCTGATGAGAGCGATTGGGATTACACGGTGGATATTACTCGGTTTTTTTTTTTTACTTATTGAAGATAAAATATGGGATGGGGTTTCTTAAACATCTGTTTGGTTCTACCTTTTTTTAAACTGGAAATGAGGTTTGAAATGAGGACTGAAACAAAGTAGGCGTTTGAATTGAAGTTTATCACATATTTTGTTGAGCTCAAACATTTGTTCCCTTGTTAAAATTCACATTATTGTCTCATAAATAATTAAAACTGTCAAGTTTTTTGCGCATTTCATTGAGTTCGAATCTTTGCTCTGTTAATAAACTTTCGATTTTGTTGTCTTCCCATTTGAGTGATAGATCACTAAGCTTTTGTAATTATATCATATTACCTTACTAGTTATCCATGCTGATATAATAATAGGTTCAAAGAGATTTTTCTGATGTTTGTTTATGTCTTATTGTCTTTAAGAAGGACCTCCTTAAAATCAGTAATATCTTGATGTCAGTCTGATATGAACAATTGGGACAACACATTGGATTTTTACAGGATTTTTTTTTTTTTTACTTAAGATAAAATACGAGAAAGGGTTTCTTGAACGTCTCTTTGGCTCTACCTATTTTTAAACTGGTACTGTTTGAAATCCGGACTTTCTCATTATTGTCTAATAAATCGTTAAAACTGCCAAGTTTTTTGCGAATTTCATTGGTCTTGAATCTTTGTTCTGTTGATAAACTTCCAATTTTGATGTCTTCCCATTTGAGTGATAAATCACTAAGCTTTTGTAATCATAACATGATATTACCATACTTGTTATCCATGCTGAAGTTGTCAATGTCAGAAAATTAAGCAAGTCTAGTATATACTATAGAGTTACAAGATTTCATTAAATTTGAAAGTCCCCTGACCTAAATGGAAAAAAGAAAAAAAATGAGGAACCCTGGTTGACTGTACATGTGAAAAAAAAGTATATAGATATATAGAATAAATTGTATTTTACATGTTTAAAACATATTAAAATAAATATAAGATTGAAGGCATTAAAAAAACTAATATTAAATATGAATTTGCTAAATGGAAAATCATCTATTTTTTCCAATTAGCCTGATATTTTCAGGCCTATTGCAAAGAGCCTAATAAAGTTAGGCTAAATGAAATATGGCTGTTTATTTCTCAATTACCCTGATGTGTTGTAGGCTTATTGAAAAGAGCCTAGACAGCATTAGGCTAATTGAAAAATGACCACATGTTTCTCAATCGGCGTAATTTTCAAGCTTATTAACTTGCAACCCAATCAGAACAAAAAAAAATTCATTGAACTGCAACTCGATCAGAACAAGACAAAGTAAATTCGGTCAACCTGCAAGCAGAATTGAATCTGAGAATTCCACTTGAAGTCACTCTGAAACATGACAATAAAATTCCATTCAAACACGCTACCCGACCCAAACCTGAAATTTCCATTTGAACAAAACCAGAAACCATGCTCGAAATAGACAAAAAAATTCCATCAAACCCCAACTGGATCTGAACATGACAAAATAACTTCCGCCAACAAGTAACCTGACCCAAACCGGAAAAATTCCCTTGAACTGGAACCGATCCTAGTATGACAAAATCATTTCTGCTAAAACACAACCCGAATTGACCATGAAAATTTCATTTGAGGTCAATCCGAAGTTGACAAAATAATTTCTATCTAACTATAACCCAATACAAGCAAGACAAAATAATTTCTGTTGACACATAACCCAACATGAACCTGAAAATTCCATGATAAGTCAACTTGAACCCGACAAAAATTCTTTAGCGAACCATAACCTGACCTGAGCACAACAAAATCATTTCTACCGAAACGTAATGCAACCCGAACCAGACAATTTCATTTGAAGTCAACCCGAAATGCGACTCAAACTCGGAAAAAAAAGTAGCCTGATAAAAATATTCTATCAAACTGTAACCCAATACGAGCAAGACAAATTTTATGTCGACATGCAAACAGACCTGAACCTGAAAGTTCCATTTGAAGTCAGTTTGAAACCTGACCTGAACTGAGCAAAAAATTCCATCTAACTGTAACCTGATCAGAGCAAGACAATATAATGTCCTTCTACACCCAACACGACCCAAAGCTGAAAGAAAAATTTCATTGAACTGCAACCTGATCTGCACTCGGCAAAATAATTTCTTTCGATATTCAACCCAACCTAAACCAGGCATATTTCATCCAGAACCCGAAATGCGTTAACCCAAACACTAAATGAAATGAAATGAATTCATCTTTTGACGCAATTGTGAAAAGCAGTCTACAATTATATCACTAAAACCAATTTTCTTATTTTATATTGAAAAATGGACATGTCGCATGCAAATTAAGAAATATGGCTCATTGTGAAAACTTTGCAAAGAGTAAAGATCCGGGGAAATGAAGAATCATCTCCTTTTTTCCAATCACCCTGATATTTTTCTGGTTTAGTGCAAAGAGTCTGAGCATATTTGCTAATTTGAATACACTATATGGCCAAAGGTGATCGGCCACTTGCAATTTTTGACGTTTTCTTAAATATCTAGAAAAATACATGAGGAATTATCCTGAAACTCCAGGTGCATAAACACAATAGTACAGGTCATATATTTCCGTGAAGATTTTTTCCCGAAACCCCATAGGTAACCATCAACAAATTGAAAAACAACAAATATCTTTTGGACAACCCTGTAAAAACAAATGTAGCAAAAGTGTTCAAACTGTAGATTATGATTGGCCCTATATTAGCCTTATTGTAATCGATTGTGTTCATTTTTATGAGAATAGCATGTATATTCATAGAGAAATTAAAGTTTTTATAAAAAGAATCCCAAATTTTGCAAAGTTTTTTGCTTAAAATTTGTAGAGTTCTTAATATAAAAAAAAGTTCTTTTCAGAAAATATGACAAATAACATTGTACACAATACCTACCGTGCAATCAGAATGAAAAAATAATGAAAATTGTATGAAAAATGAGCAGTTTTACTAAATAATGATTCACTGCCCAAATGTAAACAAAATATAATGCGCATAATGTGTTAGCTCAAAAATATAGCTTGAAAATTCTGAAAACTATCGTTGATAGAATAAGCTCAAATCCATTTTTTCCAAAATGAAGCAAAAAGATGAGGGGTTGTATCCATATATCCATTGATTAGTGCCAGTATAGCATACACAATATTGCACATACTACTGTATTTTGATACAGCCCCTCATCTTTTTTGCTTCCGTTTTGGAATAACGGATTTTGAGCTTATTCTGTAAATGATAATTTTTTAGACTTTTCAAACTATTTTTGAGATTTTCACAAAAGTTGCTCTATACATTTAGCTAACACATTATGCAAATTATATTTTGTTTACATTCGGGCATGCGCAGTGAATCATTATTTAGTAAAACTGCTCATTTTTCATACAATTTTTATTGTTTTTACATTCTGATTGCAGGGTATTGTGTACAATGTTGTTCGTCATATTTTCTGAAAAGAACTTTTTTTTATATTAAGAACTCTACAAATTACAAGCAAAAAAACTTGGCAAAATTTGTGACTCTTTTTATAAAAACTTTAATTTCTGTATGAATATACATGCTATTCTCATAAAAATGAACACAATCGATTACAATAAGGCTAATATAAGGCCAATCATAATCTACAGTTTGAACGCTTTTGCTACATTAGTTTTACAGGGTTGTCCAAAAGATATTCGTTCTTTTTCAATTTGTTGACGGTCCCCTATGGAGTTTCGGGAAAGCATTTTCACGAAAATATATGACCTGTACTATTCTGTTAACACACCTGGAGTTTCAGGATAATTCCTCATATATTTTTCTAGATATTTAAGAAAATGTCAAAAATCACAAATGGCCGCTCACCTTTGGCCATATAGTTTATGACAAATTGTTTCCAATGAGCCTGATATTTTTTAGACTTATTGCAAGGAGCCTAGATAGAGTTAGGCTAATTTTTTTTCAGTCCTATTGTAATCAGCCTATACAGTTTTAGGCTAATTAGGAAATGGTCAATGTAGTGAATGATTATGCAACATTTTAAGTATAAAAAATAAGAGCAGAAACTTATAAATGCATATTAAATTGTCTTAGTGACAGGAGAGAGTTTATTAACGATGTTGAGTGTCTAAAGTCAGTGAATACTTTTTTATTTTAAGGGTATATATATTTTTGCAAATAAGCCACGCCAGAAGTATGAAAGAAATCTGCAGATAAGGCAGATTTTCAATGTTTTACCAGCATTATGCTGAAAAGATGGGTTTCTAATGCAAATTATTGAAAATATATATGAGAATTTTTATACTAATGAAATCTGCAAATGAGGCCAATTTTTAACGTTTTCCCAGCATTTACGTAAAAAAGATGGGTTGCTAATGAAAATTATTATAAAAAATAGTTATGAATTGTTTATATTAATTAAATCTGCAAATAAGGCAGATTTTAAATGATTTCCGAGCATTATGCAGGGATGATTGGCTGCTAATAAAAATGGATGAAAATTTCTGCAACAACGATGCATGAAGATGAGGCAGATTTTTAATTTTTTTTTCCAGCATTATGGAGAGAAGATTGGTATCTGATGAAATTTATGATAACATATATTTTTTAAAATGTTTGCAATAATGACATTAGCAGATGAGGCAGATTTTTGCTGTTTTCCACTTTTATGTAGAAAAAATGGGTGCTGAATGTAAACAATATAAAAATAAATAAGCAAAAAGCCTAAGATCTTTACTAAGAGCAGCATCTCTCAATTTGCTATGACATGTCCCCTTTTTCAATATAAAAGAAAAAAATGATAATAGTGATATAATTATAGACCACTTTTGGGTTCAGGTCAAGACGCGTGTCGATGAGAATGATTTTGTCAGGCTCGGATCGGGTTACAGTTTGACAGAATTTTTTTGCTGGGTTCGAGTTGACTTCAAATAAAATTTTCAAGTTCGGATTGGGTAGTGTTACGGCAGAAATGATTTTTCATGATCGGATCAGATTACGGTTTGATACAATTATTTTATCAGATTCAGTATTAACTTCAAACAGTATTTTCAGGTTCAAGTCAGGTTTCATTTTGCTTGGATGGGATTATGATTTGATAAAAAAATTTTGTCGGGTAACAGTTCAACGAAAACTTTTGTCTGGTTAAGGTCAGATAAACTTGCGTGTCGACCGAAGTTATTTTGTCATGCTCTGATCGGTTAGATGGAATTTTTTTTTATGGGGTTCGAAGGAATTTTTTATGTCTGGTTCGGTTCGACTTCAAATGGTATTTTCGGTTTCAGTCAGGTTGCGTGTAGGTGGAAATTATTTTGGTTTGCTCGGAGTGAATTACTGATCAATGAATTTTTTTTTTTTTTTCCAGGTACAGTTGAGGTTTTTGGTTGACTTTGAATAGAATTTACAGGTTCGAGTCGTGTTGCATGTCGACGGAAATTATTTTCTCATGCTCTGATTAGTTTATGGTTCAATAGAATTTTTTTTTTCAGATTCGGGTTGGGTTTTGTGTTGACTTCAAATGGAATTTTTAGGTTTGGGCCAGGTTAAGTGTCAACAGAAATTATGTCTTGGCCGGATCACATTACAGTTCGATAGAATTCTTTTGTTGAGTTTGAGTCAGGTTGCAGATTAATAAATCTGAAAATATCAGGCTAATTGAGAAGGAAGTGATATTTTTCAATTAGCCTAGCGCTGTCTAGGCCCTTTGCAATAAGCCAAAAAATATCAGGCTGATTTAGAAATAAATGGCATTATTCCAATTAGCCTAACTCTCTTTAGGCTCTTTGCAAACAGCTTAATTTCTCAATTAGCCGACACATATGGGACATTCTTACAATCTTTTGACTTTTATGTCCCTGATTAATAATTTTTATTTTAGTACATGTTCTTGTGTTTTTTATTTCATATACTGTGGAACACCCCATTGCATGATTGCATAACAATATTAATGACATAAATAAGTTTTGGATGATGCTGGGGGGTCCAAATACCAGGAAAACTCCTATACCGTCCCGTGTCCATGATGCTCATTTTTAAGTTTGGAGCTGTCTGTATAAAATTGTTTCAATAAAAATAATTCTATGTAATTTTTTTGGAAACTGGAACTATTGTTTTATATAAATATGTAGCAAAAAAACACACATTTGTAGGTTTTTTTTTTTTTTTTAACCCTGTCCCTGGGTTTTAGATTCCTTACCGTCCCTCTTCTAAAATTATACAGAAAATCACTTCAGATGCAGCCACAGAATTTATTTCAAGTTTTTTCTCATGCAATAATATGCTAGAGAAAGAATGCCTAAAATTTTTTGACAGGAAATTTACCGCAGAATTTAAATCAGCATTTAAATACCAATTTCAAGCATTGTGGCTTTATTGGTAGTCTTACCATCCCCAAGGTTTATTCCTGCACTATTCGAGGTAAATTATTATTATTTTTTTTATTTAATCCAATGTAAATAACTGTTTCTAAAAATCAATGAACATTGCGGTTACCACTTAGTCTTAACATGATTTGCCTAAAATAGGTGGTAATTTTCCTTACTGCCCCTTTTTTTCCCATTTCGTCCCTTTATTCCTATACCGTCCCCTTTTTTACCTTAACGTCCCTTCTTTAACACCCCTTTAAGGCAATGTTATACCAAAATTGTGTACTAAAAATACTACATTGTTATTATTTCTCATTTTAATGTCCTGTGGGTACTATGCAAATTCATTATAAGTAAAAATTTGAGAAGAAAATAGAAAGTTATAGCGGTAAAATGGTAAGGAAAATTAAACTCGCAAGTTTAACTTAAACCTCAGTTAAATAAAAAACTTTTTGCTGCTGACCATTTTTTCTTTATTTTGAACCATTAAGGCATTCATCTATCAGATTAAAATGTTATTTTAGCAAGTTTAATTTCACCAAATTTTTATTCCTGAAAGTCAAAAGATTGGGAGAATGCCCCATATAAAGCAGTATGCATTTTAAAAATTTTAAGATGGAGTTACAATGATCAGTAATTTAAAATAAGAAAAAAAAATCATGCGTGAAGCATAGATTATGAAACACTTTCAAAATAATGTTTCAAAACTTTACCGTTTAACATTGCGAAGGATAATGTCTACATAAATAAACAGATAAGAAAATGCATAACACAATTAAAAATATAATTTAAACAATTCCCATATATTGCTGGAAAATTATCAGAAATCTGTTGTGCAACCCTGTATATGATCTTTAGATTTGTATATTATACTACATAGTATACAAAAATTTATTTCAGTTATGAAACACATATCCAACTTGAAATTTTCCTTTCAGTAATTTCCAGTAATAAGCAGAAATGGATTGGAACTCTTTTGTGCAACCCTGTAGAATTCATATTTAGAGTTATATTCAAAATATCAGTTAAATTTTCAATAACATATGTCAATTACATGGCAATCCTAGTACATTTACGCGAGTTAAAGTACAGACAGACAGACCGCCAGACAAACCGAATTCATAAACACTTTTCAACTTTGTTGGAAAGTGTTAAAAGAACAGAGCAACAAACAGGTATTAAAATTTAAAATTAGAGAAAAGTATGCATTTGTATTCATTAAACTCAAACATAATGTTTGATGCATTTCTACAAAATAGTTAACAGAAAATAAAATACAGTTATAATGCTCATTGCAAAAAGCATCATCAGGCTAATATTATGTAATCGGGTCCACGGCAAAAAGGTGGCATATAAAAATGAGTAATTCTTACAACAATAGGATTAAAAGTGTATGAGTTACTAGAATTGAATTAATAATACTGCATATCACACTACCTTAATTGGATCAACTGATTGTGTACCTGATTATGCCAGTCTACGTGTATGAAGTTTCATGAAATTCTGAGCATTAATTCTTGAGATGTCATAGAAATTGTGGAAAAAAAGAGCATAACAGTACCACCTATTGGGTAATATATACAGAAAATTTACCAGCATCTATTTATGTGAAGGTTAAACCGAATATGAAGTCTGGTGAAATTCCATATATTAGGTCTTGAAAGATAATAGCTATCACAGACATCACAAAGAATGCAGCACAGCAGCATTACCTGTTGAGTGATATACATCCAAACCTAATCAGCATCAATTAATGTCAAGGTCTAACTGAATTTGAAGTTTAGATTAAATTCTGTCTGTTATTTCTTGAAATAGAGGGGCACACAAAGTTTGTGTCACACATATAGACTAACAGACATTTTCAAAAAATAGTCATTGTGTTCAGGACATACCAAAACATGTTGTAAATCCACCAATAGCATAAGCAACAGGTTTGTGCATGAAAAAAAAAGGTTGTGCCTAAATCAAATATATAAGGAGAAACATGTAAACTCCCTGTAGTTCATTCTAATTTGGGGGCCCTAAAATGTAGGGCTTGAAACCCAGGTGGCCCATGAATATTAATTCATGAAAAAAGTTACTAAAGTTAAAAGTGCTAAGAAAAAATAATGGCGTATCGATCTTACGATCGCTTTACCACTAGATTGCAGCATAGGACTTTTGGAATCGATTTTATTGGGAACTAAAACGACTATTAGGTCATACGTATATAACTGTTTATATGCAATTAAATACAGCTCGGCAAATCTGAAACATAGCATAGCTTCTTCTTGGGTTTGTTTTGTGAGGTGTTCATTATCCGAACATAAAAATCGCTCGTGAAAGTGTTCATTAACTTATTTGTTCGTAAACCGATCACCAAAGTGTAATTAATAAAATATTTGTGATAATTAATCACTGTTTAAATTACTGTGATTCTCACAAGATAAAGTATTTTAATTATTTCAGGGTGTCTACAGAAATTGTAAAAAAAATGTTCCCTGATTTCCCTGACTATCTTAATAAGACTTCCCTGATTTCCGTTATTAACAATACACATATGGTGTTCTTTCATGTATGTTGCTTCCTCGTATAACACACTTATACAGCTTTCTAATATCTCATTTGGGAAAAAAACAACAGTAAAACATAAAAATTGCTTAATCTTCATAAAGTATTGGTTGACGTTTTTTATTATTACATTATACAGTAGACTCCCTTAAATCCGTGACCCTAAAATCCGCGTATTTTTTCAGATGTAAACGATGAAATCTACAGTTAAATTGCGGGAACAAAATTCAAGATGGCGCCGAAATCAACGACTATCGCTATGTTTTTTTTACTAAATTTTTTGTTAATCATTCTCTTTTGGCTATTACAGCTGATTTATTACTAAATAAATTTACATTACTTTTGATTTTGATATAAATTAGCATATCTATATCAAAAATTCCAGGGTTCGAAATGGAAAAATCTACGAACCGGAACGTTAAAATTATTGTTCGCGGAATTTTTTTTAAATTATACACAAATTTACTTCTAAACATACAAAGCAGTATAAGAAAAGCATTCAAGACTCTAAATAACAATGAAAAAAGTTACTAAAGTTAAAAGTGCTAAGAAAAAATAATGGCGTATCGATCTTACGATCGCTTTACCACTAGATTGCAGCATAGGACTTTTGGAATCGATCTTATTGGGAACTAAAACGGCCTATAGAGGCGCTGCTCGCAGCCTTCGGTACAGGAAAATTGTCCCTTTAATTTCCCTTTATCTAATGCTAAAGTGTCATTGAAATAATTCTTTATCGTAAATGTATTTGAAAGTTTTAGATATTCAAATTCCAATAATTTTTACTTTGTCTTATAAGACAGAACACAAATATCACGTGAAATCTGAAATTGCGCAAAAGAATAATCATTCTGAACAAATTAAAAATATATGTAATGTAATGTGCTTGCACGGCAGTATCCTGAAGCCAGAAGTTATATCTTTTATCCACCAGATGGCGTATTCGAGCGCTTGAATCGCCAATCGGTAATAATTTAATATTTTTCTAAATTTTTAATTTACATAATTATTTTAATAATTTCTTACTTTTAAATTGATCTCAGATAAATTCTAAAAATAGGAATCGCAATTGATTTCAAAAATATTGGTAGCAAATTGATGATAACCGTCCCAACTCGTATATAGATTATATTTTATGTCACTGCCACTATCACGAGGAGGTTGCAGGAGAAAAACTTGTTCTAAAATTGCAATTTTTGTGATATTGTAGGCACTAGAAACTATCAATTCAGCATGATAAATATTTTTAAGATGTAAACGCTATCTAAGGACAGTTGAAAAAAAAATTGAAATTTAAAGGGTGAAAGAAACGAAAAGCGTTCTAAAAATGTTCTAAATTACGATTTCTATGGAACTGATAAAGATAGAAACTTGAAATTTGGCATAAGGCGCGCCACACACTGGGAGACATGCAACAAAAAAGCGTGAGGCATGCGACATTTTCACCCTGTTAACCAAGAAAAAACTGGTTTGAACAGCAGAATTTGCCTCATGTCTTACAATTATTGTCGCATGTCTCTCTGGTGTGTGGCGCGCCTAATAGATACTTATAAGATGTGAATGATCTCTAAGAACACTTAGTAAAAATTTTTAAATTTAAAGGGTGAGATGAGCTAAAACATTCTAAAAACTTTCTAATTTACGATTTCCATGGAATCTCAGAAAATACCAAACTAATTTGAGAAGTAATGTTAGCAAATTGATGGTGACAGTCCCTGTTCCAGCATAAGTTATATTTTATGTTGGTGCCACCATTAGGCTGGGAGCTTGGAATGTACCACATGATGGTTACTTTTTAGATGTAAATGTTTGCTAAAAATGTTTCCTAAAAAATTCAAAACTTCAAATGAAAACTGAAATGGGTGTTAAAGTTTCAAAATACTAAATTATCATTTACAGTGAAATACGTTTAACACGAAATTGAGGGGACCAAATTTTTTTTTCGTGTTTAAAGATTCGTAAAAAAAGAACAAAACTCACAAATATTTTCAACATCGTCAAATTTTATTTCGATTTCCTGTTAAACTACTAATAGGTTGCATCCATTAGGTCAAAAAGCAGGTAAAAAAAATATTGTTGTTTTGGGAAAAAATCAGATATCTTTTTTTGAAGTGCCTTTTTCAGTATTCTGAGATCTAGCTTGCTTGAATCAAATAAGCAAAGCGGTCTCTAAATCATCTCATACGCTTTCTCTCAGGCTTAAACATACTGCGCTCAAACATTAATGTAATGGGATCCCTGGTTTTTTTATTATCACTGATAAAGTAGAATTGGCAATGCCAAACTCTTTGCAGATTTCTGTTTTTGTCCTTCTTTTTCACCAACTGCATTAAGCAGCTTCATCTTCATTTGAAGCAAAATAGCAGTTTGTTTTTGGACCAATTTCACAGGCATTGTGTTCATTAAACATAAGCTAATTTACAAAGCACAAAATTTATTTATTTTTGTCCAAAATTCAGTGGTTTTAACACAAAATTCACCAACTCAAACTAACCATAGAAAGCTATTTTTTTCCCATGTTAAACGATTTTTGTTTTGTGTTAAAAGAAAAAAAATGTATTAAATTGCATAGTATACTGTCCAGACCACTTTATCATTTCATGTTAACCGATTAACATATCGTGTTAAGCATTTTCGCGTTAAACGTATTTCACTGTATTTAGAATTAGTTTTAGTTTTTCTCATTAAATTAAATCTCATTTTCACCTAATGCTGTGTAATAATGAAGTTTAGTCCAACTGTGGCTTATTTAATAACTTTTCAATTATCCGTAGCAGTATAATTTCGTATAATAAAAATAGGCACACAAACACCTCTTGGCATATTTCAATTATTGCATGAGAAAAGCCACGGGTTTTGCTAGTACCTTAAATTTTTCGCTGGGTAAGTAGTTTGCGACCTGGTTTCCTACACCAATGTTGCTAATCTCCGCCACCTGTTAAACATTGTCCTACCTTTTTTAAACACCCTGTATATGTCACACTTTTTTAAAGAAAAAATGTCTATACTTTCTAAATTTCTTTCTTTCTTTTATGGTTTTACGTGATATTTAGATATATTTAATTTTCTGTTAGATATACCAATAGCAGAATGAAATATACGTGGCTCCTAACTCCAGGCGAAAAAAAATAAATAACATTTTTGAAAAAAGGGGGGAGGTGTGCTTTCTCTTTCAATTCCACGAAATAGTTGGTAAAACATCTACTTATATATAATTTTAGTTACAGCAAAGACATTGCAGCTAAATACCTATAAAAAATGAGCCCCCCCCCCCCCCAAATAAATGATATTTTGTAGTTTTTACATCTATATAATTTAAACAGTGACTGAAATTTTGCCCTCGGGAAAAAAATAATAGGTCGTAATTTTAATGATATGCAGGTAGCATCACTTACGATTAACAAGAGTAAATGAAGGTATAAGTAATTTATTGTTTATTAATTTAAGTTGATGCACAATTTGCATAAGTTTGTGAGTACGATATAGATAGTAATTTTTTTTTTTTTGTTCTAAAGAAAATGCTTCACATTTACTATCTGTCTTTTGGAAACCCTGTGTGATATATGTATACTTGTGGCAACATCCATTTAATATTAAAGTTTTTGGTATTAAAGTTTTTGTAATGGCAACACTATATTTTATATAGCTGAATGGCAACACGAATGTAGTATTATGATGCTATGTGCTTGGAGCTGTCAGTATGCTCTCTTCTCTCTTGTAATCACGATGCATGCCGTGATATTAGTCCAGATAATATGCTACTAAATTTAAACTCATGTTATTAATAAACTATGTTCCATCTCAAGAAGTCTCTTCGTCAATGAATCCAAGTTTCATACATGGTGTCAGTTCGTTTTCGACTTGGATGGAAACAGATTTCTAAGACGTTGAGCGATCATGCTGTTGTGCGAAGGAGGTTGAAACTGCTTTAAATGGAACTTTTGTGTTCTATAATCACGTTGTAAATAACAGTGAACTCTCGTGTTCTAAATAATTATGGATAGTTTCAAGCCCCCCGGTGAATTGACGTTCAGTGCGCCAAATTTGTCCGACAACTGGTTGAAGTGGAAACAAAAGTTTGACAACTTCATGTTGGCCTCTGAAAAGAATGGAAAGGATGATAAAATCAAAATAGCCATTCTACTGAACGTTATTGGTGATGAAGGCGTAAGCGTATTCAACACTTTTCGCTTTCAAGATGGAGAAAACAAAGAAACATTTGACGACGTCATAAAGAAATTTGAAAACCACTGCTTGCCCCAAAGTAAAAAGGTATTTGAACGCTTCAAATTCTTTTCCTGCTCTCAGAAAGATGGACAAGCCGTAGATGTATATCTGACGGAATTAAAGACATTAGCCTCATCATGTGGATTTGGAGAACAAGAATCGAGTCTTCTGCGAGACCGAATAGTACTTGGAATCCGGGACAAGAGCTTACAGGAAAGACTACTTCAGGAATCGGATCTGACGCTGAAGAAAGGCATTCGAGCCTGTGAAGTTAGTAGAGAACAGATGAAGACCATTAATGACCCTAAATGCAGTGAAATTAACGTAGTTAATCAAAAGAAAAAAGCCATGAACTTTCAAAACTTTATTGACTGTAAATCACGTGGAAGAAAACATGTGAAAGGACAATGCCCAGCATACAACAAACTGTGTAATCTTTGTAAGAAAAAGGCATCATTTTGCAGCTGTTTGCAAGAATTCAAATAAGGTAAGCCACCATAGAAATAATTTTCAAAAAGTCAATGAGGTAAATAGCTCTGATATTAATTGTTTGTATATTGATAATGTTTTAATTGATGTTGATACTGTAAATTCAACTGAGAAAGAATGGTATAAAACAGTAACAGTTGGAGATCAGCAAGTAAATTTTAAACTAGACACAGGTGCTCAAGTTAATATTCTTCCTGTGTCAGTTTTTCAATCTTTTGATTTAAAGTTTAAAAATAAATTGATCCCTACTGATATTGTTTTATTATCATATGGTAATCATAAGCTGAAACCTGAAGGGTGCATTATGCTAACATGTAATACTGATAAGTGTTCTAATGTAAAGTTAAATTTTTTTGTTGTGGATGTTAAGGCTAAGCCTTTATTGGGTTTACAGGCATGCGAAGAGTTACAGCTGATACAATTGATTAATGAAATTAATTTAGATTCTAAATTAAATGTAATTAGTAAGTATCAAAATGTCTTTGAGGGTTTAGGTAAATTTCCTGGCAAGCCACATCACATTGAAGTGAAAAATGATGTGAAACCCATTATAAATCCACCACGAAGGGTACCTCAGTCCCTTCATAAAGAGCTAGGCAAAACTCTTGATGAATTGACAAAGTTAGGCATTATGTCCCCTGTAAATGAACCAACAGATTGGGTCAGTAGCCTGGTAGTGGTTGAAAAGCCACATGGCAAGTTGAGAATTTGTCTTGACCCTAGAAACTTAAATAAAGCCATTAAAAGGGAGCACTATGTTATTCCTTCTGCAGATAAAATCATTAGTAAACTTGAAGGAAAACAGTATTTTTCAGTGCTCGACTTAAAGGAGGGATTCTGGCAAATTGTGTTAGACGAAGCTAGCTCAAAATTGTGTACTTTTAATTCTCCTTTTGACCGTTACTGCTTTCATAGATTACCTTTCGGAATCTGCTCTACACCAGATGTGTTCCAAAAAACTAATTTTAAATTGTTTGGTGATATACAAGGTGTTGAAATATATTTCGATGATTTAATTATAGGAGGTAGAACTAGAAAGGAACATGACCAAATTCTTTTGAAAGTTTTAGAGAGAGCACAATCAAATAACATAAAGTTTAATCCTGACAAATTTCAGTTTAGAGTAAATGAAGTTAAATATATGGGCTTAATTATTTCTAAGGATGGGATTAAAGCTGATCCTAGCCATGTTAAGGCAATTAATGAGCTTGAGAAGCCATCGTGTAAACGTGATATCAAAAGGCTATTGGGCATGGTTAATTTCTTGAGTAAATTTTTACCCAATGTATCAGCTGTAACCGCCCTAATGAGAGAATTGTTAAAAAATAATGTAGAGTTCCAGTGGAACCATGAACAAGAGACAAGTTTTGAAAATATCAAAAAACTAATAAGTTCAGCTCCTGTTTTAAAAGTGTTCAATCCCTCATTACATATAACTGTTCAGTGTGACAGTTCACAAGGTGGGCTAGGTGCCTTTCTCTTACAAGAGGGACACCCAGTGTCATTTGCATCTAGAAGTTTGAGCGAGTGTGAAACAAATTATGCTCAAATTGAGAAGGAATTGCTCGCAATTGTATTTGCATTCGAAAAATATCGTAATTTGTTGTATGGTCACAAAGTATTAGTTGAAAGTGATCATAAACCTCTAATATTAACTTTGGTTTCGATTAATAAAAGCGGTTAATTTGCTTAGCTAGCGATTCATATAAGCGGCGATTATACTAATTATTTTAGCTTTGAGAGGGGTTTTAACCCCGAAAACCCTCCCTTCGCTGTGCCAGTGGCTAACAGTTACTCTTATTTAAACAATATAGTATTAAAATATATCTGGGCTATTTGTGGCAAAAGAACATTACAGCAACACAATGTTTACACGATTCACTTGCTCCTGCTTTGCGTTTGCAAGAACAATAAAACCTGTAAGCAGGTGAACCCATTTCAGAATCTGTGCGACTCTTAATAACACCACATGTGACACAATGAGTCTTTTTGCAGCTAAAATAGTCTTTGCTTCTATAATATTTGAAACTCGATTTGAATTGAAAGCTTTGACTTTTCAACCATTATTTTATATTTACAGGAATGAGACTGAGTAAAAAGCAAAAAAGAGGAAATGACGCATGAGGTTCAGCAAAAAGTTAAATAACGCACAAAGTAAAAATTGAGCAAAAAGTTAAACGACATGCAAGGTAAAAATCAAGAAAAATATGAAAATAAAATTTGTGTCATTATTTGATGCTTTTATTAATTTTTTCTGGGAAATGGAATTGATTAAGCATGCCTTTTTCCCCTAAAAAATTGATCTCATATTCAAAAAGTCCAAATTAGAGTCCTGTATTGGGTCGGGTTACCCACTTTTACCTGAACCCGAGTACGAACCATGGTTCGGGTTGGGTCAGTGATATATTTTCCCGTTGTGGGTTGGGTTGACTTTAAATTTTTTTGTTGCGTGTTGGGTTGACCCGCTTTTTTAAAAGAATGTGGAAAATATTTTTTCCCATTAAAAGTCAATATAAACCGTAGATGAAAGTTTCAGAAAAGCAAAATGTGTGCCTGTCTGTCTTGTCTTTAGTCGTCCTTTCACGTGTCTTCGAAATAACAAACTGCATTATACTTTTACCATATTATAAAAATATAGTATGGAATCCTTTATCCGGAAACCAGTTAACCGGAAAACCAGTTATCCAGAATGTTATTTCTAATAGACTGATTTCATAACCTTTGCAGAAAAAAGTGTTATACACTGCCAGTTTGACACATGCATTGCTTGAAACAATTGCATAATTTGATGACAACATCTAGTATTTGAAATGGAAACATATTTAGTTATATTTTAGATGTTTTAATTTTTATGCAGATGAAATAGAAGAATTTTTGTTCCCAATGGATTCCCAGAAATTACCTTCTTTCAAACTCTGATTAACTTTTGATCTTTCTTGCATCTGATTTTTAATCCAAGTAATCTAATAATTTAAAATCAGAAATAATGTTACAACCACATATATTCCACAAAACTTATCAAATTAATGCTGCTTTAATGCTCAACCAGTTAACTGGAAAAACCACTTATCTGGAATACATCTGACTCCAACCATCCCGGATAAATGATTCTGTACTGTACAATATGCAGCAAAATGCTAAATGGTCATTCCTGTCTCATGTATCAAGTTAATAATTTAACCGTGGTCATACGCGATGCACTATGTTAGATGGGAAAATTTTCAAAATAACTGTTGATAAACTAAAGGCAGATAGCCAATTGTGTAAAACAAGGTGTGTTGTTATAAGTGGAACTTTTGAAACCACAACTGATATAAAAGCATATTTAAAGATTAGATTTTTAGTTTTATACCATTTAGAGTCCTGCATTGGGTTGTGTTATCTGCACCTGGTTCTAGACTTTTTTGTTGTGGGTTGGGGTGAATTTCATTGTTTCAACATTGTTCAAACATTGTTTCAGGTTTTGATTCTAGCAGGTCGGGTTTGGGTTGACCCGAATTTCAAAAGAATGGTGAAAATATTTTTTCAGGTTAAAAATCTATATACAATAAAACCTCCATAATGGCTTTTCTGAAAGGCGGACGCCTCTATTTAGCGGACACTTTTTCAATTCCTAAAATTTATATATTTGAACGCTTATATCATATCTCTTAATAGAGGGCACCTCTCAAGCTATAATACACACACGTAACATGTGTATGTGTACATAAACTATCAATAATATGATACTTTTGTTTTTGTGTTTATCAAAAATGAAATACTGATAACATTTTTCATACTTCGAAAGAAATAGTTCTTAAAGAAAGACTAATCTATGACCGCACTTCTTATATACATTTTATTTCTCATGCAGTAAATTGAACATATAGTCCTAGATGTTCAAATACGTATTTATTTCATCTGAAACATAGCTGTGCTCAAATCTTTTTGTGAAATTCCCAACAACCTGAGTGATAAAAAACCTAACAAGGGAACCACTTTTGGTGTTGCTCGCACCTAGCATTGAGACTTGGTGCATTTTAAAGCCCTATATTATGAAGTTTGAGAATCAATAAAAATTTTCTGTTAAAATAATATTTCTTGATTATACAGCAGCATAACTTTCTGAAAATGCAATTTTCGAGACCACTTATCGGACTATTAACATTGAATTTTTTTAAAGAAAAGCATTTAAAAATAAAAAATAGTTAATAATAAGTATAAAACATTGAGAAAAGTTTGAAAATTCCTTAAAAAACCAACGCATTTGATTTTGAAAAATTGCAACTTTATATTCATATTTTTGGCGGGGAAACAGTTGGCGTTTATTTTCAAAAGTAAAGCTTTGCGGCAACCCTAGCCAAATGTCATAGCTGAATTTCTAATAGCTAGAAATTGCAACGTCCTACCTATTTCGCCACTGTAATTTTTCTAAATTGTGTAAAAATATTAATTTACTTTATGATTACTTTTACCGAAGGAGCATTTAATACAGCAACATTTCATTTTAAACATTCGAAACTTTATTTCATTAGATTTTAAATGAAAATCGTTTGCTTATTTTGTATTTCACTAAAAAATAGTTTTCAATGATCTTCGAAGCTTTTATAGAATTATATTTATTACTTATATAGTTATCGTCTGCATAGAAAAAAAAAAAAACCTAATATTTGATTCTTATGCTATCATGTTGTTGTTTATGACCCTATTGTGCCGAGTCCGCGACATTAGAGGAAACCGTGTCTACATCGGAGGTTAGTTACCTCGATAAATCTATGGTTACTTGGCTGTAGCAGAAGAGAGTAGTGTTGATAGATACTGTTATGTATCACTATTTTGGCGCAAACGCATTTTATGTTTATGTAAAATTAATAAATTCGTTTTATTCCAAATCGACTGTTTTATTCGAACTTGAACAGATAAAACCAAGTTATGTTTTTGTCATAACTTCTAATATAATTCTTCAATTCCTCCTCTAAGGTTTTTGTTTACATCTGCCATGTTGTGTTTGTTATTAAATCTTATTTTACATTTAAAACTGATAAAGCTAAGAAGAAAAAAACAATATTAATCACATAGATATTTATTAATTGTACTTCATTTACATATTTTGTATATATTTTTAGCTATTTGAATTCCTTATGATAAAGTTTTCTGCATGCTCATATTAGAATGTGACACAATTTAATAGCAGTAAAAACTCTTGTCAAAGGATAATATATATTTTTTTAATTCAAAAAGTTGCTTGTTTATGAAAGTGCTTGTGTAAAATAGAAATTGCAGTAGGGGAACGTGGGGCATAGTGAAATACTTATAAATAATTAAAATTTTCCTAAAATATATATGAAATTTTGTATTACACAATTTATAAAATTATAACTTATAAAAAAAATTTTTTTCAAATTTTTATTCTTGAATTTCTGTGATGTATTAAAGATGTAACATAATACACGAAAATTATCATTTTACCCCACAGATATAGGGCAAAGGGAAATATAAACTAGTTCACTTCTTTACATGATTTGATGATTTTTTGCAGTTCTATGATAATTATGCTAAGCCACATAAGAAACGAATTTGTCCATATCTGAGTTTTTTCATTTTACACAACTTTCCTGTATTTCTGTGTAGTATACAAGACTTCTATTATCAGTTATAGGCCACACATAAACATCCTTTTATTGTCTGTGTGGTCACATAAACATAACTGAAAGAAATGTGGGCCTTTTTGCGAAAGAAACTAAATCATTTTGCCAACAAACAACTTCTTAGTACCTGGACCTTAATCTGAGTGCAACTCAAGAGAAAATCCCCCATTATTTATTTCGCTCAATTCCACCTTTTTTGTAACAAGCTTTAACAAGAATCAGTGATGTAGTCTTAAAAAACCCAGGGGTATACACTATAGGCACAGAGTATACACTGAAGTCATGAACATCATGCCTAAGGTATATGCTATAGCTTTATTTGAGAAACAGAGGGTATACAGAGCTTCTTTAAAAATCCGGAAGGTATACACCTTATACCTGCATATACTCTCCACTACAACACTCCTGACAAGAATATGCACATGACTGGCTCTTGTCCATTCAACAAGTTCTAATAGTTTAGTATGTGTTTTATGCGCATCAATTATAAGTAAAACTCGTAGATATTTCGTTGGTTTACTATGTTCCACGAAATGATTAATCACTTTTTTTTTTCAAGAGAAGCGTTGTGAGAAAAAAAATTATTTTTAAGAATAAATATTGTGTTCATATTCTGATATTTTAATAAATTATCCAAATCAATTCTTTAAATGTAACTCATCATGTTGTTTTGCATGTATTTAAGTTAGACATATCAATTTATGCAAGTTGTATATTTTTTCACTTTGGTTTGGCAAATTTTAATAGTTTTAATGAATATTCTGGCTAAAAATGAATAATATAGAAATAATTTATCGGTTAAAAAAAGAAAACAAATTTATGTTAAAAATTTTCCCACATATTCAAGATTATTAGTCTGAAAGAGGAGAGGGGGGGGGGGGATGATTAGGTAGCAATTGTTATTGCGACTTTCAAAAAAATTTAATCTACTTCTGTAAATATGGCTAAAAGAATGGTTATAATGTGTTAAATTTTTATCTAATTAATAAAAATAAAATTTAAAAAACTAGACACATGAGAGACATTTTTATGTATACACAAATTGAATATAAATTCCCTGATGATAAATAACAAAGTTCACAGGAAATATTCTTATAAAAAAAATAGCCATTTTCTAAAATATAAAAAGTTCTTTAAAAGAAATTCTGCGTATCTGTATGATTATCATAAACTGTATATGTGAGACTAAAAATCACTTTATTATTTCAAGTATAAAATATTTCATTTTTGCTTTTAATCTTATTTCTCTGTAATACTCAAAGTAGTAGGCTACCATATCTCAATACAGTAATCTTAATATAGTTTAGTTTCATAAATAAAACTAATATACTGATTAAGATATGGTACTGCTGTGAGCTGCGTGTTTTTTTATTTTTCAAATGCACAAACAAACTTTTGTCAAGCTCAACAATTTTATTGGCACCACCAATTCGACCATTAAATCTTTGTGTTAGGTTTAAGGAACCCACTTCTCTCATGTAACTATTCCAATCAATTGCTGCATTTTCACTAACATTTGCTTTTTATACAATTTTATGGATGTTAATTCATCTGTCGAACAGTTTATAAACTTTAAATCCTTTTTTCAAGTTTGTATGTTCCACCTACATGTAGTTTCATAATTTGTAACATAGTTTCATATCATACTGATTATCCATAATTGTGTGTTTTGAATAAAAAACTTGTTTTTGAAAAAAATAAGAAATGAGATTGCATCAATCGGTACAAGGTAAATCAAAGTCTATTTCCATATTTATAAAAATAAATATATAGGTGATAAGAAAAAACATTACAGCATGCAATTAAAAAAAGAAAAACTGAGACATATGTTTTGAAGCATCAACTATGAAGCAATACAGTAGACTCTCTCAAATCCGCACAGCTTGGGACCAAATTCTGGTCATTGCTTTGTTTACATTTTTTAAAGAATATTTTGAATGTAATAATGTTATCAAAATTATAATGAATGCTTGGAATATAGTAAAATTTTAAAATAATCAAGAAAAGTTATAAACTAAAATGGTAAGAAGTAAGATAATTTTAAAAATGATTAAATTATAAAAAGTAAATGTCAAGGAAATAATGTATAATCAAATATGCATAATAAAGATGAGATACATTTTCCTTAAATTATCCAGTAAAGCTTTCCTCATAAAGTTACCCTGTTAATTCACATAAAAATCATAATGTAAAAAAGTTGTACTTCAGATTTAGCCAGTTTTAATAACCAAATAAGATTGATTAACCCTTTATGTACTGAATTATGAATTCATGAAAATTTTATCTCCTAAAGCATTTTTCGTAAATTGTTTAAACTACATTAGAAGATTTACATAAACATTTAATAAATTTTAGAAGGATTCATTAAATTTGAATGTATAGGCATTTTGTGCACTATATATAACCCCCACTCAAATCTCTTATTTTAAGTCTTTTTCTTGGTATTTTGTAGAATTGGGAAATGTACAAATATAATGTTCTTAAATAGAAATATAGAAATATTTCCGAAATCCCCCCCCCCCCCCCCAATGCCAAGAAAGATGCAAAGGCAAAAGAAATTATATTTTTAAAAATGTTTTTGTTTTTTGGAAAAATATATAGCAATGTATGTATCTATAACTCATTCTAAACTGTATTACAACTAATCGATGTACTAAATGAATTTTATTTATTTTAATAGTACTTATAAGTACCGTCAGTAGATAAAGGGTTCCTTCATGAAAAACTATGAGTTCAGTCATATTATCGACATATTAAAATATATATGGAATAATATAGAAGTAAAAATTCTGTAATTTTGTTTCTGCATCTGAACTGAAATTATGATGTGCAGATTTGAGGGAGTCAACTGTATTACAATTACAATTATATAACAACTTGCTGTTTCTTTAGAACTGCAAACCCTTTGACAAGATTTTAGAACTGAACTTGATAAACAAGTTCATTTACAGTGGCACCACATAGTTATAGGGGTGAAAATCTGTAAAAGCTTATAAATATGGTCAGATCTTTCCAAAATTTGAGGAGGAGGTGTAATATACACCTAAGAGCCCAAAAATTCAAAGCATTTTGGGGGATGAGTGGACGGAGAGACCAAAAAAGAAGGGTTTAGACTCCTTATATCTTGTACGCCTTAGTAAAAAAATAAGGGCAGTTTTAAAGACAAAGGAAGCGATGGCCTTCACTTTTTCAGAGTTGGACCAGGCCTTACTTTTTTTACCAGACTCGGATGAGCCAGACCTGGACTTCATAGGACCTCATGCACAGGTCGAAATTTTCAGGCTCAGTCCATAAGAAATTTTCTTGTCTTGCCCAACAATTTTTGAAAAAAAATTGTATATATATATTTTTAATAGCCATTATTCTATATTAGATGTAAATTTCCAACTGGGCGAAAAATGTCCGGACCAGGATCCTGGTCCGGACATTTTTCGCCCAGTTGGAAATTTACATCTAATATGATTTGTTTACCAATTAGAATAATTGTGTTAATATTAATCTAGTGTAATTTCGTATCCAGCGATTTCTGGAGTTCCATTACCTGAGATTTATTCTGTTGAGCTGAACCAGGTTTCAGACCAGATGCTGTAATCATCAAGGTTAGCTGGGTGAAAAAGTTCGACCAGAATCGTCCGGGATAGCTCAGATGGCAGAGCACTGGCGGCTTCAGCCAGGAGGTCCCGGGTTCGAATCCTGGTCCGGACATTTTTCGCCCAGTTGGAAATTTACATCTAATATGATTTGTTTACCAATTAGAATAATTG
This sequence comes from Maratus speciosus, assembly GCA_963932465.1. Lineage (NCBI taxonomy): Eukaryota > Metazoa > Arthropoda > Arachnida > Araneae > Salticidae > Maratus > Maratus speciosus. The sequence continues at coordinate 156,470,510 of OZ010787.1, read as the reverse complement.
TGTTAATATTAATCTAGTGCATTATTCTATAATTAAAATTCATTTTAAAGAATAGTACACACATTTCTAGGCAAAAATATTAAAGTACAGTAAAACCTGTGAAATAGAACCTTTCTATGATGGAATCATGTCTTAAACGAAAAAAAATCTTGATCTGTGCAAAATTAATACAATCATGGAAGACAGCAGTATGTCGAGTGACACAGCAAAGTCCAACATATAAAAACCGGCACTCATATGTGTATGGCTAACTTGAAATAGAAGTCCCCTAAAAAAAAAAAAAAAAAAAAGCCGTCACATTTTATATTTTAGAAATTATGGAGCATATTGTTCTGATTTTAAGGTAAATTTCGTAAGAAATACTACCTATTACATTCTCCCCCATGCTGGAATTTCTAAAAAATTTTTGCAGATCTACGACGATCATGGCCCCTAGGTCTTAAACCACACCCAGTTCAAAACTTATATATAAATATGACTTTTTTACAGACACAATAACTTCCATAATTCTGCACAAATCGCTTCCAAACTGTTACATAAAAATCAAGGGGTAGAAAATCTTAGTCAAGTTCATTAATCACAAAATCAGACTAAGGGAGGTGGAAATAAGGAGGGGTTTCGTGAAAACCGAAAAAAACCCAAAACACCTTAATTATAATCCATATCAAATCAGTATAAAGTTATTATTGAGGGAAAAAAATTTATAATGTCATCAATTCACAAGATATCAAATCCGCTTAAATTTATTATATTTCTTCTTAATATGTATTATCTACAAGTTTTTGATAGGACCAACTCTTACAGCAGAGGCAAATTAAACAAAAATAGGTGTTGAAGAAAAAATTATCGTATTAACATGATTTTGATAAAATTAGCTCTTACAGAAAAAAGGAAATTAAAAACTTGTCAAAAGCGGCCAGATAAAACGGTTAAACTGAGTTTATCTCTAATCTTGATTTAGTTTTTGTTGGTGAAATTAGTACTTAACTTTGAAATCTACCTCCACCTGTAGGCAGGGCTCTCCGGAGGGATTTATTTGCAGCAGTCTGTGTCTCGTATATCTAAATCTAACTTAAAATTTATGCATTCATATATGCAGTATATTTTGACCTCTGAAATTCTATTTTTAAGTGAAACGGAGCATATCGTGCAAATTTTGAAAACCGTACCACTTTTTATAATAAAATTTCGTTTCGGATGCGTTTTTTTGATGGATCCCTCTGATAAATATTATTTATTAAACATAAAAAATTTCAAAGAGGGGGGTGCGGGTGAAATCCGGGGAAGCGAGAGTGGACCCACGGGGGGGGGGGGGGATTTTCAAACCCTTTTTCCGAGCCGCGCATGATATATCATCGGAAGGTTCTTGCACCACTCTTTCATATGAAAATCCCTAATTTCTATGTTGCTTATTTACCCTTCCGTGCTCTAACTTGTGAATTTGAAACAATTTTTATAATTGCTCATTTGAAGGCTTAACAGAAAGTGAAACTCCCCACTGGGATTCTATTCGTGGGGTATATTTTGACCCCAGACAATTAGAGGGAGGGGGAATGGATTTTTTCATGTGACATATCGTTTTAAAGCTTCTGTCATGTACGTTACTAAGCACCCACTTCCCCCTCCCCTCTTAACTCATATTTTCACCACTAGAGGACGTTTTAAAGTTTTAATTTGTTCATTACTATCGCATAAAATTTTCAAAAAATTTACATAACAAATCTCAATAATACATACAAATTTCAAAGAGGAGGGGGAGGGTATACTTAGGGGGTCGCGACAGTAGGCCCCCGAGGGGCATTTTTATAACTTTTGCCGATATCCCTCATGTGACATATCGTTTTAAAACTTTTGGTCTGTACATTACTAAGCACGCACTCCTCTCCTCCCCCTCTTAATTTATTTTTACATCAAGGCCCAGAGGCACCTGTGGGGCACTTTTCTAACTTTGGCCGAAACCTCTCATGTGACATATCGTTGGTAAGGCCTGTGACCGCTTATTAGTGTTAAGCACCTCCGGTGCCCCAACCCCCAATTAGCCCCCCCCAAAAGGGGCACTTTTCTAAATTTTGCCAACATACCTCGTGTGATATATTTTTTTAAAGCCCTAGGCAGTACAATTGAAGATCTTTGCTATGCGTTGTGCGTGCGCAGTACATTTGTTTCGCGGCCTTTTGACGAAATTTGCGTTTTTCCCGAGGTCCTTTGACAAAATTCGCGTTTTCCGGGATCCTTTGTCGAAATTTGCGTTTTTCCATCGATCCTTTGTCGAAATTTTCGTTTTTTTCGCGCCTCTTGATGAAACTTGCGTTTTTTTCTCGATCTTTTGTCGGAATTCCCGCTTTTCCCGAATTTTTTTCACGAAATTCGCGTTTTCCGCGGCCCTTTAACGGAATTCGCGTTTTTTGCGATGCTTTGACGAAATTCGCTTTTTTTTCGCATCTCTTTCGTAGAATAAGTGCTTATTTTCGCGATCCTTTGTTGAAATTCGCGTTTTATCCCATGGCTCTTGAACGAAATGCGTTCTTTTCCGCGGCCCTTTGACGAAATTTGCGGATCTTGGCGATTCTTTCACGAAATTCGCCTTTTTCCGCGGCTTTTTGACGGAATACGCGTTTTTTTAACGATACTTTGTCGAAGTCTGGGTTTTTTTTCGAGATTCCTTGTCGAAATTTGCGTTTTTTCTGCGATCCCTTGTCGAAATTTGCTTTATTCCCGCGAATATTTGTCGAAATTTGCATTTTCCCGCGTCTTTTTGATGAAATTCGCCTTTTTTTTGTGACCCTATGTCGAATTTCGCTTTTTCTCCGCGACCCTTTATCGAGATACGTGTTTTTTCGCGATCCTTTGTCGAAATTCGCGTTTTTGCGATACGTTGACGAGATTAGCTTTTTCTCCGGGGCCCTTCGGCGGAATACGTGCCTTTTTTCGTAATCCTTTGTCGAAACTTGCGTTTTTTCGCGATTCTTTGTCAAAATTTGCGTTTTTCTCGCGATCCCTTGTCGAAATTCTCCTTTTTTACCGCGATTCTTTGTCGAAATTTGTGTTTTTCGCGACTTTTTGATGGAATTCGTGTTTTTTTGTGATCTTATGTCGAAATTCCAGCATTTTCCGAGTTTAACAAAATTTGCGTTTTCCCACTGCCCTTTGATGAAATTCTCATTTTTTGCGATGTTTTGACGAAATTCGCTTCTTTCCGCGACCCTTTGGCGAGATACGTGTTTTTTGCGATTCTTTGTCAAATTCGCGTTTCTGACCGCAGCCTTTGGGCGAAATTCGCGTTTTTCCACGGCTCTTTGAAGAAATTCGCGTTTTCGTAGTGATATTTTGTCGAAATTTGAATTTTCGGCTGCTTTTTGACGAAATTCGCATTTTATCTGCGGCCATTTGACGAATTTCACGTTTTTCCCCGCGATTCTTTGTCGAAATTTGCGTTTTTCCGCGTCTTTTTGACGGAATTCGCGTTTTTTTTGTCAAAATTAGTGCTTTTTCCGCGTCTGTTTGATTAAATTTGCATTGTTTCCGTGAAAAAAAAATCGTTAGATTTTTTTTTTCTGCGGTGATTTGACGAAATTCACGTTTTATTTGCGGTCATTTGACGAAATTCGCATTTTTCCCGCAGCCGTTTGACGGAACACGTACTTTTTTCGCGATCATTTTTCGAAATTCGTTTTCTTTCCGCTGCCCTTTGACGACATTTGTGTTTTTTCAGCTGTCAATAAAATAAATTTGCGCTTCCTCCGCTCTTGACTTTTTTTTCGCGATCCTATGACAAAAATTGCGTTTTTTCATGGCCCTTTGACAAAATTCCGGTTTTATCTGCGATCCTTTAAGGAAATTTGAGATTTTTTTTTTCTGCGAACGATTGATGAAATTGATGTTTTTCGCCGACCATTTGTTAAAAATCGTGATATATATTTTTTAAGTCCGAATTTTGGGACTGATGACCGATTTTTTTTTTTTTAATTTATGGAACCCCATACCTAAAATTTACGGAAAATTCGGAACAGAATCCCCCCCCCCCCACCCCTGTGGCTACGGCCTTAGACCAATGTCAGACGGGCGTCTTTTTTGCTGCTTTTTTGCTTAAGTATTACCCATTCACAATGCTATAGCATTGTGAATGGATAATACTTAAGCAAAAAAGCAGCGAAAGAGACGCCCGTCTGACATTGGTCTTATTGTCAAAAATGATTTCTGTTTACAACACAATTCAACGTGTTTCGTAAGATTAGAACATTATGGAAATTTAAGCCCCCCCCCGCCCCCCCCCGAAATAAAATCCTGGTGGACGCCACTGGTTAAAGGACAAAACTGGGAAAAATCATTAGTGGCCAATAGTACCAGTTTTATAAGTGGCCACTTTCTTTGAACTAATGGCCACTTTTTTATTTAAAAGTACTAAACAGTAAACTTGTGTTAAATTTTTTATTAGTATTAATCTAAAATTCAATAGCTCAAATAAATATGTTAATATAGACACACTGCAACCAGAAAAAGTAGAATCCTTGATTGAATGCAAGAAAATTTTACTCCCTGATTGAAGGAAAGTGGCCATAAGGGGGCCGCTGACAAACGATTTTTTAATAGCCATTGTTTCTCATTTAGTAGCCCTGTGACCGGTGGCTAGTGCTAATTTTGCCTTTTAGTGTTCGTAACCAGAACTACTCTTCTCGGATACGGTACAGAGATGCGAGCGGTATCAAAAAACAAGTCGGTAATTGTGCGACAAACGTGGCAAATGAGGTGCGTTCGTAGTTATAACTAGTTTTATAAATATTGGGTAGCTGTTGCACTCTTATGCAAAAATGCATGAATGCAAATTTTTTTACGATTATATCTATGAAATTCAGTAATATGGAAATAGTATGACTCCATCTTAAACAAGACGTAATCACCATGGCAACCAAGAATCATTACCTATCATGGGATATCATTGAATTAATTACCCATGATAGGATTTAATAGAATGAAGAAAACTTTTATTAATACCTTTTTAAGTTTTGATTCGATTTTCATAAAATTTTAAATGACTACAAAATTCTGAAACGATAATATATATTAAATATTAAACCATTCGGTTGGGTTGTTTTTTCGCTGTTATGTACGGACAGACAAACAGACGGATGGATCAGACGACGGCCGATTGCGATTTGACTGATTTGTTAAAATTAGTAAAAATAATCAGCTGATCGATTTCAAATTTTCAGATATTTGATAATACTTAAAAATTATAAAGAAGGTTGGGAGTAGTTTTTTTTTTTTTTTTTTTTTTTTTTTTGCGGGTGGGGAGAGGGCGCGAACAAATTTTTTAAATTGTATCTATATCTACAATAAGCATTTTAGATTTGATTTTTTACGGAGCCCTCTGATGCATATTATTTATAAAATATAAAGACGGTTGACCTCCAGGAGGGATGGCTATTTTCCAACCCCCACATATGATATATTATCAGAAAGCCCTTTGACCATTCTTTCGTATTCTGCAACTCTCATCCCTCCGCTCCCCACACTTTTCTAAATTTTCTTCTAATTAACGCACAGTGAGGAAAGACTCCATTGTAAAACTTGAACAAATGAAAACTCGTCGCGCCCTGCCTTTTGGTGCCCTCTATTTTAACCTCGGACAGTTAGGGGCAGGTCCGTAGTCAGGATTTCCTTTCGGTGGGGGCTTAATCTTAGAATTTTTTTCTGATCTAACAGCAGTAATTTTCATAAATTAAAGCATAAATAAAAAAATAAACAAGGCTTAACCTAAGGTATATTTCTGCATATGATGCTTGATGTCCACGTCAGAAATAGTTATTTCGTATTTTTAGGTAGTTTTCGCAAGAAATACTACCCATTCCAATCTCCCCTATGTTGGAATTTCCGAAATATTTTTGTAGGTCTACGCAGACCATGGCCCCTAGACCCCAAAACCACCCCCTGTTCAAAACTTTATCTATCTATCTATCTATATCACTTTTTTATGGACACGATAACTTCCATAATTCTGCACGTATCTCTTCCAAACTGATACATAAAATCAAGGGGTAAAAAGTCTCGGGCGAGTTCGTTAATGGGAAAAATCGGACCAAGGGGGTGGAAATAGGGAGGGGTTTTGTGAAAAACGAAAAAATCCCATAACTTCTTAATTATAATGCATATTGAATCAGTTTAAAGTTATTATTTCTTCTAGGAAAAGGGACAAAATTTTATGTATCGCAGATTTTTGATAAAATTAACAAATTGGAAATTTCACGTCAAACGTGGCAAATGAGGTGCATTGGTACTGTATCTAGTTTTATAAATATTTTTTGCAGCGCATATTGTACCTATTGAATGTATATTTTAGTGCATTTAATAAGTGCATATCAATTTCATTCTGTTCGAAAGGCTGTAACATTAAATAGCACTTGGAATATTTTTTTTTCCATTGGCAGTAATGTAACGGAAAAATTTTGACTGTCCCTGTAATTAAACTACTCATCCGATTTTCATAAACTTTGAAATGACTCGAGTAATTTTTCCAACAATTATATATTTAAAACTTCAGACCATTCGGTTGGGTAGTTTTTGCGCTGTTATATGCGGACGAGCGGACAGACAGACGGACTGAACGATGACTATAGGTGCTACGTATTTATATAATTACGACCGTACCTAAAAATGGGTTCAAGAGGCGAAAAAATAGGGTTTTAGAGCGAAAAAAAATTCCTAACTTCGTTAAGTCTTAAGATATCAAATTCACTTAAACTTATTATAAATCTTCTTAATATTATCTAGAACTTTTATATTGACAAGTTTTTGATAGGACCAACTATTACCGAAAAAAAAATTTTTTTTTTTTAAACGAACGCAAAAAAATGGGGGTGTTAAAGAAAAAAAAAATTCATAACTTCTTCAATTCACAAGATATCCAATCCGCCTAAATTTATTACACATCTTCTCAATATTATCTACAACTTTCATATGGACGAGTTTTTGATAGGACCAACTCTTACAGCAAAAACAAATTAAACATAAACAGAGGTTGACGAAAAAATTATCGTATTAAGAGAGTACTCAAATCCAAACGGCTTATTTTCTGACTCATTTTTACATTCATTTTTGCTCTCCAGTGCATCCAACTGGCAGGTTCTCTTATTCAGAAACTACGTAATGAGCCGTATTGGTCGATTTTTTGATAAAAGCAGAATATATTTCAAAAAATGCTGTCAAAGTGAGCATTTTAAACCGAATTTCCCGAAGCGATAGTGCTGGAAACGAGAAAAAAAAAATGGTCGTACTGAGAAAATAATTGTTTGTAAATCAAGTTCTAATTAACTGAATGAAAAATAAAAACACGGGTCGCTTATAAGCCTCTTCAAAAAATCACGTAAGCAACTTTCATGCTTTTACTTTTAAAAATGCGTCTGAAAATGTGTCGGAATATTTTGAGTTGTTGAGCATGGAAAAATATTTTTTTTAATACCGCCTTAATATGATTCTGATAAAACCAGCTCTTACAGAAAAATGAATGCAATGATTAAAGGAATTAAAAATTCGTCAAAAGTGGTCAGATAAAATTGTTAAACGGGGTTTATCTCTAATCTTGATTTAGTTTTTGTTGGTGAAATTAGTACTTTAACTTCGAAATCCACCTCCGTCGGTAAGCCGAGCCGGCGGAGATTTTTTTCGATTTCTGTTACAATTTATGGTTTTCAAGAGCCCTTCCAGTTTCCAAATCGCTTTGGAAACGAAGTATTTTTACAGAAAAACTGCAACGAAAATAAAAAAGCACAAACTAAAAATTTTTGACATGAACCTTGTGTACCGTATGAGTAAAACTTTAAAAAATATTGAAATGCAAACAAGTAATTTGAATAGCTTAAAAGCACAGGATAAATATTAGCATGCGAGTGTTTCGCATTACGAGCACAGTCTTAAAATGGTTAACCCATAGAGTTAACCAATAGTTAACCCATATCTTACATTCTTTACGAAGTGCTGTAAAATTTTTGCAAAGTTAGACGCATGTCTCACATGTTTATTCATCCACCATGTGCTTGCTAACCATCACATGCAGCCACATATTAACTTTCTATCTTAGTCAACCATCTAAAATCAAGGCAACCATATTCTAACTAATTCAGATAATATCTAAAAGTCACAATGAGAAGTAAGGGGTTAATAAAATTTAACATTAATTTAGCTTAACTTTGGTTTGCGGACACTTGATCCTGGGGATCAAGTCTCCCATACAACAGGGATCAAGTGTCCCTATGTGCATGTTTGTTGGGAAAAAATGCTAAATCAAAAATAAAGAAACTGTATTGGATTTAAATAACAACATTTAAGCAGTGAGGGATGTTAGTATATTATATCAATGAAATTAAGTAATTTAATTATATTTAACAAAAAATATGAAACTCAAACTACCTACTCAAAAAGAAGTTTGATTGTAAGAAAACAGAGATTCCTTTCTTACAACGAAAATAAAAATGACTGAATGAAATTATGTTGCTAGATTTATTCATAAGGAATCACTTTATTAATGTTTCCAGTTTCAAAGATTTAATTGCATTTTTTCTCTGGTTTTAGACCTAGGGATCAACTCTCCCAAGTTTCCCTTACAAATTTTAATAAACTTAAACTGTAAAACTAGTATTTATTATATTAAGCTTAATGACTGATATTAAACTTTTGTATTATGTTGATATTGGTACATTTATTAAACCATTTAATTGTAAAACTTTAAGACAAAATAGATTGAAATTTTAAATAAGTAAGTCAAAATACAGTTTGAATATTTCGATAACAAATATTATGAGGTTGTAAATAAGTATTTTCTTTTCAATATTTTTAAATAAATAAAAAATAATTTAGACTACTGAAAAAAAGAAAAGAATCATTCATCTACATGACACTATTCCTATGTTCTTGTAGCGACAACAAATTATAATAAACTTCAAAATTCTGAGAATAAGGTTATACCACACCGCACATAATCCATTTAATCACTTATGCTTATAGTTCCACTACATCCCTAAATTTCAGAATAGTAAATGTTTGCTGTGTATCAAATAAAATGTAGTTGCAAATTTCTTACTGCATCTTTACATGTGTCTTTAACAAATTCTTTTTTTCCATAAAACGATTAGTGCTTTAAGACAAGTATATTATTCACAAATTTTGTGAAATTGTTTTGAGGAAGCAGACTCCAAATATGACGTATGTACCTCAGGCCCCACATAAAATTGATTATGCCCTAAAGTTTATACGGCTCTTTTTACAGTCAATTAACCACTGGTTCTGGCAGGAGCAGGGGTAAGACTTACCTTTTGCTGCTCCAGTTTTTTTTATATTGTTTAATGGTTAAGCCCAGTTTTTTTTATTAATTTTCTCTTCTTTTTCTTTAACTATGTGCTATAGTGTGAACTAGAATAAATATTGGGTAATTCAAAATAACCTAGAATTAAAGTAGCAGTAATTTCTGTCTTATGTAAACAAAATCTTTAATGGTGTATTCAAAGTTCAAGTAAAAATATTTCCCTTGCTCTTTTTTTCAGAAAAGCGGAACCTATTTTTCTCTTTCACATTATACAGCTGTTTATCTGCATGTGCGGAATAGACCTCTTGACTTTGACCATTGTCATTTTCTTTAGGATAATATAAAAGAAATAAAGATCTTTGGAATAATATAAATACAGCTCACTTATCCTCCCAGCTAATACATCATTCCCTATTTCATGGTACCAGTCAAGATTAGGAATTCACTGTGTTCATAAAACTTCGAGTTTCACTGGGTATTCATCGAAAAAAAAAATGTAAAGCACATGTTTTGCTTATAGAACAAGTCTTTGTTTAATCAAAAGTTATGTTTATAGCTTTTTTCAAAAATCCCCGAAGATAGTAAATCACTCCTCTGGCCTTCTTTTCCCAAACGTTCTGTGGTCATCAACAAAAGAAATGCAAGTCTCAACAACAGAAAGAGGCAGATATAACAGGGATCCCAGCAACAGGGAAAATCTGGAAAGTCATGGAAATTTTTAAATATATGGCAAAATTAATGGAATTTACAAATATTTTCTAAAAAGTCATAGAAAAGTCTGTTGGGGGGGGGGGGGGAATCAAAATTCATTAAATGGTCTTGGGAGAAAAACACAAAATTCATCAAACGCCCAAAAAAATTCCAAGAAATTCGAGAGCGATCACTGAAAAAAATGTTAATTTTGTCAAAGGATTGCAGAAATAATAGTGTGTTTTATTCTTCCAACCAATGATTAAAATCCTTTTTAATTTTACAGTTTTTCCTTTGTATATATTTGCAGTGATATAAAGATATGATTATACATTTAAATAAATTTATATCAATTAACATCTAAAAGAGGTAGTTATTATTTAAAAGTATTTAGTAATATAGCTTATTGTTACATAATGTGAGGGCCAAAACTAGGAGAGGGTAGAGGGGATATATGTCCCGGGCAGCAGATTGAAAGGTGAAGGGAGTGCCAGATAAAGCTGTTTGCCGTTTGATACAAAAATGTGTGTATATATATATATATATATGAAATTTGGATAAAATTGTCTCGCAGCCGGAAAATCCAAACATAAAAATAACTTTAAAAAAAATCTGCAACCAAAATAGAAAATGCAAATACTAACTCAGAATTCAACATCAGCCATTCTAACCAAAAAAGTCATTTAAAACTATTAAAATGCAAACAAGTAATTTTAAAAAGAATGCTCACATATGTTTAACATTAGCATTCTAGTTTCTTTGCATGATGACTAGTGTAGTGTCACACGAAAACAAGCATTCTTTTCAGAATTCTTGCTTGATTTTAATTTTTTTGTTTTCATATGATACTTGAGGTTGATGTCTAACATTGTGCATTTTCTATTTTTTGATTTCAGTTGTATCTTTTTAATATGAGGATACTTATTTCAGAATCGATTCCAAACAGTTTTCCAAATGAAAGTGTCCGAATATAAAAAAAATGTTATGAAACACAAAAAAGTACAAACGCACAACATTAAATATCAACCTCAGGTAACTCATGATTAAAAAAAATGTATTTAAAAATAATAAAACGCAGGATATTTGTCAAAAACACTCCCATAGTTTTAATATTAGCTTGCAAACAAATGTCTTTGAGTGACTAATGTGATCTCTTAATTCATATCACTGACTTTAAACACTTCAATTATAATACTACAAATACCACCGTAAAATGTTAGAAAAGGAAATCTATGTAACGGAATCCAGCCTTAAATGAAAAAAAATATATATTGTCAACAGAGAAAATGTCAACAATTATACCTGCTAAGATGAAAACCTGTATAAAGCAGAGTATTTTTCGGTTCCTTTCGATTCTGTTTTTAAGATTTTAATGAATAAATATTTGAAAAAGCTGATTAAGTATTTTACGATTATGTATTTTAAATTTCAAAATAGTCGGCTATTGGAAACACAGTAAATTTTTCTTTGCGGAGAGGGGGAGGGGGCATCAAAAACAAAGTTTGTCCCAGGTGCAAATCATTATCAATGTTTAAAAATCTTTATATATATATATATATATATGTTTGCAGTGATATAAAGATATGATTTTACATTTAAATAACTTTATATCAATTAACATCCAAAAGAGGTAGTTACTATTTAAAAAGTATAAGGCTATTTTGATGTAAAGATAAAATTGAAGAACAAACACAAAAAATATTGTTTGGATAAAGAATAACAATATCAAAAAACAAAATCACCTTTCTCCAGAAATATCTTATGACAATCCAGTGCCAGACCCCTGTCCTACCCTAAAATGATATTTCTATATAAGCACAGCCCTTATATCAAGTTTCATGCAAATTTGTCAAAAAATGTAGATTTGTATAAATACTTCAGCAGCAAAAGAGAGTGCTATTTCAAAATTAAAATTCCTCCCAGATTATTTAACCCTTTATATCCTGAATTATGAATTCATGCAAATTTCATCTTCTAAAGAATTTTTCGTGATTTTTTGAAACTACATTAAAAGACTTACATAATCATTTAATAAATTTTAGAAGGATTAATTAAATTGGAATTTATAAGGATTTTGTGCAATATTTATAACTCCACTCAAATCTTTTATTTAAAATATTTCTTTTAGTATTCTGTAAAATTAAAATATGTACAAATATAATTTTCTTTCAATTGAAATATTTCCGAACTGAAAATTTCCTCCCTCCCCCCCCCCCCCCCCCTTCTTCAAGGTCAAGAAAGCTGAAAAGATGCAAAGGCGAAAGAAATCATCCTTTTAAAAATATTTTTGTTTTGTGCAACCAATAATGCTTTTGGAACAAGATAAAGTATCTATAACTCATTCTAAAATGTATTACTACTAATTGATGTATTAAATGAATTTTATAACAAGTTATTTTAATGGTACTTTAAAGTACCGTCAGGATATACAGGGTTAAAAAACTAAAGATGTATTGAAAATACCTTGTTAACATAAAAGTGTGTAAAAACCAAAATAAAGAAAAGCATAAGCAGCATAAAATGTTTATCATTTGTTTCAAGAGGCTTTATAAAAGGAACCTCTATTTCAACACAAATTTAATGGAAAAGTTAAGAGCAATATGGCTAATGTGAGGAGTAATTATCAGTGTGTTATTAATGTATAAAGGTAATGTGCTAAGTTGGACACATATGTTACTGCTATTGTTCTTTCCCACTCTAATCTTCAAAGGGGAAAAAAATAGAGACTTTTCTATGAAAACTTTAAACACGTAAATGTAAAACGTATGTTATTTTTTTTTCATTACATTAGTTTTTATTTGTTACTTATTGTATCTCACAAAGGTAAGTGACTGTTTGATTAATTAGCGCTTCAGTTGTAAAATATTTTACCTGCAGATTATTTTCTGCCACTGAAGTATCTGTTACAGACACTTGGGGAATTTTCTGCAACTGGGATTTAATATTTACATGGTGATCCCAGTACATTTATGAGTTAGAGTGTGGGTAAACAGACAAACCGAATTCATAAACACTTTTAAACCATGTCGAAAGTGTTGTTGTTGTTTATGACGCTATTGGGCCCGGTGAGCAGCTTTCTATTTCTCTATAGCTGTCTAACTCCACAACCAAGATAAACTAAAAGAGACAGATACGACTGAAACCAAATAAACTGGCGTGTCGAAAGTGTTAAAAATGAAAGTATTTTCTCATTTTATATCTTATGTATTTATTTTTAATAAAAACAAATGCTAATTAAAAACAATTTTTACATCAAGGTTTAAATGATAAACAAAACAAGTAAATACTTGAAATACAGTAAGAACCTCGATTATCCGAAGGACCGACCTTCTTTTGGAAGATCGAAATTTTCGGATAATCGAGAATGCTTCAATTTTAAGATTAGGGAGAAATATACGCAATATTTCGAATTATGATAACAAGTGCTTAATAAAAATAAAGCAATAGCAAAATAGAAACAAGAATAGATAACGTCGCCGGACACAACCGACAAAAGCAAGGGTTAATGCAATTATTCGGATTAAGAGGTAGAATTCTAACTTTTTTACTCTTATAAAGATATATATGAAAACTTTATTACAATATAAATATACCATGTACATAAGTATTTACGGCCTATCAGAAGAAAAGGAAAATTGGGGAATGCAGAATTAGTTCTTTAATTTTTTTAAAAGTAGCTTACGTAAATACCGTATATTTAATACAACAACCGGAAGTACAAGTGTTGCGGGTTACACTAGCGACTTCGGCCTGAGCTCAAGGACTTCAAGGAGCTTAAACCTAGTTAAAGCTCCTTGCCTGAAATTTACAGAGAATGGAGGATATTACAAATCTGGGTTCGAGGCTGAAAAAAGTCACGTGATACCGGTAATTTACCTAAGGAACTTCTAACTGATAAGAAGGGAAGATACTACTGCTTTGCCTCATGGACTGTTTCATTTGCTAGCGGGGATTTATATTACACGTCTACGGAGCCTTCCCTTCTTTACGCTAGAAGTTTCTACCTTGATCACGTGATCAAAACGTAGCTGGAATATCATCCATTCGGTCTATACAGGGGGAGAGAGCAGGCACAAGGCAATTTACAACATGGAGAAATACAGCTGGGAGATCCACAAAGAATGTGCAACGGAGCCAGCGGGATTCGAACCCGCACTAACCCACACTCGCAAGCGATTAGCGGTGTGATGCCTTGACCACTCAGCCACGGTGGGCTCTAATCTCTCAAACACTTAATTGTTAAATATCGGAAACTATAAATATAAGATATTTTAGTCTGTTATAAGCTAATTTAGTTAAGGAATGACGTGAAATATGTTAAAGAGTCTCTTTTAGAATGACTATCGTTTTTAAATCACTACGATGGCGCTACGATCGACATGTTGTTATTCAGCATCGTTGTACATTTATGGGATTCAATTTTTAGCACTATTTTGTAGCCGTTTTCCACACTGTATCTTCTAGGCGCTGTAACTTAAACTATAGCGCCTAGAATATATAGTGTGGAAATCGGCTGTCCCTGTAATACATATAGTAAGGATAAATTTCCAAAAATAAACCGGAAGTGGTACTATTATTTTTTGCCTCAGGCACAACCTTGCATCCGGCAGCCTTGAATCATTAGATTCCCTTATTTCTACCCTTATATAAAATAAATAATTTTCTTGTATCTAATAACATGATGGCTGGGATCCAGGTAGATTTTTTGCTGTTAGCGAAACGAGATTGACCAATCAGATTCCTGCATTTTTGCGAACTTTTCGCAGTTTGCAAAAATGCTGGCTTCTGATTGATCAATCTCGTTTCGCTAATAGCGAAAAATCTATCTAGAACCCAACCAAGGTTTTATACAGTCGCATCCTGGATAATAACAATAATTCGAAATTTCAGGTTTCTTTCCCCAGAGGTATTACATTTAATCGCAATTTTAGAACGTTTTTAGCGCATGTATACGATTCGGGTTGGTAGAACCGAGATGAAATATAGCTTACACTGTTAAAAATCTGTAGCTTTTGCTGCATAGTCACTCCAACGCTTTTATACACTGTTAAAAATTTGTAGCATTTGCTGCCTACACTGTTAAAAATATCGTGAAAAGTTACCTCTGTTTTTAAAGGCTCTCTATTTTCTGACCAATGACAACGCCACATTAATACCTATGAAGCACTCTTATTGGTCAGAAAATAGATAGCCTTGAAAAACAGAGGTAATTTTTCACGATATTTTTAACAGTGTAGTCACTCCAGCGCTTTTATAGAAAACAATTACTTGACTATACTGTGGAGCATCCTCAGTGGTCAGAATACATACACTGTAAAAAAGATCGTGAAAAACTACCTCTGTTTTTAAAGACTATCTATTTTCTCACCAATGAGAACTCTTCATAGGCGTTTATGTAGCGTTCTCATTTGTCAGAAAATAGATAGTCTTTATAAGCAGAGGTAATTTTTCACGAAATTTTTATCAGTGTATATTCTATAAAAGCGGTGGAGTGACTATGCAGCTAAAGCTATAGCGCCTAGAATATATAGTGTGGAAATCGGCTATCCCTATAATACTTAAAAAAACGCTAAAATATTGTATCCCTTAAATGTGCAATGATACTGCTGCAATATGCACATCGCAGCGACATCTGCAGGATATTTTCTACAACTGCAAGAAATTGCTAGTCTATACAATGTAATACTAGTAATACGAAAATCCTGCAGATGCTGCTGCGATCGACACTTGAGATTTTAGCAGTATCGTCGCATACTTAAGGGATACAAATTTTTAGCACTGTTTGGATAGCATATTTCCACACTAGGTATTCTAGGCGCTGTACGAGTGTGGAAAAATGCTATCCAAACAACGCTAAAAATTTATATCCCTTAAATGTGCGACGATACTGCTAAAATCCGAAATGTCGATCGCAGCGACATCTGCGGAATTTTCGTATTACATTGTATAGACTACAGCGCCTAGAAGATAGTGTGGAAAACGGCTACAAAATAGTGCTAAAAAATTGAATCCCATAAATGTACAACGACGCTGAATAACAAGATGTCGATCGTAGCGCCATCATAGTGATTTAAAAACTATAGTCATTCTAAAAGAGACTCTTTAACCTATTTCACGTCATTCCTTAACTAAATTAGCTTATAACAGACTAAAATATCTTATATTTATAGTTTCCGATATTTAACATTCTATAATTTTTGAAAACACAGGGTTTATATTGAAAAGAGTTACGAGATGGCGCTCGTATCAGCATATTGCCGCTGAGCATTGTTGGAGATTTATGGGATACAAGTTTTTAGCACTTTTTAAAGCATTATAGGAATAGCCGTTTTCCACACTGTATCTTCTAGGCGCTGTAGTATGGACTATAGCGCCTAGAATATATAGTGTGGAAATTGGCTATCCCTGTAATACTTAAAAAAGCGCTAAAATATTGTATCCCTTAAATGTGCAATGATACTGCTGCAATATGCAGGATCAGGATCACTCTGCCAGGGAGCCAACCAAAAATGGCATAGGCATGAACCCCTGACAGAAAAGTACCCTCTACGACCTGCAAAACCGCAGCTGGGGAATAGCCCAAGAAATACAATGACAAAAAAAAAAAAAAGTAAAACTCACAAAGAGCGCCCTGGCGCTTGAAAAGTGGTTAAAATAAAACAAAGATTAAAAATCAAAATTTATATTTTATAAACGAAAAATGTTTATTTAGTTCGTTGTAAATAAGTCTGAGTCTGTGATAATTTGATTTCGAGAACAGTATGTTACGCATGTTCCAGCTAAGTGTCCGGTTACGGATAAAGTTAAATGAAGTAGGCATCAATGGACATTTACCAAACAGATAATGTTTGACATCACCGATGTTTTCACATAGGCATTTATCACTCTGGCGTTTTCCCCTTTTATAAAGATAACTAGGAAATGCCCCATGTGCAGATATAAAATAGGCATAGACTTGCGAGAAACACAAAAATGAGGTATCCACTTTTTTAATAATAATACTATGCGTGTCTCTTCCCTTATCGCTATAAGACCATTCGTTCTGCCAAATTTTAATAATATTGCTTTTGTAGAACTGCTTCACAAACGAAACAGGGATTGGAATGTTTATTTCAGCATCAAATGTACCAGTCTCAGTGACTGATTTGGCAAGGTAGTCTGCGCGCTCATTTCCGACGAAACCAACGTGGGATTTAATCCAGCCTATATTAATAGTTTTATTATGCAATAGTCGTAAATTCGCATAAATATTAAAAAGAATTTCGTCCGTTGGAAAAAGATTTTGAAGCGCTTGAACTGAGGACAATCTGTCTGTATAAATGTGGAATACACTGTATGAGGAGTCTCTACACCACTCAATTGCGGAATCTAAGGCGGTAAGTTCAGCCTGGTATACTGTATTAAATAATTTAAGTCTAATTCTCTTCTCAAAGATAATATCTTCTTTCAAAAATACCACAAAAGCCGCTCCAACGCCCGTAGGCATCTTAGAACCATCTGTATATAAAACTGGGTGGTTGTACAAAGGGACCTTCTCAGTAATAGCACGTACGAAATTGACATGATGATCATAATAAAAGTAGGGATAGTGAAAAGTATAAACTTTTTTCATCAAACGATCTGTTGAAACATAAACATCTTCTATCCAATCTGAACCATCATTATTCTGAACTTCAAAACATAAAGCCAGTTGTTTTAATTCTACTTCGATTGGAGGAACTCCTGAAAGTACACAAAGTGCCTGTGTTGATATTGACCGATATGCGCGAATGATAGATAAGAGACATAGCCTTTGGCATGAGGATAAACGCTTAATTCCATGGCTCCGTAAATCATTAAACCAAATTTCGTAACCGTAAGTAATCTGTTTCTTTAGCACTGAATTGTACCAAATTTTTAGAAACTCAAGTGGTAATCCTTTATCACGAATTCTTGTCTTTTGGATATTACAAGTAAAATCTTTTATTTTATCGCGGGCCATATCGAGATGCTCCAACCAATGGAATCTACTGTCAAGATAAAATCCCAAGTACAGCAAATTATCCTTAACAGATATGCTCCTACCCTGGAGTTTAAAAATAGGTCGACGCTTTCTTGATATATATTTTCCAAGAAGCATTGAAGCAGATTTTTCAACACTAATTGACAGATGTAAACCACTACAGGCTGCAGCAAAGTGGGAAATGCTAGCATTGATGGTATTCTCAAGTGCAGGTCTTGTATCACTGCCTTCAACAATAACAGAGTCATCAGCATAAGAAATAATTTTTTGACTGTGTCGCCTATAAGTTTTGATAATCTTATCAGCAACAATAGTCCAAAGCAGGGGTCCTAAACAGGAACCCTGCGGGCAGCCCCGGAAGATTCTAAACCATCTTATGCCTCTAACAAACTTGAATCCTATGAGACGATGACTGATATAATTCTTTAAAGTCGTTTTTAAATACTCATAAATCGGAAGTTCATCAATTAATTCAGCCAAGATAAACCAACCCATCTCATCAAAGGCTCCAACCACGTCAAAAGAGATGAGCGAACAATATTTGAATTCTGAAAGTGTTTCCTTAATTATTTTCTTTAGAGCTGCAAGAGCTGAAATTGTGCTGCGTGATTCTCTAAAACCATGCTGTCCATCATCCAAATATGAAATAGATTCCAACATTGTAACGGTTCGGATCTTAACTATTCTTTCAAAAACCTTTGAAATGATAGGAAGAAGTGTTATTGGTCTATAAGATTTCGGTAACTTGGGATCACGGTTACGTTTGCGAAAAAATATTATAATGCCTTTCTTCCAGCATTTCGGGAAGTGACCAAACTTCAAACAGCTATTGAATAAAGAAATCATAAAAGCTGTAAAATTTTTACAAAGGTTCTTGATAATCAGCGCATCTATCTCATCGTAACCGGGAGCCTTATTATTTCCTTGTCGACTAATAGCAAAAAATAATTCTCTTTTAGTAATTGGAACAAAATCATCAGAATCTTCAAAATTAACATCACCGATATATTCAAATGTATTCAGAGGAGGATTATTTACCTCAAAATGCTGCTATATGCAGATCGCAGCGACATCTGCAGGATATTTTCTACAACTGCAAGAAATTGCTAGTCTATACAATGTAATACTAGTAATACGAAAATGCCGCAGATGTCGCTGCGATCGACACTTGAAATTTTAGCAGTATCGTCGCACATTTAAGGGATACAAATTTTTAGCACTGTTTGGATAGCATATTTCCACACTAGGTATTCTAAGCGCCTTAGTATAGACTAGCAATGTCTTGCATTTGTAGGAAATATCCTGCAGATGTCGCTGCGATCTGTTTATGTCAGCAGCATCTTTGTTCATTTAAGGGATACAATATTTTAGCACTTTTTTAAGTATTACAGGGATAGCTAATTTCCACACTATATATTCTAGGCGCTATACTTAAACCCTCATTACCCTGTTCGCATCATAGAATTACAAAGAACGAGAAGAAAGGCAAGCATATCTTTGCATTGCATCTCCCCCCCCCCCCTGCTGTTTGCTACTAGATATTTTCTCCTTCGTTAATCCCCATGAGCACTTGCGAGAAAAGGGGTGATAGTATAGCGCCTAGAATATACAGTTTGGAAATCGGCTATCCCTGTAATACTTAAAAAAGCTCTAAAATATTGTATACCTTAAATGTGCAAAGATGCTGCTGCAATATACAGATCGCAGCGACATCTGCAGGATATTTTCTACAACTGCCAGAAATTGCTAGTCTATACAATGTAATATTAGTAATACGAAAATGTCGCAGATCGACACTTGAAATTTTAGCAGTATCGTCGCACATTTAAGGGATACAAATTTTTAGCACTGTTTGGATAGCATATTTCCATATGTCGCTGCGATCGACATTTGGGAATTTAGCAGTATCGTCGCACATTTAAGGGATACAAATTTTTAGCACAGTTTGGATAGCATATTTCCACACTAGGTATTCTAGACGCTGTAGTGATAGCAACAAAGACCATTGGATAGTGCGGTGAAGTTATCGCTTAGCGTTAGGGGGGTTGCAAGCAGTTCGTCATCCTTAAATCCCGTCAGCCCCTGCGCGCTTCAGAGCTTCAGTGTTCCTTCTCGTTCTTGTATAATTCTATGGTTAACGTTAAGCGATAACTTCACCTTACTATCCAATGGTCTTTGTTGCTATCACCCCTTTTCTCGCAAGTGCTCATGAGGATTAACGAGGGAGAAAATATCCGGTGGCAAACAGCAGACGGAGAAGATGCAACGCAAAGATATGCATGCCTTCCTTCTCGTTCTTTGTAATTCTATGGTTCACACTAGAAACTTAAGATATCTTTAGACGCATTTTCGCCGATCCTAACCGTTATAGCAACCGAAGTTGCTATGTCATGCGAAATTGGCGATTACTTTTTGGCGTTCGAAAATATTTCAATTTCTTGTTATTGTGAAATACAGTGTAGAGCTTATGTAAACTTTTTGATTTGATAGTTATAATCAATTTACCTGAACGATATACGTATATTCCTGTCAAAAATGATTCAAATATTTTCTTAAACAGTTTTTACTTTTTTCCTTCTCTCATCAACTTTAATGCGATTTACAGATAAATAACAATATTAACTATATTAGATAATAAATTGTTATGTTTCATAATTTAATATTTTCTCAACATCTCTGCTACTTCTATCAAATCAAATTATTGATATAATTTACAGATAATCTAAACTGGTAATTTACAACAACAACAACAACAACAATATTATTATTCTTATTAGATTCATAGTGGTGTTTTAGGACTTGAGATTTTCTTATGAGATTTTATTTTTTTGTGAATCTAGCTTTTTAAATCTCCAATATTAATTTATAGTATATTTTTAATATGTTTCCTTGTTTATTCATATTAAGATATTTAAATAGTTTATTGAAATATTTTATCCTTACTGACAGTATGTTATATTTTATAATATTTATATTTTATCATTATTAACTTATTGTAATTAAATATTATCAGATATTGATATTATTGTTCTTGTATCAATACAAGTAAAAAAGAGATAATATTTATAATAAAAATTATCTATATTAGATAAATAAATTGATAATATTACAATATATGTTATACAGAGATATTTTATAATACATACTATAAAATATTAAAATAGTATTTTATGAATTATTATATAATATATTTTTTTATTAACTGTTCAGTAATTAAAAAAATATTTTGTAAAAAGAAAATAAGCTGTTATGTAGTATTTAAATAAATATATTTATTTATTTTAATCATTAAATGGTTCACTGAAATATTTGCTCTTGATTGATATTTTTATAATGCTTATAGTATTTACTTATTATCAATCAACATTATATATTTTCATTATAAATAAAACAGGTGTAATTCATAATAAATATTATCTTCTTTATTGTCTAAAGAAGATAATATTTTATAAATGTAAAATTTCATTTATTGAAATAATTACATTACTAATATAATAATGATAATAATAATAATTTGATAATAATCTAAATATTATTATTGTATCATTGTATTTTTTAACAATAAATTATCAAATACAATAATTTGTTATTATCAAACAAATTATCTATAAATTACAGTGACATATATTTAATTTTATAATATAATAGCAACAAAAATTTCATAATTATAAATTACAAAATATAATAACTTATCTTTATCAAATATTCTACATTCAATATTCTATTATTTTATATTCAAATATGCTATAATTATTTTAAATTGTATGAAAATTATATAATAATATACTATCAATAAATAATTTGAAAACAAAATATTAAATCTAATTAACTATTTGGAATATCTAAACATCGTTTATTTATTAATTATAAATATTTAATTATCTAATTAATGTGTATTATAACTTTATTTGATAATAGTATAACTAAAATGAACTCTATTTTAAAGTTAAAAAAATTCTTAATAATAATCTGTATCTTTGCAAAGTAATTTTTATTTTTTGATAGATGTATGATGTTACTTAACATTAAGGTACAATTTATATATGGAATGAAATAAAAGAGAAAGATCCCGCTATAAGATAAGACTTATTTGAATGTATCAATAAAAATAGTTTCATATCAATTCTTTATTCATTTTTATACACCATAATTATAATGTGACAAAAGCATATCATATCATGCTAATCATTAACTGAAAAAAATGTAAAGAAGTATAAATGATATTGATGTTAGCTTATTGTTAGTTCAAATAATATCACCCCCCCCCCCCACACACACACACACACACAAAAAAAAAAGTAAAGAGAGATTGTTAAAATAAAAACATGAGAAAAATATTTAAAATTAAAATAAATCTATTTTATCATTAAAATGAAAAATGAGATCAAAACTGGATAATTTTCATCCATAAAGAGAGGGAGAAATATTTTTACTGTGCTGCCACCTATGTCTAGTGATTTAAACGAAATTTGCTGTTAAAAGTATTTTATAATTATCTGAATAGATAGCCTTTTAATTGCTTAAACTGAATTTAAAAAAAAGTTCCAAGAACTTGTATTCAAAAAGGAAGGCCATAATAATAATATTCAATATAAAACGTATTTAATATTTAGTGAAATTACATAGCAAAGTAGAATAGGGTGTAAAAAAATAATGCATTATTAAATTTTTAAAAATCATAATCTATTACATTTAAATTTATATGTACTGCTTAAAATAAATTAGTAATGTTTCTTAAAAAATATACTATTTTGGCAGCTGAACAAACAAGATTTAAAAGAATATATTTTTAACTTTGTGTTAAAAAAATATAAATAAGATAATTCATCTTCTTATTATTAAGTGTGGAAAGGAATAATATATATTTGCACTATTTGCAGCTACATTTTTTTATTAGTAATACGTTTAAATTACTCATTGATAAGCTAGAAGTTTTTACCTTGACCACGTGATCAAAACGTAGATGGAATATCCTCCATTACAAGTACCACGTGACTTTTTCAGCCTCGAACCCATATTTGGAATATAGTCCATTGAGGGCACACCGTGGCTGAATGCTTAAGACACCACACCGCTAATCGTTTGAGATCTTAACAAATCCATTGAATCCAACATTGACTCAAACATTGAATACAACATGTTTTCGCACTTTCATCGCCAAAAGGATGTCTTTTTTGGCAGTGATCCTTTTATTGGCAACTTTCGGATTTCATTTTTGATCAACTCAATGTTCCGGAGAGAGATTCCGAGAAACTTTTGCGGGAGTAAAACCGGTTTGGCGCGCATCGCTGCCCTCCATCCCCTGACGGAAGGCAGAGATGTAGAATTCAAAAAAAGGTTACCAAATGGACTTTAGCCACAAATGGCAACAGCCACACCTCTGCGGGGAAATACCCTTCGAATAAGACTGTTTATTGAACAAAGGGGGAGCAGTGTTTAAATGTTCTTCACGCCTATTGGTATTTTTCTTCTGTTTACGCGCAGCTGAAGTCACATGGTTAAAGTCGAGGCTAACGAGAAAGACAGGCTACCGCGGTGGGTCCAATTCTTCTTTTTTTACAGACCGCTGGAGTCACGTGATGCTCTTTTCGCACACCTTCATTGGTGCATTCGAGCATCACGTGACTCCAGCGGTCTGTAAAAAAAGAAGAATCGGACCCACTGCGGTAGCCTGTCTTTCTCGTTAGCCTCGGTTAAAGTCGACGCTAACGAAAAAGACAGGTTACCGCGGTGCATCCAACGTTCTATTTTACAGACCCCCCGAGTGACGTGATGCTCTTTTCTTACACCTACATCCGTGCATTCGAGTATCACGTGATCCAGCGGTATGTAAAAAAAGATACGTGGAATGCACCGCGGTAGCCTATTATTTTCTTTAGCCTCGGGTAAAGTCCATTGGGGTCTACTTATATGAGAAGTCTGTGGCTGCGGGTTCGACTCCAGCTGGCTCCGTTGCACACTCTTTGTTGAGCTCCCGGTTGTAATTCTCTGGTGTTATAAATTTCCTTGTGGGCCGGGCCGGGATCTACACTGTTAAAAATATCGTGAAAAATGACCTCAGTTTTTTAAGGCTATCTATTTTCTGACCAATGAGAACTCTTCATATGTATTAATGTAGCGTTCTCATTGGCCAGAAAATAGAGAGCCTTTAAAAACAGAGGTAATTTTTCACGATATTTTTAACTGTGTAGTTAGATTTTTTGCTGTTTAGCGAAACGGGATTGACTAATCAGAAACCTGCATTTTTGTTACCTTTAGGCAGTTTGCAAAATTGCAGGCTTCTGATTGGTCAATCTTGTTTTGCTAAACAGCGAAACATCTATCTGGATCTCGGCCGCTATCTCCTCCTTCTATATTGAAGATGGCTTATAAACGGATACCTGATGCGGAACACCCAAGTGAGATGTATGTGTTCAATAATTAACTAAAATTTAAATGAAAAATTTCAGTTGTATTTTTGAAAACTAGGTTACCGCAATTTGGACAAAAACTTCAATATTAGCGTGTTTCCTGTGCATATGTCACAACGTTTATCTACAAATGTCCTTTGTTATGGGCCTGATTCTAAGCGCAGTTGATTAAATTTCAGTATATGGGTGATAGAGAAAATAATAATGAAAAGTACCATTGCTATGGAAACAATGATGCCTTCGGTATCGAAATGTATATGGAAACAGTACATAATCAGTCGCTTAGATAAATTCAAAGAGATGAAAGCATATTGTTGTTATGGCAACCAATACGTTTCCTCAATGAGAACAAGCAAGATTGTGTTCGGCGTTAGACTTCTACAACCATTCTACCTCATTCATGGCGTAAGAGAGTGACACAAAACTTTCCAAATGACCGGGATCCAGATAGACTTTGTGCTGTTAGCGAAACGAGATTGGCCAATCAGAAGCCTGAATTTTTACGAACTCTTCCCTGTTTTAAGTAAGCAAATTTTCTGATTGGTCGATCTCGTTTCGATAACAGCGCAAAATCTATCTGGATCTCGGCCATGGATTTCTTCGATGAAATCATTGTAAAAAGAAATGAACACACACTTTATAAAATGTTTTGCCGAAAAATTTCCAACTGCTGAACATTGGCGGGCCCACCGTGGCTGAGTGGATAAGACACCACGCCGCTAATCGCTTGAGAGCTAGGTGGGGGCGGGTTCAAATCCCGCCGGTTCCGTAGCACACACTTTGTGGAGCCCCCAGGATGTAATTCTCTGGTGTTGTAAATTTCCTTGTGCTATCTCGTCCTGTATATCGACGATGACTTATAAGCGGGCCCTGATGTCAAGCACACAAGTCTGATGTATGTGTTCAATAAAACAAAACAAAACAATAAAACAAACATTGGCAGCCCTCGATTTTCCGTAATAAAATTATTTGAACTAACTTTGATATAAATGGCACTTCATAAATTGTTCCTGACCGTTTAATGTATTCTTCTAAAAGAAATTCTGGAAAAATAATGAAAAAATTGTCTAGGAATGCTAAAGATACTCACTTATTATAATATGAAAGGATAACTCAAGTTTTACTTTTGATTCAAGCAATCAAAAGTATAAAATTCAATATGCAATATTTCATGAAAATTTAAATATGTAATCTGATTATTACAAATCTTTTATTCGTGTAAAAAACTAATGAATAGTTGTAAAGAAATCAAGTTTAAAATGTAAGCAAATAGTCTGAAAATATTAATGACACTCAACTAGTATTTTACAAAAATATTTGATAGGTTCACATGATGTATAAGTTGAGGCAACTCTTAGCCGATGAAAATTCCCCAAGAAGACATATAGGCAAATCTTTCGAATGACTAATTCAGAAATCTAAAAACTAAAAGAAGTTCTTAAGGCGCCCTTCCTACCTCCCTCCACAAAAAAGAAATCCGATAAGGTATAAGTATTTTGTTAACCTTATTATGTCTGTGTTCGTTTGTCAGAGTTTAGAGATGTAAACTGGGTATATTTAAAAGAAAATTCTAACGAACGATAAGACTTCAGCTATCAGGTGAATTTTACTGGAATTCTTTTTTATTCAATTATAATGGAGCTTTAATAATAGACTATTAACCCATTCGCGGTTAAGCTGTGTCCATTTTTTTGGTTCGGAGATGGTTTCACAGGGAGAAGCTTTGTGTGTTTATAAATGGTTAAAGATTTAGTTTTCAAAACGTTTAGCAATGAATCTGCGAAAACTGCTTTCCCCCTCCAGTATTTCCTAGCTAACAATAACCTACTGAAAGCCTTTGTGTGTACTTCCAAAGCGTGAAAACCCACACTGCACGCTCTCTCCCCTCAAAGGGCAAGATGGGGGGTGTCGGGCTGTCAAGTGAAGGAACGGGGAGCTTTCTCTTTGGATTAACGCATTCGATTAATCTGCAGGGATATAGGGGCATCCATTTTGTAGCCTGGTGAAGTATAGAATTTTAAAAAAGGTTTTTTTTTTCTCTTTTTTGTTGAGAACTTTTATCAAATACTACATTTCTTTAAAAAGACTACATTATAATGGAATACAATAATTTAAAAAAGTTCTTGAAGTAAAAAAACTGTGTCTGTAATGTTTCGCTCTTTTTTAAACATATATTTTAGCCTTTTATATCATTTCATTAAAACTCTGCCACAATGTTTTTACAGAAATTACGAAAAGAAGCTCCCATAGGTTTAACATTAACTATCTCTCCTTGCTGTAGTGTTTCTTAAAAAAAAAAAAAAAAGATATTAACTCTGCCACAAAGTTTTTGCAAAAATTACGTTCCGCGGAGTTTTTGTTTTTTAACCATTTGGAAAAATGGTTATTGTCCTCGTCAGGGTAGGAAATCAAAAGCATATCTGAAGTTTTTTATTGGTTGAATCCCCATTTTATTCGTGTTCTGATTGGTCTATACAGTAATCTGTAATTTGCCTTTACTTTCAACAGAGAATTAACTAACAGAGAATTTCGTTTAAAATTTGTACATGATGGGTCCAGGAATGTTAATGTTTAATTCATGGCGTATGTAATGTAGGATCAACTTCGTGCGATTTTTTATGTCTTAAAATTTAGTCTTCGAAAAAATCATTTTCCAAATGGTCGTTGTAATTTGTTAAATAGCTTTTTTGAGAACTTTTATCAAGTACATTTCTTTAAAAAGACTTCGTTATGATGGAATATAAAAATTATATAATACAATTTTAATTAAGATATTGTTCTAAACAATCTGTGCTGATGTACATTCTTTTTGGATAAAAAGGCATTTTTTCTTTTGGGAATTTGTGTCATTTTCACCAACAGAATTGTCTATGCGTTTAAGATTAGTGCATCATTTCCATCAATTATTTTTAAATGTTTCAGATTTTAGTTTTATTGGTTAATTTTGATTTCAAGGGATAGAAGAAAAGAAATTTAGAAATAAACTAATAAATTTTGGGAACTTTAAATGCAAGCTAAAGTTTATTGAATATGACATTATACTGACGCAATCACACTAACTTGTTCCATATATGAAAATGGTGTTAGTTTCATCATCCGAACTAATCTGAAATCTAAGATTATGTCACCTTTTAAGGACTTTATCAAAGACATATGTCCCTCCGACAACACGGAGCTTTTAAATATTTACGGGTACATTTTTAAATGCAAAAGCATGACGTTTGCAGGCATGACTCTGAAGCGATTTGGCATCGAATAGTGTTTACCAATCGTTGATCAATGAGTTATATTTATAAGCGATTTTTTCCACGTTACGACAAAAACAGTATTTTATGAATGAACTTTTGCTTTTATTAAAAAATGAACACTGGATCGCATAGTATCTGCATGAAAACACCTGCCAATTTCATATGTTACAATATTCCTTTAAATATGACTACATTTTCATTTGTGGAATATCATTCAATCTACTATAATCAGATTTTATTTTTTGAAACAACTCAAATTACCATGTTTAACAATCCAGCGAGGTTTGGACAGGGTTTTCAGGGCTTAGCTCGTAACGGGCACAGCCTGTGGTACATAAAAAAAATACTTTGAATTATTATTTAAGAGAAAAACTTTCTTAAAACTTGTTCAATTAATAAAACTTTAAATTTTGTATTTTTCTCGGTGAATTAAAATAAATAAAGAAAATTTTCTTTTATTCTAAAAAAAAAAAAAAAAAAAAAAAAAAAAACTTTTTTTTTTTTATCTAAGGGAACTTTTATTTTTCTAAAATCATCATTCATTTTTAAGAATTAATTCCTTCTTAGCTTTTCACGGAACTTATTAGAATTGGCTAGAAGGAATTACAATTAACATTTGACAATTATTTAGTTATTTATTAGGAAGGGACCGAACCGATAGATACACACATGTTCAAATAATAATAATTGAAAAAGATATACATATTTTTTTTACATTTTACTCCTGCTGGTTTTTAGAGGTCTGCACGGACCGGAATTTCCAGGCCCGACCCGAACGAAAGCTATCTTCGCCGGGTCCGGTTTTAGAAAAAGAATTTTAGAAAAAGTTTATATATATATATATGAGTGTGTGTATATTTATTTATTTTTGAAAATTAATTACAAATATTTTTTTCGGCAGAAATTAGGACTTATAATCTAAGTTCTTTTACATATATATATATAAAAAATCGATTTATAAATGCTTGAAGTATGAGAATTATAAAATCACAGCTTATTCTGAAAAATAGTTCTGGATTTATGCTTAAAGAACTAACCGCATTGCAATCTGCTTTGTAACGGAGAGTTCAAAATTTTTAAATCTCTATAAATTATACACTACTGGCACGAATGACTTCCAAGTTTGCTACTCTAAGATGAAATTTAACGAGAAAACTATTTTTTTAAGACAACATACATTGAAGAAAGACATAATTGTCTATTTCAAAAAAGACATAACTGTCTATTTCTTTTCCTTTTTTTTTTTTTTAATTGTACAATGGGGTGATTAAAATGTATCTCTTTCCTTTTTTTTTTCTTTTGTTCGACTGCACCTTAATATCTTCAGATTTACTCGATAGTGTATCATTTATTTCTGAAATTTATCACCATATGAAAATAAATCACAGTTAGTTAACCCTTTATCTACTGGCAGTACTTATAGGTACCATTAAAATAACTTGTTATAAAATTCATTTGATACATCGATTACTTGTAATACAGTTTAGAATGAGTTATAGATACGTTACTTTATCTTTTTCCAAAAGCATTATGTATTTCACAAAACAAAAATATTTTTAAAAGGATGATTTCTTTTGACTTTGCATCTTTTCAGCTTTTTTGGTGTTGGGGGGGGGGGGGGATTTTTCAATTCGGAAATATTTCTATTGTAAGAACATTACATTTGTATATTTCCTAATTCTGCAAAATACTAGAAAAATATTTAAAATAAAAGAGAGAAGTTATCAATTTTGCACAAAATCCCTTAAATTCAAATTTAATGAATCCTTCTAAATCCTCCAATCTTTCTAAAATCCTTCTAAAATGCATTAAATGATTATGTAAATTTTCTAATGTAGTTTAAACAATTCACGAAAAATGCTTTAGAAGGTAAAATTTTCATGAATTCATAATTCAGTACATAAAGGGTTAGCGTATATATAGTTATTTACAAAGAAAAAAGCGTATAAGAAAAAACAAATTTTCAGAAAGATTACAGAATAAGTTCCTTTTATTGGATAAGCCTACATAGTACTAACAGTTGAATTGGCGCATATTTATTGTACATTTGCACATAAGTGTACTTGATACATAAATTAAAGCACCCACTTCCCCTCCGTCCAGGCAACAGAATGGATGCTTATACGGATCATCGCTAAGGAAGTCCACCATTTCAAAGAAAGGATTAGTTTTTCTCCCCATGCGAGGTCGGGGAGAATGATGAATGGCTTTACGCTCGTATTCACGAATAACTTCGACCTGGATTTATGCAGAAAACCCGGGTTGAAAACTCAAATGGCATTCACCGTCAACCCCACTGAACCGGTTCGAGGTTAAAATCTAACGCCGGGTTCAGTAACCCAACCTTGGTCTACAGGTGGTTCAACCCAGGATTTTTCAACCGAGCATGCGTATTTAACGAAAAACAAGCGGTGAGAGTCAGGAAGGAGAGAAAGCGGACCGCCATTTTAGAATGGCTGATAGAATGTGCTGTGTAAAATATAGAAGTTCTACTATTAAATAAAACGGAATAACATTATGCAAATGTATGTAATCTCATATATACGTAATTATCTTCAATATTTTTATCTGATTTGTTTATATTTATGTATATAGCCTCTTATATATTGAATACATGTTGAATTGTTTGTTTACATAAATACGCGTGGTCGCGAAAAATTTATTTGCCTTAAAAATAGCCAATATTACTTAAACAGCCGAATAATTGCTTCTAAAGTAACAACTGTCGCGTTTAAGGTCATTTATTTTTTGCAATTTTGATGTTAAAAAATTCACAAATGTATTTTAACAGGACCGAAATAAACGCCATACTTGCATAAGTTCTAATTAAAATGTGAGACTCAGGCTAATTTGCATTTTTGTTTAAGTAAAGAAATACACAGATTATCTTAGAATATCCATAGATTTTCTGTAGATTTTTGATCAGTACTTATAGAATGTTTTAAAATTAAATTTTGGGTCTATTGTGTAAAAGATATATTATTGTTTATGTACAAACTGAGATAAATATAAATCAGATCTATAAATTAGATATTTTAACTTAAAATTTAAACAATTTGAGTTTTATTTCTTTATTGATTTTTTTTACGATTGTTTGTAAGCTTCTACGTATGTTTCTCAATTTTTGTGGAATTTGACATATTTATTTTTATTGCATTTATTTTTCAACTGTATTTTAATTTCAAAATTATACATAATATAAAATATTGCATTAGTACTATTTTATACGAAAATAATAATAGTATTAATAAATCCTAAAATGAATAACTTTTCAATGTTACCTCCTGAAATTGTGACTTTTTTTAGAGATCACTTATAATTTTTGCTTCTTAATTGACAGCTAAATTAAAATAAATTACTAAAGGATTGAAATACGCTGGTAAAAAAAAAAAAAAAAAAAAAAAAAACTTTTTTTTTTTTAAATAACCCCACACCAAAAATATTTTTATCAGCCCTTGCATTATGCTTATTATGATGACTATTTTTAAGGTAAATAAATTCTTCGTGATCATGAGTATTTATGAAAGCAAACAATTCAAGATGTAATGAAGGAGATATAATGTAAAAATATAAACAAACCAGTCAAAAAATGTATAGATAATATATATGTATGTGTATGTATGAGATTACATATATTCTTCTATTTTTGGTAATATGTACTTTAAACTTTCTTTTTATTTCTAAATCTTACACAGCATCTTCAGAAATGTTTAATTTACTTAAATTAAAGAATGACACCAAAAAAGAGAAAAATATAGAGGGAATGGGTAGGGTGGTACAAATGGGAACTTGTTTTTCTCCACTGATTCACAAACAACAGACAGCTATTTTATTTATTAGATAATGTAAAATTATATGAAATTATTAATAATTAATTTGAGTTGTTTTGTTAGATTACAAACTATCATTACTCTGCCTATTTAGTCTAGAAATCTATCATTAATCAGTCATCATAAAAAAAAAAAAAAAAAAAAACTCACTTTTAATTTCTATTATAAATGAGATTCTTATTACATCTAATGAAGTGATATCTAAATGAGTTAAAAATATGAAATTAAGAAGCTGGGAAAAATATAGAAAATAAAATAACAATTTCTAAATAAATACATTTTTTCAAATGCAACACTGCAACCAAAAACAAGTGTCTTCGTGCATGTAATAATATATCGTAATTATTAGGCTAATTTATCAAAAAATAGTCAAAGATAATCAAGTGAATAGCTTTGATCTTGTAAATGTGATAATAGAAATATTCTCATACAAATGGCTGGAGGGGAAGAGGTGGGGATAAGTCCTAAAAGCTGGTCGATAAAAATTCAACTTTCTGTAATATTTCACATTTATTTGTCCAGATAGTATTCAGAATACATTTATCATGATTTAGGAAAGGCCTCATTCTATTATATGTGTTGAATGGAAATTCATACACTATACACTAGTAGTCTTAAAAAGTTTAAAATATTTGTGTTCCTTAAAATAATATCTTATAAAATATCGGCACTGCACACAGTTTAAACTTAAAGGAAGTATAGAGTTTTATTTAGCGACTAGTTAAATGAAAAATGTTTATCAATCGCTCGGAAGTGATAAATATATGCGCCTCTGCGGCTTGGTACCTAGTGCCAGGGCACCGCTAGGATCACCTGTTCCGCTTTTTCTGCAGTTCTGTTAATATTATTTCACTACTTTTTCCTGTCAACCTGGAATATTAATTACTATCTAATTTAATTAGAATTAAACATTTTAATTAGCTCGCCGAAAATCCAAACAATAAAATTAATACATCTGGGATACCATCTATACTAAAAAAAGAAATAGTATATATAAAGTACAACAGACTACTTTCTTAATTTTTTTCCCTTTTTCTCCATTTTAATATTTTCATTATCAGAAATTGTTTAATTGCTAACTAGAGCTATTAATAATAGAAATCATCATAATTGCTGTTGAAATAAAATTTTAGTTTTTATTCAAATCAAGTTTCATTAGTTTTGGCCCAAATCAAGTTCCATTTTTTAACAACTATGCGAAAATTTATTTTGAAAAAGAACCTTTTGACATTTATTTTAGCAGTTGACACGTTTCACATCATTAACCTAACTCATTAATAAATTTAAAAAAAAAAATAATTGTTTAAAAATATTAAAACTTTCAAGAAATTAAATTAAGTTGATCCATATTTAGTAATTACAGGTTTTTATTTTGTCCATACATTTTGCGGGGATTAAAAAAAAAAAAAAAAAAAAAAAACTACATTGAATCGTCCATTTCTTTCTTTCTTTCTTTTTAATCGGCGTTTTTCTTTCAAAACATAAACAAACGAAGTCTCGACGCGAAACCGAACAAGGCATGTGATTTTTTTAACCAATAAACACATTTCGTTCAACCTAGGTCGAGAAACCCCGAGTTGGGTAACTTTCCATCCGAAGTAAACGGTGAATACGAGTTTTCAACTCCCGGTTGAAAATACCAACCTGGGGTTACTGAACCCGCGGTTTAACCCTCGGTCGCTAGTTATTCATGAATACGAGCGTTATTGTGTGATTTGACCCAGTGCTACGTGGGCTTGAACCCTCCAAAGGATAGGCCTTCCCACATTCATGATTGATTACCACCCCTAACCCTGAACTAATCCCTTTTCAAAGACCGAATTCTGCTAAAGAGGTAAGTTTCTGTTAGCAGTGAAATAAGCAAAGGAAATATTTTTCTGAGACGATTTTTAAAAGTTTTTTTTTCGGGGGGCGGGGGGGGGGGAGAGGGGCGAGTATCCCGCATACTCCTACCCCCTTAGCGAGGGTCCTGGATGTATGGAATATACTTCCTCCTGCATTTTACTGGAGTAAAATTATGAAAATTGAATTAATAAATTAAAATTAAAATTCAATTGAATTATAATTGATATAAAATTCAATTAGAAAATGCCTGTTTTAAAATCTCATTTTTCTCCCTCATATCAAGAAAATATATACATATAATTCCAAACCGATCGGGGTGGGGAGATTAGAACACACTACACACACACATTTTGTTGCGCTTATGCATATAGTGCTAGGAGCACGACCGCGGGAGGGATACATATTTAAGTTTCTGTGCAATGATGTACAGGTATTTCTGTGGGAAAAAAAGCCGCATGATTATTTGTAGGCTATACTTCAGTTTTTAAATTATAACTCAATATACACTGGTGTCCAAAATTAAGGACCAGTCACAAAATGCTAATTTTTAAGTAAGCGAATACTCAAAAAGAAATAATATAATTTAAATAATTACTATCTCTACAGCACAACTAGTCCATATAGCATCTCATTCATGTCACACATGATCACAAGTGTCACAGTCACTACGGTGAAACAAAAAATACGAAATTCCACAAGTCTCATTATGAGTTTCAAATGATCCCTATATGTGACTCCACTGAGACGTCAATGTGACTGCTGCTTTGTGACGAGTCACCAGGTGACTTTACAATGTAGTTACATTGTGACTCTGATGTGACTGTCATTTTTAGACTCAATTTCAAAGTCATCATGAACGTGGCATTATGATAAGTCACCAAATAATATCACATTATAGTCACATGGGGACTTTTCACAAAAGAGCAGAATAGTGACTTCACAGTAGTCTCTCTGTCACCTGAAAGTCATCATGTGACTTTAATGTGACATTTGGATACTTATCACAACGTAGCTTTCACGATTACTTTGAAATTGTGTCTGCAGATGACAGTCACATGAGAATCACAATGTAACTACATTGTAAAGTCACATCGTGACTCGTCACAAAGCAGCAGTCACAGTGACGTCTCAGTGGAGTGACATATAGTGATTATTTGAGACTCATAATGAGATGTATGGAATTTCATATTTTTCTGCTTCACCGTAGTGACTGTGACA
This sequence comes from Maratus speciosus, assembly GCA_963932465.1. NCBI lineage: Eukaryota > Metazoa > Arthropoda > Arachnida > Araneae > Salticidae > Maratus > Maratus speciosus. The sequence continues at coordinate 156,435,972 of OZ010787.1, read as the reverse complement.
CTTGTGACCATGTGCGACATGAATGAAATGTTATATGGACTAGCTGTGCTGTAGAGATAGTAATTATTCGAATTATATTATTTCCATTTGGGTATTCGCGTATGTGCAATTGGTCCTTAATTTTGGACACCAGTGTATTCTTACACGTTTGTATAAATATAAATTATGAATCTAGAAAGAAGTCGCCATTAAAAGCTATTTCTATAATTCAGTATTTTCGCCATATATATTATTAAATTTTGATTTGTTAAAAATTGATGAATTTGTTAAATCATGGATCAAATGTTATAATTTGCCATTTTGACGAATATAGATAAAAATGTCGAAGGTCAAAAAGTCAATGGTAAAAAGACAGCAGAAAAAATAGTAGTAATATTTATAAACGAGTGCAATCGGAATTATTTAAAAGATAAATACGTTAAGATCGAAAGAACTCTTTAAAACACCATTTCGTTAGTCTTGCTGCTGTTTTCAAAGTAGTTCTCTGCGCCTGATGAAGAAAGACTAGTTCGTTCGAAGAACTTTGCGCTTCTATTAAAATATTTATGGTGTTTTAAAAAATTGTTTTTATCTTATCATTAGACACCAACGTATTTAATTATTTAATAAATACATTACTCCACATGTTTTAAGTAAAGCATGTGCTAAGCACATTGAAAGTAACATGTACATATCATTATACTAAAGCATACAAATAAATAGGTATTGTGTATTGAAGATGTATTCGCTCATTGGACATGTCCGCTATTTGTTAGGGAGTCCCTGAAAGTTATGAGTGGGGTTGGTTGGTTGGTTGTATTTATGACGGCCAATTATCTGCACGAGGGATATAGGCCCAGGGGAAAGTGCCCTTCGTGGGGGCCTAAGGGAACCTAACCCGCATTAACGCTTGGAAATCCAAGGTTCGAAGAAAACCACGAAAACTCCGAACGATTAGGCCGACGAGCGCGATTGGGCTCGAACCCAGCACCTCCCGTCTACCAACTTCGAGAGCAGAACCTCTCAGCCACTGGTGGGGCTATGAGTGGGGGAGGTGAGGGGGGCTTCAGTTTTCAAAATAAAATACAAACTGTAGATTCTCCCAACTCGCTACATCTATCGCTAATGTATAAGGACAGCAACTTACATGCATTTATAGAAACTTTGACCAATAGTTGCTTGAGGGGAATGAGAAGATGTGATACATGAAATTAACAAAAGAAAAATTTTACATACAGATCTTTTGAAGAAGTTGAAAAAAAAAATCAAATTTGAAATGTTCGCATTATTTACAAAGTACGGGTTGAGGGAGGGGCGGGGGGAGCAGAGTTAAGGCGGTTAACAGAAAATGTGCCTCAGTTTTTTTTTAAGAATTGGTACAAGAAAACATAATTTAAGCAACACGCAGTCAGTGCTCGAAATATTCCGGAGCAAACCGGAATGATATTCTGATTCGTGGAATTTTGACAAATATTGTTCCGGTTCGTGATTGATATTTCCGCTCCAACGTTCATCCGAAAAAAAAAAATGGATAGAATGTTCGGCGATACACTTAACATCACTGTGATAAACACCACACACCACCCATACCACGGCCATGAAGCTATTGTGATAGTTCCTCACCAAATGAACGGCTCACGACACAAATGAGTATTAAATTTTAGTGACCAAATAAATGTGATAGACCACACATCTAAGCTTTTTAAATGTCATCTTTAACGAAGATGGAAGCAGATAAAATTTAGGCCGTACTGGAGACAGTATCGTAGCAATTTAAAAATCATATGGGGGAGGGGGGGGGGGGTGCTCAAATAGTTTTTAACTCAGTATGCTCAAAATAACTAAGAAACTGAGAAAACCAATTAATGATAAAGCACCTTATTAATAAGTAATTATATAGATTAATTAATTATTTAATTTCATTCATAATTAAAAATGTGTATGCGAAATATTTCAAAGTAAACATTATGGAATAAATTAAATTTTACAATTTTGTGAAATATGACAGTAGAGTTCGAAAGAAATATTTCTATAAAAAAGAAACAAAATGCACTTGCAAATTTTGCCATCATAACACAAAGTAGTGCGCTTCGCTGACATTGTGTTCAAAATAGATTCGGCATCTACTTGTATTTCTCCGCAATTGTTTTTTCCGCGATTCTTTGTGAAAATTCGTCTTTTTCGCGATCCTTTGACGAAATTTGCGTTTTTTCAATCATCTGACGAAATTCGCGTTTTTTAGAGATCCTTTGACGAAGTATGCGTGTTTTCGCAATTCTTTAACGAAATTAGAGATTTTTTTTCGTTATTCTTTGACGAAATTGGGGATTTTTTTCTGCGAACGATTGACAAAATTCATTTTTTTTCTTCGACCACTTGTCGAAATTTGCGATAGATTTTGTCTAAATTTTCGGACTAATGGCCGATTTTTTTAAATTTTCGGAACCGAAAGCCTTAAATTGTCGGAAAATTCGGAATAGAACTCTTGACGTTATTTCAAATGGGGGAGGGGATGGGGGGGGGGCTTGAGCCCCCTGAGCCCGCCCTTTTCCTACGCCACTGCCGGAGACAGTATGTAGCTTATTGCGTTATCTGTAACTTTTTTTCTTTATTATTTAGAATCTTGAATGCATTTTTAAAATTACCTTTGCATGGTTAGAATTAAAATTGTCTATGCTTTCAAAAAAAGAAAAAAAAAAATTAGAAAACAGGAATTTTGCTTTTTCAGGATATAGTGTTGGACCCGATGAAAAAAATAATATATTTATATAAATAAAGATACAATAGAGTCCCGCTTACCGAGTTAATATGGACCAAGCTCACCTCGGATAAGCAAAAAACTCGGATTAACCGGATTTACACAAATCGTCAGCCACTAAAGAGATGAAATGTAAAATTTCACTTAATTCATTAATTAGTTCATAGTTTTTTTCAATCGAACTTATACCTTTGGAATAGATAATTTTCGTCTGATGGACTGATGGCTTCCATTGTTATGAAATAACTATTATAAATGAAGTGTTAGGTGAAGATGAAAGAGCAGTCGTAAAAACTCTGATTTTCTGGCCAGAATGGAGAAAAAATGGTAAAAAAAATTATGGACATTTTTTTTCCTATTCTGATCAGAAAATCAGAGTTCTAACTTTTTACGGCTGCACTTTCATCTTTACCTAACACTTCATTTATAATAGCTGTTTTATAATAACGGAAACCATCAGTCCATCAGAACAAAATAACTCGGTTAAAGCGAAAACCCGGTTAAGCGGAACTCTACTGTAGTACAAAACGTATTTCAGTTGTAAGACTTAAAACACACGCTTTTATTTTATATAAAAGTACGTCATTCGCATCCTCTGAAGAGTTCTTCATTTACCATGTTAAAAACATCTATAGAAAAGTATTCATATGACGTCACTAACGCTAAATAATACCGCCCCCCCCCCCCCAAAAAAAAAACAGAAACTCGACCAAAAAAAAAAAAAAATCGGCTATCTAATGATTCACATGGTTCATTTGTTTGTAATATAGATAATTAAATTAAATTTAGTTTATAATAGCTCCATGTTTTATCAGAAATCATTCATTTTTTTTTCAAATTACACGTATTTTAATCATTTTTTTCAGTTTTTATGAGAAAATGGCAACAAAAAGATATAATTGCTATTTTTCCACTATTATTCCTTGATTTTCTACAGAAATGGAATACTTGAGTTGCCAAAATTAAATAAATGGTGGAAAAAACCTCAAAAAAAAAAAAAAAATTAATAATTTAAAAATAAATGGGGATGCAGTTTTCAAACAAATTGCAATAAAAAGTACTTTTTTTTCGAATACGACGGTATAAAAATTGAAAATGTGCGATGCTTAGAAATTTAAAAAATGCAGTAGTGTATTTAACAGTACAATGATACATATGCTTTGTTTTACGGCTAGCTTATACAACGCAACATTATTTTTTGGAGACGACATAAAATAAACTGAGAGGAAGAAATAGCATTCCGGGGCTAAAAATTAGCCAACAATAATTTTGAAATGGTGTTCCTTTTCGTGAAATTTTCCGGTCCTGCATGAAGCAAAAATAAAAATGTTTTTCCAAAGGTGCTTTGATATAAAATTTGGAATCTAAAACTTATTGGTTAGAATTGTTTGGGGTAAGAAAATGTGGATGTTCAGCAAAGCAATGGAAAATTTCCAGATGAAATTAAAGGGTAATTTGTAAATATAAAAGCATGACACTTGCAGGCATGACCATTTAAATAATTTAAAATCAAGTAGATTTTTGTTTTTTCTATTTTTCAAGATATGAATTACATTTTAAGTTATAAGTGGTCGTTTTCCTATTATGACTTTTGTTGGGCTGTCGAGTACAAAAAATCGATTCTAATCGCCAATTTTGACAGCATTTTCTAAAAATTATTTATCGAAAAATAGAAAAAATGTTCGACTTAATTCTTTCTGAATAAGAGCACCTGCCAATTTCATGTGTTTACGAAAAGACATGAATTCAGGAATATGTCCAAAAATAGTCACTTTAGATTTCAACATGATTGAAAAGATTGAGAAGTGCGATTTCTGTCTGGGCAAATGGGTCATTTGCCCAAACAACCATAATTTAAGGTCCCAAACTTAGAAGTAGTTACAGTTTTAATAGGTATACTTTTTTCTTTTTTACTTTATTCAAAAGTATACTTAAGAACCATATCTTAAAAAAAAAAATCATATCTCCATTATTAAATTTGTTTTAATCATACTGTTGTGTGTTGGGTGGGGGGGGGGGGGGGAGTGTAAATTAATAGTTAAATTTTCGTGGTTAAACTATTGATTTTTCCAGCATTTGAACATTAAAAAAAAAGGGGTTTTTGATTAATCACTGTTAGAAGTTCTGTGGTTATCCTCCCCCCCGCCAAGTCTGCATTGATAATGTAGACTTTTATCCCAGGTTTTCCGGCAAAACAAAATTTTGGTGGAGGTACTACTTCAGCTGTTTTGCCAATCTTACACCAGTTTCTTACATCCTCTATATCAGGGATGGCGAACCTATGGCACGCGTGCCAAATTTGGCATGCGATAGAATATTTTCGGCACAGCGGTGAAATCCTAAAACGAAATAGAATTAAGTTAAACAAAATACGCAAACTTTTACGATCTGGGCTTTTCTTTCTTTTTATTATATTAGAAAGCAACTAATTGAATTTATAAACTATTTCAGTGTCGGCTCAATAAGTTATCAAATTTAGAGAAAGTTTGTAGCATATCAAAATAAAAATATCACGCATTAGAAGCAAAATTCCTAGTTATGAAACTAAAGCGACTTGGTATAAAATATATAATCTTCACAATTGTTCGCTCTATTTATTCCCGAGGGTCATTATTTTAGGAAATGATACGAAAATCTTAAATACTAGAAACCCAAACCACTTGTTAGATAACCCGAATTCAGCTAGCATCCTATTAAAAGTGAGTAGGTTGAACACCGTATTAATATTTGGCATAACCGACATCGCATTCAGCCTTTTATTACTTTAAGATATATGTTAGTCTAGATATTAGATGTATATTGCTCCATATTTTTAAATCCCAATGAATAAAAATCTAGAAATTTTGATCTACTAAATTACTTTTTGGTACTTGGCACGTCATGGTCATGTAAAATCTTTTTTGAAAGAAAATGGGCACGGGGATGTAAAAAGGTTCGCCGACCCTCAGGGCCGGCCCAAGACAATTTTGGCGCCCGTGCGAGCTTTCTCTTGGGCGCCCCACACCCCCACACCATCTGTTAAAAATATTTGGTCTTTTTTCACACAATTTTTTAAAATCCTCATAAATTATTCGTTCATAAACTTTTACTCATGCTATTCTTAATTATTTAAGAAATTATTTAAAAAGACTTTAAAATAAATAAACGTATCCATATTTAATCCTATCTTTGAGGTCTGAATTTTATAATAAATATCAATCTCAATATGTAACATTGTGATCCAAAAATTAAACGCGATTCATTATGCCATGGTATAGGACAAAAATAACAATAATTAATTTATTGAAAGAAGAAATTTTATTAGAATAGTTATGTTTATTATTTGGAATATACTCAACAGAGTAGTACTAATAAGTAGCAATTATGTAAGATGAAATCTGTAACCCTGTCTTGTTATTTACTTTCAAGAAAGCATATATTAATTTTATATTTGGTGAGTCGTGAGTTTTAAAATCTTTAAAAAAATGATTTATTGTATTTTATACAATTTAAAAAATTACATGATTCTGGATCAAGCAAAACAAAAACCGCATAAGAATATTCGAATTACAAACGGATCAATTTGAAATTAAAAACAAGAAGAAAAATCATGCGTTAAGCATAGATTATGAAACACTTTCCAGCACTTCTTGAATGCTTTAACAAAACTTCGTTATTTAGGGAAATAAAGTATATAAGAGAACTAAACATTTTAGAAAACGCATAAAACATTTGAAAAACTGATTTCAGCAGTTACCTTCCATAGCAAATATGTATTCCAATTCTTTTGAACATCCCTGTATTTGATCTGTAGATTGATATAGATACTATATGATGGAGAAATTTAGTTTAGCAAGAAAACATATAACAGGTTGAAATTTCTCTTTCAGCAATTTATACTAATAGATGGAAACATACTTGTATACTTTTGTACAACACTGTAGTTAACCTAGTACCTTTATTACACGCCACTATTTATCTAAAGTTTAATTCAAAGTAAAACACTCTTAAAACTACTGAAATCACATTTCTAGAAATTATCATTTATAGACGGTCATGTATCCAATTCTTTGCGTGACCCTGTATATCATTTTAGGTATATTCTACAAACATTTCTTAGTAAACTAAATGAAGTTCAGCGTAAAAATGCATAACTCATTTAAAAACCAACTTTAAACAATTTGCTATCATACCCATTAACCATTACGAATTCTTTTGTGTAGACCTGTATATCAATTAGAGCATTTTTACACACCATATACAATACATACATATAGTGAAACATAAAAGCACATACCATAATTAAAAATGCATTTCCAGCAATCATCGCTAATGTACAGTACTTCGGATACAATATAGTATCTGAAATCTTTTGTGTGTCCCCGTAAATAATGCTATGCACTTCGTATTATACATGAAATAACTTATAGTAAACCTCAGCGACGTATATCAGTTTCATTATACATGAAATAATACAATTGAAATACGCCGGAAAAAATTCCCTCCACCCCTATATCATTATGTAACGGAATCCTTTTGTGTGGCCCTGTAAATGAATAATAACTATTCCTTACACCGCATACTCTACAGAATGCATATTTTAGTGCACTTGATAAATGCATATCAATTTTATTATGTTTGAAAGCATGTAACGTTATTAAAAATCATTTTAAACGATTTTTTCCCATAGGCCGTAATGTAACGGGAAACTTTTGACTGTCCCTGTAAATGAACAAAACGTGCTATAAACTTCATTTGAAATAGGGTTCGTGCTATGGTAGAGGTTACTAACATCCAAAAATTTCAGAACGATCCGAGTATATTTACGGGAGTTAGAGTGCGGACAGACGGCCAGACAAACCGAAGTCATAAACACTTTTCAACTTTGTTGGAAAGTGTTAATGAGTACTTTAACACAAACTCCGATTGATAACTCTGGGTATGCTTTCCACAAAGCTGTGTTTTAGCTACTTGTATACATTGAAAATAATAATAATAATAATAATAGTTTTCTTTGCAGATAGATAATTTCTTTTGAATATAGGTGTGTATAAAATGATTATACCTACATACTCTAACAATGTTTGTGCCAGTTAAACGACGCTTTTTTGGGGGTTTTTTTAGGGGGGGGGGGTAGAATGTGCTTTTTAAAGGTGTATCACATACAGAAAACACGTTCTAATTGCAACAAATAAATTTTACGCCTTTTAAGTAGTCAAAAAAGTAGGTAGAAATTTTACTATAATTATTTTATACATATATGTTGAAAATAAATTACCTATCTTTCAAAAAGCTATTTTTTTACAACGTGTGCAAGTAGTAAAAACCCACGCAAAGTTGAAATTCAATTTGAATCTGTGTTAAAGTATGCGTTATCAATTAATTTCAAATTGACTCGGTTCTAATTTGAATATTTTCACGCAATCTCTTTTTATAGGTTAAAAAATTTGAAAATATATCGAAAACAAGAAAATTGATTTTTTTAGGGTTTAAAACTGATCGTGATCACTACACTAAAATGTTGAATTCTGAAAAGGATTCTCTTATCATAATAAGAATTTTTTATAAATTAGAAAAGTCATTAATCTTTCGAAAAATTCATTTGAAAAAAAGGAAAAAAAAGTCTTGTCTTTAAAATAAATAAGATATGAACACGGATTCTGAAGCACAGTATATAGCATACATTCCGGTCAAGTAGTGATTACACACACACACATAAAGGGGGAAAAAAGGTCTATACAATTGTTGTTTATCTTCAAAATATGCGAGATAATTTCGATTTAAATCTTCCCTAAACATGGCGTAATCATGTAAAGAACAAAATGGGTTTAGAGAAACTTTTTATCTCTTCATTTTTCGGATATAATAAAATATTTTACTAAAGAATGCATTCACACACCTTACACAAGGGGGAAAAAAAGTTTATAATTCTTGTTTATCTTCAAAATATGTGAGATAATTCCGATTTAAAGCCTCCCAAAATATGGCGCCCCCTTCTCTCCATTTAATCATTTGGATTCTCCTTTCAGGTACGTAATGGTGTAAAGAACAAAATGGGTTTAGAGAAACTTTTTCTTTCTTCATTTTTCGGACATAATAAAATATTTCACTAAAGAATGCATTCACACACCACTCACAATGGAAAAAAAAAGGTCTACAATTCTTGTTTATTGTAAAAATATGTGAGATAATTTTGATTTAAAGCCTCCCTAAATATGGCGCCCCCCCCCCTCCTCTCCATTTAATCATTTTGAGGGTCCTGTCAGGTACGTAATCATGTAAGGTACAAAATAGGTTTGAGCTATCTCTAGAAAAATTTAGAGAAATTTTTCGTTCTTCATTTTTCGGACATAACAAAATATTTTACTAAAGAATGCATTCAGACAGAGTCGGCCGGGCGGGGGGCCTACCGATTGGCTTTAGCACTACTAGCCCCTCAGGGGGGGGGGGGGAATCTGCAATTTTTGTTTATCGTCAAAATATGTGAAATAATTTCGCCTTAAAGCTTTCCTAAATTTGGCGCCCCTCGGCTACGGCGCAATTAATTAGTCAAAAGAATTTAGCGCTCCATAAGGAAGCGGAAGAGTTGAATAAGTGGTAGACCTTTTCCAGTTTCAAAGAAGGTAATCTGAGCCTTTAGCTTAAAGAGATTTCTTTAAGGAACGCATACTAACATCCTACGTTCCTCTGATATGTTCATCATAAGTTCTTTGCATTTTACTCAAATAAAGAATACAGAAATCGCTGCATGTGAAAGTTTAGCTCCTTTAAGCACAAAGAAGGTCCCCTGCTCAGCAGATCTACCTAAACCCAACAGATGATTCACACCTGGTTATAGAAAATGTAAAAAAAAAAAAAAAAAAAAAAAAAAGTAGAATCCAAAATTATTTATCGCCGCTCTTTACTCCTACCGCTGGTTGGCGCCCCCCGCGACTAGGCGCCCCGTGCGCTGGCACACTTCGCACACCCCTTGGGCCGACCCTGCTCTATATCATCCTCACCCTCAGAATCCGATGAAGGGGATAAAAATGCTTCATCTGAAGAGTCAATCAAACTTTCTTCTTCTGAATCAGAATGCATTTTATAGCGATATCACGATATTATTATTATTTTTTCTTTAGTTAAGAGAAAAAAGATTTTTTTCAACGTTATAGCTGGAAACAATTTTGTGCATTCATAAACCGTGTAAAAACTGAACTATTGTGAAAGTAATACTGACTCGTTTTTTTCTCAATACAGTGCAATAGCTAATCTGAAAAAAGGCATTCTTAGAAGATCTCTTCCCTGTTTACCTCCCTTATTTATTTTGTCACGGGTGGGGCCTCCTGAGAAGTTTATTGCTTTGCGGTATAGTACCTTTCAAAACACGGGAGTTGGGAGGCATGTAAGACACCCGCACTGTCAGTTCTATGGAACAAAGTGTCACTATGTTTTAAACACTACCCCCACTTTTGTTTTTTGAGTGTGGTTTTTTAGTCAGATGCAGGTTATTTTATGAAAGAATTTCCGCTTCCTACTAAAAGAGCTATCCTAGATTGGTATTTTAGTATTGTTTGGTCTATAGTATCATTTGACTATTTGATCGTTGCAATTTCAATCTGTGTTAATACCATGATTTTAAAATTTTCTCCCACAGGTGAATTATAGTAATAACACCATTTTAATCATTTTATATGTGAATTTCTCTAAACAAACATGTACCGTAAAGTACCGAAAGTAAGCCCCCTTTAGCAGACAAGATATTTTAATGATTATAGGAGGGGCTTATAATTGGAACTGTAGAAATTGAAAGAATGGGGGAAAAGGCAGGTCAGGGGGGGGGGTGCGGTATATTTGGAATTTATGAAATTTCACTGGATCTTTACAATTTTCAAAATAAAACCAGATCAAATTAATATTGTTTGGTTTTAATATCCCCTCCCATAGGAGCTAAATAGTTTCCATTAATAAAAATAATAAATTAATAAAACAAACTCGTATAAAATAATTAAATTAGATATCAAAGAAATATGAACAGAAATTATAAAACTTAAACTCTATATAAATATTATTTATTAAATCTTAGTGCATAAAAATGAAGGAAAAGATTAATAGTACACTTTGAAAAAAATATTCTTTTCAAAGGTATTGTAGCGTGCATAGCGAAGTATGCCATTCAATGATATTTCATAAGATATATTCATTAGGGAGATATGGAAACAAAAAACTGAAAGAATTTCCAGTAAAAAACTTGAAGATGAGGTCTTATAAATGGCACTTTTTCAAAAACGGAATAATTAACATATATGAGGAGGGCCGTTTTCGGACTTTCGGTATTTCGGCCGCTTACTTTCGGTACTTTACGATACATATACACGGTATAGTTTTAAAGTTACACTAAAATTTGAATAAAATTTGAGCAGCAATTATAAATTAGAAAATATTTTTAAAGTGTAATATTAATTTGGGTTTTTGATATTTTAATTATTATTACACAGCAAAAGTGATGCAAGTAAGAAAAAAGAAATTAAAAAAACGCTTTTAAGTATTTAGTATTATAGTTAAATGAAAAAACATTGAAATACTTTTTAAAAAGAAAAGAAAACAAAAAATAAATAAATAAAAAGAAAAGAACGCATGTATTCATTTAAACAATAAATGCAACATTGCAAATTTTTTGAAATACTAATAATTATTATAATGGAATATAATCTTATGGCAAAGAATGATAAAATAAAATAAGTAAACACTGATATTCTATGAATTTTTCTAATTCCACACAAAAAACTATAACTCTTGTACTGTATATATTCTATGAATTCACCATAGTATCTGTTTCGAAATATAATGCTATTCTTATCCATTTACAGAAAACGTAATTCTCTAAGGCATTTTTCAACCAAATCTCTAAAAGCATTCGACTACAATAAACTACTTGACAAATAGTCCACGCCTATTATGTAGTGGAAAGAAGGAGTGGTTGATTTCGTTTTCATTCTGTCAGCACGAGCATTATTCTTTCTTTATCTGATTATATTTTAATATATATACATATAATTTGGAGTATTTTTATTTCTATGACTAAAATGTATATATATCCTTGCTTTGTTTTAGTGGAATCGAATCACAAGCATTTTTTTTCCTCTCTTTGCTGTCACCGTAATCAAAATAGATGTTTGGCGAAGAAAGAAAAATCGCCAAGCGCGAAATCCTCCTATGAACTTATGTGGGCAGTAATAGAGTCGTTTCGTAAACTCCGCGTAGATGATATGGTGTAATGGGTAAATCACATATCTAGTAATTCAAAGGTGGCGGGTTCGATCCCGCCTTTTATAATTTTGTTTATTTCTTTATTGATTTGTTACCAGTTACTCTGATTTTTTTTTAAATCGATTCTTGTCAATAAAACTAAGTTTTAATATTTAATTTTATTTATTTATATATTTCTTTTTAATAATTTATTATTTGATAAATAAAATATTATAATTTTTTAGATCGGTTCTTCTTAATGAAACTGAGTTTTAATATTTAATATCACCCAAGGACTATACTTTAATAATTAAAAAGAAACATATATTTTAATGCAAAAACATCGAATAAAATTACATTAAAATATTTTTGTAGTAATTTTAATAACATAAAAATATCTAATTACTAAAAATAACTGAATGTAATTTTATATGATGGGGAAGGGATGTCAGAGGAAATTAAAGGTGGAAATTTTGTGAAGTGTAAATTTAGTAGATAATTTTTTGTTCTTCGGTCTTCTTACTGTACAATACAAAATAGAGCGGAAAAAAAAGGAGTTACAAAAAATTAAATGAAGTTGACCTCTCCATTCGACAAATAAATCTCTGCTATCAGTCGTCATTGTGGAGCGATCGATTATAATTAAAAATGTAATATAAGGAAAACTAAAAACGATATTCGATTCGAAAGAACTGGAATATAAAATTTCATGCATGACTACCTGCAAATTTCATGCATTTTAAGACGCACAATGAAATCCTGAATGTGTGACTTCGTGAAATATATTAATTTATATAATTATTTATTAATTTCCTAGGCATCCTTAGAATAAATTGTGCACGGAGATAAGCAATATACATTTTAGAGGGGGATTATACATTTTTTTTTTTCATTTTGTTTCCTATGCAAGTGTAAGGAGTGTAAGAAATAAAGTTTTTTATGTAATGTCGGATGAAGTAAATGTTTTCATTTTGCACCAAATATATGTATGAGCTAAGTTCTAAACCTTAACCTCAAAATCCCCCCCCCCCCCCACCAAGAAAAAATATAAATATTTATGGCCGTTAAATTCCCATAGTTTTAAAAAGTAACACTAAAAATCTCCTGAAAATATAGAAAGAATTTTTTTTTAATATATTGTAAAATAATATTAAAATACATAAGTAGCGTGGTTTTGAGAGTTTGGCGCCCTCTGCGTTGCGTCCGTGGTGGCCTGTGGTGGATGTGGTGCCCTGTGGTGTGAAGTGGTGGCGCGCGCGCGCTGATAAGAGTCGGTGGGGTGGAAACGCATGTTGGTGGTGGGAGAGGTGTTGTCGGGAAACTGATAAGAACTTGTCTTACAGTATGAGGGTATTTATTTTATTTTGAGGAGATAGAAATTTTTCAAGGAAATTTTTTTTTCGATTTTTATTTTAACGGAACTTTATTTTACGAATTTTATTTTTCGAATATAATTTTATTTTCAGGTGTTAGAAAAATTTTGCGAATTGAATTTATTTTACGAATTTTATTTTAGGTGTTAGAATTATTTTTTTCTTTTTAAAAATTACTTAGAGATAGAAATTATTTGCGAATTGAATTTTTTTTCGAATTTTATTTTAACGGAACTTTAATTTTATTTTACGAATTTTATTTTTCAAATTTAATTTTATTTTCATGTCTTAGAAAATTTATTTTACGAATTTTATTTTTCGAACTTATTTTTATTTTCAGGTGTTAGAAAATTTTTGCTAACTGAATTTATTTTTCGAATTTTATTTTGAGGAAATAGTCTCTTATAGTACGAAGGTATTTTATTTATTTTCGAATTTTATTTGAGGAGATAGAAATATTTCAAGAAAATATTTTTATTTTGCAAAGTTTATTTAGCAGAGTTAGAAAATATTAGAGAATAATTTTATTTTAACGGAACTTTATTTTTATTTTACGAATTAAATTTTAGAGATGTTAGAATTATTTTAGGAACTTTTATTTTTAGATGTTAGAAAATTTTATGCGAATTGAACTTTATTTTAAGGGAGATAGAAAATTTTTTCGAATTTTATTTTGAGGAAATAGAATTATTTTGCGAACTTTATTTTTATTTTAGAGGAAATAGATTTTTGTTTTGAGAAGAATTGCTATTTTATTTATTTAACGGAACTTTGAAAATTCGCGGGAATTCATTTTTATGTTGGTATTTAGTGGAGATACTCAATTTTCAATGGATGACTTTCTTCGAGAAGAGGTATTTTTGCGTGATGTATTATCATGTTCGTGTTAATTTTTGGACGATGTGTACTTTAACGTGGGGATAGCTTAATTGAAATTTATTTTGTTTGCATGCGCATAGAAAATATTTTAGTTGATTTTGATAAACGCCATGGGAAAGATTGATTTTTTTCAATTTTAATTCAACAGCAAATACAAAATTGACTGGAAATGATTGTAACAACATTTTTAAACCAATCATGTTTGTGCATTTATAATTTCCTGCACTCGTTAGATACAAAATTTATGCGAACTTTATTTTTATTTTAGAGGAAATAGAAGTTTTTGAGAAGAATTGCTATTTTATTTTTTTTAACGGAACTTTGAAAATTCGCGGGAAAGAATTTTATTTTGGGGAACTTAATTTATTTCATGGTCTTAATTTAGAGGAAATATTTTTGATTTCGAACTTAACCTATTTTTCAGGAAAGTGTTTTCTTATTTTGAGAACTTTTATTTATTATTTTTCGTAAATAATAGATGTGTGTTGAAAATTGGGAGGATTTGTTTTAGAATAGAGTAATATTTTGGAATTGCAAAATTATTTGATTTATTATGTTTTTAAAATAATATGAAATAAATGCTTACTTGAGGCTCCCATGAGGAGAAAATAGATCTTGCGCATTCATCGACTTCAGGTTGTAAACGAAATTAACGCTCACAAATTATAAAAATACGGAAGAAATATTATTTCAACTATGTAGCATAAAGATTTTACACCAATGCAGATGTTAATGAATTCCTACAGATGTCGTGATGCTTCTGTTTATCTCAGTCGAAGTAGAAAATCTGACTTGCACGCACTTTTAGAGCAGATAACATTTGAGTTGCCATTTTTAAATTACAAGTGTTTTATTATAATAGCATTGCCACATTTCGACAAAAGTCTCTTATCAACTGGCTTAGTATGACGCCAAGGATAGCCTCGTTCCCAAATAAAGTAATCTCGAACATGAATTTTATCAAAGTTCACCCCTTTTTCGCAGACAGAAATACTGCACACTAATGATAACATCTGTTTTTAATACCACTCAATGACCGGCAGATTAACTTAGAGTAAAGCGGTATGTGTTATCATTTTGCAGTGGTGACATTCAGCCTATGCGGGTGACACCCAGTCTAAGCTTCTTGTTTGTGGTGGACCACTATAACGCATTATGCTTTTCGAGTGAATTTATTAAAACTAGATTATTTAAAGTAAATACAAAGGTTTTAAAACTTGCAAGACTATAATTTATTTAAAAGATTCTTTCTTTTAAATGAATGGACATTTGAAAAATTTTGCGGAAAGATTTTAATTTTGTGAACTTATTTATTTTTTTCGATTTAAATTTTCATATATACATTCTTCGAGAAGGAATGTATATTTTTAGATGCGTTAGTTTTAGATAAGTTATATATATGACATGCATTAAAATTAAATTTGTAAATTTAAATAATAATAATAATAATGACAACATTGAAATAATAATGAAATAATAATAATAATAACAATGAAATAATAATAATAATAACAACATTGAAATAATAACAATAACGACAACATTGAAATAATAATAATAATAAGCAAAAGAAATATTTCGTTAGTTGAAAAATAAAGTTTTCTCTTTAGAGTTGATATATATTTTTCAGTGCTTACTATCTATTCACATATTTATCGATGTGTTAGATCTTTTCAGAAAATTGATTTGATTTTTGCGTAATGTTTGTGAGAAAAAATTTTTCTTCTAAGGGAATCATTTGAAGTTTCTTTTATACAATGCCATGGTTCGACTTCGGAAATAATTTTACTTATTACATAAAAGGAATTTTTCACACTTCTGCTTGAAGAATCGCTTATGTTAGAGTTGAAACAAAGCAACTTAAAGATTAAATAATTCACTTTTAGACATTCTGCGCATTTTCAGTAAGCATTAAATAAATTTTCAGGAATAAAGGTCACGAAATTTCTGTTAACCTCACTCGCCAATCATCTTACGTGATTTAGGTCACGTGACTAGCAAAATATTTTAAACCAATCAGGGTTGAGTATTTATAATTTTCTGCACACGCGCGCCCTCTATGATTGTATAAATTTGCATGGAAGGAAGTAATTTCACCATTCTGTGTATTGTCATTGAAATGTTAGAACCTGCTCAAGTGATTCAGTTGTTTTAATTTTTGTCGTAATGGAACGAAGCATGCAATCATCTTTGTTAAGTGTTGCTGATAACTCCAACTCGAAAAGTCAACCCTTATCATCAGGATTTAAGAATCAAGACATGGAATTTTTATCGTCACCTGTTTCGAATGATGTGAAACCTTCTTCATAGAAACAGAAGTTACCCTTCGTGTGTACTACTTGCAACCAAGGCTTTTCCAGAAAGTTTGTGTTGATTAGACATATGAAATCTCACCTCAAGAAAAAACCATTTGTTTGTGATTTGTGCGAAAAATCTTTCGTTCAAAATAGTCATTTACAACGACATAGGTGGATTCATTCGAAGACCCCTATGATGTATAAGTGTGATTTTTGCAATGACGCATTTTCAAGAAAATATGACTTATTAAGGCACAAAAAGAGTCACAAGACCCCCGAACAACATAGTTGTGATGTCTGCAGTGCCATGTTTTCGAGAAAGCCTGACTTATTTAGACACAAGAAGAGTCATAAGATACCTATACAATATAGTTGTGATCTTTGCAGTGATGTATTTTCGAGAAAATATGACTTATTAAAACATAAGAAGACTCATGTGAAGTCCACCCCAAAATATCCATGTGATGAATGTGATGAAAGTTTTACTAACAAAAGTGTTTTACTCAGACATAAACGCACTTCACACAAGGTTTTACCCAAACAAACTGATTCTTCGGTAAATGATGCCTTGTTTGAAAAAGTGAAGCATTTTCAAAGACAAAATGCTCTTAATTCGCTTTCTGTAATTAATCTCACACCTGACGAAGGGAATGATAAAGACTTACACATATTTTTTAATAGTATAAGATCAGATCTTTTGAATGAATTGCATTATCAAATGGCAGAAAAAAACTCATTGAAATGGTATACAACAGTTCATGTGGTTGTTAGCCGTTTAACACATGATGGTGAAATGGACTATGCTACTCCCTTTTTCCGTTCAAGAGCAACTCTGGAGATGACGAATGATAATATACCTCTACATATTGAGGAAGCATTTGCCAAAATGAATAACTCCTTTGAAAAGTTCACGCAGCAAGGTACTGGATGGATGTTAGATAGAATTTTGAATTTAGAAGTGTATTCAGCTAAACTTGGCATGTATTAAAACTTGTAAATCCTGTTTAAACTCTGTTTACTTATGTACTTGATATTGTAACTTTGAAAATAAATAATTTGTGAGTGACTATGCTTCGTGTTTTGTATTTTTTTCACATATTAACATACTTTACTATTATCATATATTATGTAAATTACTTTTAACATCTGAATTGGTTACAAACACTATAATCTGAGTTCAAAAACATTTATTATATCACACATAAATCTCTTATATTGCAAAAATAAAATTCATTTGAAAAATGAATGCTAAAGATTAGAATTCTATAGAGATTAATTTGACATATCAAAAATCCACTTACTTGAAATTCATCTTCTTCGAACAGCGACTCATCGTATAATAAGAAAAATAAAAGATGGCGTATTCTTTATCAGTTAGAAAACCACGTGACTTCCATCTTCCAGGTGAGTGGCTGATAATGCATTTGTCCTTCAAAGGGCAAACACGTTATTCGTTATCAACGACGTTAGTAGGCGATAAGAATAGCTAGACTTTTGTGGTGTATAGCATTGCTATCCGAAGCTTGTTTGAACTTGCTTATACTACCTTGCCTGTAATGTAAGTTTATTTTTAATTACTTAGATATTTAAAATCACCAACTGTTAATTGTAATTAGATCATTAATTGATTTTTATAATAATAAGTGATTTATTTTTATATTGTTTAAATTTCATTAAGTGTTGATCTTAGAAATAACTTAAGTTTCTTTAAATTTCATTCACTTAAGTCTTTAAAATTTTGTTTTGTATGTTGGAAATTATTTCAAAGTATTGAATGATGCATTTGTGAAACAGACCATTCCTAGAAAATGAGTCTTGAAAAATATTCACGAAAATTATTTGTCTTGAAAATTTTTGAAAGACATGAAAATATCTCGAAGAAATATTTGACTTGTAAAATAATTGAAGAATTGAAAATGATTTCATTGCTCGAAGTTGAGTTGAAAAATATTCACAAAAATTATTTGAGTTGTAAAATATTTGAAAACGTTTTCATTGAATAAGAACTTGGTTTCTTGAAAACATATACTTAATTTTTAAAAATTTCACGAAAATTGCATGCTTGGTAGAATGAACGAGGAGAACCACCCTTGGTTTTTTTCAAGTTTTTGAACACTTTCATAGTTGAAAGAACAATGAGAGTCCCTAGTTTCATGAGAAGATATGCATGTTTCCTAAAAATTTTAGGAATTGAACATTTGCTTGGAAGAATAAATGATGAGAGTTCATGGTTACCTTTTATGAACTCATTCGTGAAAAACCTTTCTTGATACATCATGGTATCTGAGTCATGCTAGTTTGTTTTGAAAATCTATTTAATGACATGATTTTGTAGGAAAAAAGAATGAATGTCCTTGTTTTCTGAGGAGGTTTATTTGATTAATGCTCATAAATATTGCATGAGTTGAACTCACATTTGGAAAAAAGAACATGAGAGTCCTTAGTTTCATGAGAACATATGTATGTTTCCTAAAAATTATATGAATTGAACACTTGCTTCGAAAAAAGAAAGATGAGAATCTTGGAAGGTTAGAAGGTTTGCTTGATTTCTTAAAAGTTTTTGGTAAATGCATGGGTCAAACACATGCATGAAAGAAATAATGATGATAGTCCTTGGAAAATTCATGAGAACTAATTTAAAAAATATTTGTTAGTTAACAAAGCAAAGTTTTTGCAAAAATAAGTTAAACAAATTTAGTTTAGAAAAAAAATTAAGTTAAAAATTTTTAAAGGTTTGAAAAAAAAATTAAATTAAGAAAAAAGAAATTTTAATTAAGAAAAATAAATTAAGTAAAGAAAAAAATTATAGTTTAGAAAATAAATTACGTTAAGAAAAATATTACAAGGTTGAATGTTTGTAAAATTGGATTGTTTTCTGATTTAACTCATGAATGAATTCATCCTACCATTCAATTGTTTACCCTGGCAACCATATGTTTATTCATCACCTAACCAACCAACCAAATTCTTACCACACCAATCGATTATTCATAGTATTAACACTTTATTTCTGCACAAGTGCGGAAACTAAACCGATGATAGAATAGAATGTTGTAAGTTGATGATGACCAATATTTTCGAAAAGATAAACTTAGACTTAGAAACTCATTTAACATCGAGTTGGAATGAAAATTTGCAACGTTTTTGCAATTGCCACGAAAACTCACTTAAGCATTTTTGGATATATATATATAAATCACCTCAATATTATATTCAAATTAATTAAATTGTCACTGTTTCATATTAGTTTGAAAGTAATTAGAAATATTTCTAGGTTAACTAGGTTTGATGGTATTCCAACTTAAACATTTCTTTGACAGATTTTCTATTTAAACCTTGTCTAACTAACCTTTTACAATTTTCAATTCAACTTAGTTTCATGAGATTTACCTGCGAAACTTTAAATTCTGCTATTCAGTTTAGTTATCAATTTCAAATTATTTTTAAAAGTTTTATTATTGTTTGAAAAATAATTATGTACTCTAATACCTGTATTTTAAAACATTTAAACTCTAACATCTAACAAATCTAAAATTATAATATATTCATCACTTACCTAATGCACTAGCTTGCTCAAGACAAGTGCGTTTAACAGGATGACTTTAAGTGAAATGGCAGACCCTTATCGTGAAACAGGATATCACGTGACAACTTCCTCCCGCTTCATTGGTTGAGGATGCAATCACGTGATTCCTTATCTGCAGCATGACTCGACGATAAGAACAAATCTGAGAAGCCACATTCACGCCATTTTATCACTCTTTTCGGGTGAGTACCCATGCAGGTTTGTCTTTGCTGTCCGTCCCTTGTATAATCAGGTCAAATCATGTTTTAACATGTCTGAAGTTGTCTAAACATGTTATTGCTTCTTACTTATCCTAAAATGCAAGTTTATTTACGAAAGAAATGTATATATTTATATTTTTGTTAGATTAGATAATTGAAATAAACAATTGCTAAGTATAATTAAATCACTTCCGTTAATTAATAGTTATTAATTAAAATAATAATGATTTATACATGAACTAATTTATAATACATATAATATCGATTTTAGAAATAACTTAAGTTTTCTTTGCAAGGAAAAAGAATAATTTAAATATATATGAGTGTTAGAAAATTCTTATGTGAGAAAACTGGAAAGGAAGATAGATGACACCCTTTGGATATATCTTGAAAACTCAGACATGAAAAATATGATTTCTTTTAACTCTTGAAAAATGTATGATTAGTGTTTGCTTGAAATATCCAAGGTCTCTCATCATTTTTTCTTTCAAGTTTTCTCACATAAGAATTTTCTAACACTCATATATATTTAAAGGTAACCATGAACTCTCATCATTTATTCTTCCAAGCAAATGTTCAGTTCCTAAAATTTTTAGGAAACATGCATATCTTCTCATGAAACTAGGGACTCTCATTGTTCTTTCAACTATGAAAGTGTTCAAAAACTTGAAAAAAACCAAGGGTGGTTCTCCTCATTCATTCTACCAAGCATGCAATTTTCGTAAAATTTTTAAAAATTAAGTATATGTTTTCAAGAAACCAAGTTCTTATTCAATGAAAACGTTTTCAAATATTTTACAACTCAAATAATTTTTGTGAATATTTTTCAACTCAACTTCGAGCAATGAAATCATTTTCAATTCTTCAATTATTTTACAAGTCAAATATTTCTTCGAGATATTTTCATGTCTTTCAAAAATTTTCAAGACAAATAATTTTCGTGAATATTTTTCAAGACTCATTTTCTAGGAATGGCCTGTTTCACAAATGCATCATTCAATACTTTGAAATAATTTCCAACATACAAAACAAAATTTTAAAGACTTAAGTGAATGAAATTTAAAGAAACTTAAGTTATTTCTAAGATCAACACTTAATGAAATTTAAACAATATAAAAATAAATCACTTATTATTATAAAAATCAATTAATGATCTAATTACAATTAACAGTTGGTGATTTTAAATATCTAAATAATTAAAAATAAACTTACATTACAGGCAAGGTAGTATAAGCAAGTTCAAACAAGCTTCGGATAGCAATGCTATACACCACAAAAGTCTAGCTATTCTTATCGCCTACTAACGTCGTTGATAACGAATAACGTGTTTGCCCTTTGAAGGACAAATGCATTATCAGCCACTCACCTGGAAGATGGAAGTCACGTGGTTTTCTAACTGATAAAGAATACGCCATCTTTTATTTTTCTTATTATACGATGAGTCGCTGTTCGAAGAAGATGAATTTCAAGTAAGTGGATTTTTGATATGTCAAATTAATCTCTATAGAATTCTAATCTTTAGCATTCATTTTTCAAATGAATTTTATTTTTGCAATATAAGAGATTTATGTGTGATATAATAAATGTTTTTGAACTCAGATTATAGTGTTTGTAACCAATTCAGATGTTAAAAGTAATTTACATAATATATGATAATAGTAAAGTATGTTAATATGTGAAAAAAATACAAAACACGAAGCATAGTCACTCACAAATTATTTATTTTCAAAGTTACAATATCAAGTACATAAGTAAACAGAGTTTAAACAGGATTTACAAGTTTTAATACATGCCAAGTTTAGCTGAATACACTTCTAAATTCAAAATTCTATCTAACATCCATCTAGTACCTTGCTGCGTGAACTTTTCAAAGGAGTTATTCATTTTGGCAAATGCTTCCTCAATATGTAGAGGTATATTATCATTCGTCATCTCCAGAGTTGCTCTTGAACGGAAAAAGGGAGTAGCATAGTCCATTTCACCATCATGTGTTAAACGGCTAACAACCACATGAACTGTTGTATACCATTTCAATGAGTTTTTTTCTGCCATTTGGTAATGCAATTCATTCAAAAGATCTGATCTTATACTATTAAAAAATATGTGTAAGTCTTTATCATTCCCTTCGTCAGGTGTGAGATTAATTACAGAAAGCGAATTAAGAGCATTTTGTCTTTGAAAATGCTTCACTTTTTCAAACAAGGCACCTTTTACCGAAGAATCAGTTTGTTTGGGTAAAACCTTGTGTGAAGTGCGTTTATGTCTGAGTAAAACACTTTTGTTAGGAAAACTTTCATCACATTCATCACATGGATATTTTGGGGTGGACTTCACATGAGTCTTCTTATGTTTTAATAAGTCATATTTTCTCGAAAATACATCACTGCAAAGATCACAACTATATTGTATAGGTATCTTATGACTCTTCTTGTGTCTAAATAAGTCAGGCTTTCTCGAAAACATGGCACTGCAGACGTCACAACTATGTTGTTCGGGGGTCTTGTGACTCGTTTTGT
The DNA here is from genome assembly GCA_963932465.1 of Maratus speciosus. Lineage (NCBI taxonomy): Eukaryota > Metazoa > Arthropoda > Arachnida > Araneae > Salticidae > Maratus > Maratus speciosus. The sequence continues at coordinate 156,413,177 of OZ010787.1, read as the reverse complement.
GTTTTAATAAGTCATATTTTCTTGAAAATGCGTCATTGCATAAATCACACTTATACAATACAGGGGTCTTCGAATGAATCCTCCTATGTCGTTGTAAATCACTATTTTGAACGAAAGATCTTTCGCACAAATCACAAGCAAACGGTTTTTTCTTGAGGTTGAGATTTCATATGTCTAATCAACACAAACTTTCTGGAAAAGGCTTGGTCGCAAGTAGTACACACGAAGGGTAACTTCTGTTTCTTCAATTCTGATGAAGAAGGTTTCACATCATTCGAAACACGCAACGATGAAAATTCCATGTCTTGATTCTTTAATCTCGGTGATAAGGCTTGACTTTTCGAGTTGGAGTCATCAACAACACTTAACAAAGATGATTGCATGCTTCGTTCCATTATGACAAAAATTAAAACAACTGAATCACTTGAGCAGGTTCTAACAATTCAATGACAATACACAGAATGTTGAAATTATCTCATTCCACGCATATTTATACAATTATAGGGGGCGCGCGTGTGCAGAAAATGCTAAATACTCAACCCTGATTGGTTTAAAATATTTTGCTAGTCACGTGACCTAAATCACGTAAGATGATTGGCGAGTAAGGTTAACAGAAATTTCGTGACCTTTATTCCTGAAAATTTATTTAATGCTTACTGAAAATGCGCAGAATGTCTAAAAGTAAATTATTTAATCTTTAAGTTGCTTTGTTTCAACTCTAACATAAGCGATTCTTCAAGCAGAAGTGTGAAAAATTCCTTTTATGTAATAAGTAAAATTATTTCCGAAGTCGAACCATGCCATTTTATAAAAGAAACTTCAAATGATTCCCTTAGAAGAAAAATTTTTTCTCACAAACATTACGCAAAAATATAAATCAATTTTCTGAAAAGATCTAACACATCGATAAATATGTGAATAGATAGTAAGCACTGTAAAATATATATCAACTCTAAAGAGAAAACTTTATTTTTCAACTAACGAAATATTTCTTTTGCTTATTATTATTATTATTTCAATGTTGTCATTATTATTATTATTTCAATGTTGTTATTATTATTATTATTTCATTGTTATTATTATTATTATTTCATTATTATTTCAATGTTGTCATTATTATTATTATTATTTAAATTTACAAATTTAATTTTAATGCATGTCATATATATAACTTATCTAAAACTAACGCATCTAAAAATATACATTCCTTCTCGAAGAATGTATATATGAAAATTTAAATCGAAAAAAATAAATAAGTTCACAAAATTAAAATCTTTCCGCAAAATTTTTCAAATGTCCATTCATTTAAAAGAAAGAATCTTTTAAATAAATTATAGTCTTGCAAGTTTTAAAACCTTTGTATTTATTTTAAATAATCTAGTTTTAATAAATTTACTCGCAAAGCATAATGCGTTATAATGATCCACCACAAACAAGAAGCTTAGACTGGGTGTCACCCGCATAGGCTGAATGTCACCACTGCAAAATGATAACACATACCGCTTTACTCTAAGTTAATCTGCCGGTCATTGAGTGGTATTAAAAACAGATGTTATCATTAGTGTGCAGTATTTCTGTCTGCGAAAAAGGGGTGAACTTTGATAAAATTCATGTTCGAGATTACTTTATTTGGGAACGAGGCTATCCTTGGCGTCATACTAAGCCAGTTGATAAGAGACTTTTGTCGAAATGTGGCAATGCTATTATAATAAAACACTTGTAATTTAAAAATGGCAACTCAAATGTTATCTGCTCTAAAAGTGCGTGCAAGTCAGATTTTCTACTTCGACTGAGATAAACAGAAGCATCACGACATCTGTAGGAATTCATTAACATCTGCATTGGTGTAAAATCTTTATGCTACATAGTTGAAATAATATTTCCTCCGTATTTTTATAATTTGTGAGCGTTAATTTCGTTTACAACCTGAAGTCGATGAATGCGCAAGATCTATTTTCTCCTCATGTGAGCCTCAAGTAAGCATTTATTTCATATTATTTTAAAAACATAATAAATCAAATAATTTTGCAATTCCAAAATATTACTCTATTCTAAAACAAATCCTCCCAATTTTCTATACACATCTATTATTTACGAAAAATAATAAATAAAAGTTCTCAAAATAAGAAAACACTTTCCTGAAAAATAGGTTAAGTTCGAAATCAAAAATATTTCCTCTAAATTAAGACCATGAAATAAATTAAGTTCCCCAAAATAAAATTCTTTCCCGCGAATTTTCAAAGTTCCGTTAAAAAAATAAAATAGCAATTCTTCTCAAAAACTTCTATTTCCTCTAAAATAAAAATAAAGTTCGCATAAATTTTGTATCTAACGAGTGCAGGAAATTATAAATGCACAAACATGATTGGTTTAAAAATGTTGTTACAATCATTTCCAGTCAATTTTGTATTTGCTGTTGAATTAAAATTGAAAAAAATCAATCTTTCCCATGGCGTTTATCAAAATCAACTAAAATATTTTCTTTGCGCATGCAAACAAAATAAATTTCAATCAAGCTAGCCCCATGTTAAAGTACACATCGTACAAAATTAACACGAACATGATAATACATCACGCAAAAATACCTCTTCTCGAAGAAAGTCATCCGTTGAAAATTGAGTATCTCCACTAAATACCAACATAAAAATGAATTCCCGCGAATTTTCAAAGTTCCGTTAAAAAAATAAAATAGCTATTCTTCTCAAAAACTTCTATTTCCTCTAAAATAAAATAAAGTTCGCAAATTGAGTATCTCCACTAAAATAAAGTTCAATTTGCATAAAATTTTCTAACATCTAAAAATAAAAGTTCCTAAAATAATTCTAACATCTCTAAAATTTAATTCGTAAAATAAAAATAAAGTTCCGTTAAAATAAAATTATTCTCTAATATTTTCTAACTCTGCTAAATAAACTTTGCAAAATAAAAATATTTTCTTGAAATATTTCTATCTCCTCAAATAAAATTCGAAAATAAATAAAATACCTTCGTATTATAAGAGACTATTTCCTCAAAATAAAATTCGAAAAATAAATTCAGTTAGCAAAAATTTTCTAACACCTGAAAATAAAATTAAGTTCGAAAAATAAAATTCGTAAAATAAATTTTCTAAGACATGAAAATAAAATAAAATTCGAAAAATAAAATTCGTAAAATAAAATTAAAGTTCCGTTAAAATAAAATTCGAAAAAAAAATTCAATTCGCAAATAATTTCTATCTCTAAGTAATTTTTGAAAAGAAAAAAATAATTCTAACACCTAAAATAAAATTCGTAAAATAAATTCAATTCGCAAAATTTTTCTAACACCTGAAAATAAAATTATATTCGAAAAATAAAATTCGTAAAATAAAGTTCCGTTAAAATAAAAATCGAAAAAAAAATTTTTCCTTGAAAAATTTCTATCTCCTCAAAATAAAATAAATACCCTCATACTGTAAGACAAGTTCTTATCAGTTTCCCGACAACACCTCTCCCACCACCAACATGCGTTTCCACCACCACCAACTCTTATCAGCGTGCGCGCGCGGTGCGCCACCACTTCACACCACAGGGCACTACATCCACCACAGGCCACCACGGACGCAACGCAGAGGGCGCCAAACTCTCAAAACCACACTACTTACATAAATATATGAATATATTTTATCTAAGCGCAAGGCATATTAAACCATTGGGCCGAATTTCCGCAGGTCCAATTGGACCGAATTTCCGGACGCGACACCGCAGAAAAGGGAAACGTTGCCTTCTGATACAGCAATAATTTATAATTCAAGTTACAATTCATTTATCAGAAAAATAAAAAAACTGTTACACTGAAAATCCCTTCAATAATCGTACCTGAAGAATCGTGCTTTTATGTTTAAAAATGATTCAAAAAGTTTCGCGTTGTTCAATGGGGGAGTTCTTCTTTAGTGAATCGCCTTATGTAAATTAAAGATAGAGACAACCAATATAAATTGAACACAAGTTTTTTTTTTTTTTCAAAGTATTTCACAATTTTTTTCTTTTTTTCCTCAGGAATTTTGAAGGTTGTTGTCAAATTCAAACTAATTACTTTCTACCATAATCAAGAGGTTATTTTTAACCGCAGATACATACGAATTTGCAAATATTCTTTTCGGTTGTAAGAAATCGAATTGCTTTTCTGGTTTTCGATAAATAGAAAAGTCTTCTCCTAAAATGGCAATAAGAATTGCACATTCTGTCAATTTGTAAGGCACTACAGTCATGAAAAGTTCGTCATAGTAAGTAATGGATTGTAATTGCAGGTGCGACAAATTTTTAGGAAAATGGAAAACGCAGTGCAATTGTTTGGCACTTGAATAGTAATATCTAAAAATTTCATGCATTTCTGTGTAAAAAAAGATTTTGTGAATGAGCCAAAGATATTGACATTTTTGGAAAGGCACCCCCCCCCCCTCAAAAAAAAAGAAAAAAAAAGAGACCACCTTTAATACATTATTAAATGGTATATGTTCACAGTTTTTTTATATTTTGGACAATATATAAAATTTGAATATTAATATTATATACTAAATTTGAATATTCATAAAAATATCCATTTTTCTTGAAGGGTGCTAAATTTATAAAGTTTTAAAAATAAACGCTAAAAATTCTTTATCAAAATTCCAAAGTTCGAGGAATATTAAAAAATGTTACTGATAATTAATGCGATTATGAATTCTATTTTTGTAAGATCACCGTTTATATTTTGTTTTTTTCGGCCCAAATAAATAGATTCACACACACACACACACAAATTAACATAGATGATTATTAAATTCAAAAGGTTTAGAAAATTAACAATAAACTATAACCCCCCCTCCCCCCCCCCCCCCCCCCCGAAAGCGAAGAAATGTTAGAAAATGTTATTGATTAAAAACTTGCGTAAGGCATGGATAGTCTTTATTCCTTTAAAAATGTCTTGTAAAATAGTACAGAAATGTGTAATTTCAGTTATTCAATTCAATGGTTTTCAATCAAATTTATGATTTTTATAAATGACCAATCGACAAATTTCGCGATATATTGCAGCAACAAATTGACGAAATCAGCGAATTTTTAATGCAGCTTACGAAATCAATGAATTTTTAACGTGACTTGTTGAAGAAATTTGCTATTTTTTATTTCACATTTGATAGAAATAAGTTCGCGATTTTTATCAGCAACATATTAAAAATATTTAAAAATTTTTTCAATAATCGATTGACAAAATCCACATTTTTTTTTTTTTTTTAAACAACAGTTTGGCAAAATTAAAATTTTTCTTTTGGGATCCATTGTCGAAGATCACTATTTTTTTTTTCTTCAACCGATTGATAAAATTACAGATTATTTTCGCAATCAAATGATGAAATTTTTAGTACCTTAACAAACCTAAGAAATTTATTTATTTATTGTATTTTTTTTTTGTACAGAATTGACAAAATTCGTGATAAAAAAAAAATTGCAGAATTCGGCAAAATTTAAAAAATATATTCACGGAAAAATTCACATATATGAAAAATATAGGAAAAAATAGGAAATATAGGAAAAATAGGACCTTTTTCAAATTTATAGGAATTATAGGAAATATAGGAGCGCGGCTAGGCTTGCTTAGAGCAACTTTTGTTACAATATGGTCAAAAACAGAAATGAACCCACGATGATAAATATTTTGATTCGTCCTAAAAAAGGAGAAAAATTATTATTTTTTTTTTACCCTGTTCCGTTTCGCAAGAACGCGCATTAAAATAATAATAATAATAATAATAAAAGTAGCCAAAAGGCGAGAACGCGCCAAGTAGGGAAAATCAGATTTGCATGATTTTTCTTCCAGCCTCCACTTTTCTTCCAGTGAGCATGTGTACTTGATCTCATGACGCTTCTCTTACCTAGTTGGAGTTTCTCTACGCTTGGTAACCCCCCTTATAGCATCAGTCTGACCAATCACATGCGTTTCACGGTATCTACGCAGATTTTCAGTGGCCCATTTCCAAAGCGTTACTTTTTTATATATAGAAGGATATATATATTAATTCCGTAATTCACAAAATATTTGTTATATAAAAGTGTCCTTTCAGTTTGCTTTTATATATATTTTTTTCATACTACTTTATATTCGAGTAAGCACTGCTGTATTATTCTTCATTTACAAAATATTATTCTGTAAATATTATATATATAATTAATATTGCACTTTTTTTTTACAAAATTATGCTTAAGCAATTTACAAATTCGACTTATGTAAAATTCAAGTTACGTAAAAGTTTACAGAGCGCATTGCTTACGTAAGTCTGGGGATGCCTGAATTTCTCTTTTGGCCCTTTTAACTTCCGTTGAAATACTGTTAATTTATAACACAAATAAAAAAATAGAATTCATAAACTAAACAGTGAGTTGTAATCTGCAGTTTTATAAAGCGTAAAATTTTCATTCCCAAGGTCTGATGAAGTTCACAAAACTGATTGTATTTAAAATAACAACTTGTTTTTTTTACCCGACTGAAAAGAAGGGTTATGTGTTTCACGCGTATCTGTGTACGTGGATTTCTTTATACCCTCGAAACATCCCAACGGCTGCATGGATTTTAATGAATGAGGTCTCTATCGATTCGTCTTAAACGTCCAATTGTTATAGGATAGGTTTTGTTTTAATAAATTCAAATTGGCGGTAGAGACGAAACATTTTTTTTTACGTACCCTATTGAGTGGCATATTATTGGATAGGTCTTTCAAAATGAAGACGATGTTTCATTGACCATTTTGCAGTCAGAAGCTCCGTTTAAATATTACACTACCTGGAAGTTGCGTACTTTGGATCTCTACCTTTACTGTAACTCTATCCTTCATAATAGATATTTATAGGCCTCATCAAAACAGTGTTTGTAGATAGGAACTAATAATTATACATAACTTAAAAGCCATCAATACAAGTAAATAATGAAAAAGGTAAGTAATATAAAAAATAGTTTCATATTGATGAGAAATAATTAATTAGTTCGCTTTTTACACAGTCGGGTTTTTTGATTTTTTAAATTTAATATATTTATTTGCCCATGTGAAACATTTTTGTAGAATTGTTAAAATTTTTGGGGTATATTTATATAAAAATTCTGTAAGGCTATCTTAAAGCTGCCTCAGCAAATTGCTCTCTTTCTGAGTTTATCTGTTTTTTGATTCAAAAATAGCTTATTTAACAACTGGAGAGATAAAACATTTAACGAAAGCAGGGCAAATTCTTATTTCAAATATAAAATACAAATATACAAATACGAAAACTTTTTTATAAGTTGCCCCCCCCCCCCACACACACACACCGTCGGTAATGAAAGAAATACTATTTGAACCAGTTTGTGAAATCAATTACAGTAGAACCTCTTTTATCTGAAACTCTTTTAACCGAAACTCTCGATTAACCGAAATCCATTTTTAAAGCTTGCTCCCCCCCCCCCCATTTTTTTTTTAACTATCACATTCCGTGTGTGCAAAACCCATTTTTAAAGATAATTTTTACTGTCACATTGATCAAAGCGCAGAAGAGTACAACGATGTGGGCGAAGAAAACGAGCATATTATCAATTCTGAAGCTTTTAAATGTTTTGCAAAAATTTGGCATGGCTGTAGCAGCAGAAAGACATTAATACTGATGAACTAATAAAACTTAAAAAAAAAAAAAAAACCTCGTGTTAGAGCTGAAAATCAAATTCAATCGAAACTGCGACAAACGAAATTTTTTTCAAACTCTTGTGAAATATGTAAAAGGTATATGTGTATATGTGTATGTATGTAAATATGTATATGAATTTTGAAATATGTAATTTCAAAATTAAAATTTAGGTAATTTATTCTTGTTTATATTTTACTATTGCTTTATTTTCATTAAGCACTTGTTACCATAATAAGAAATAGTGCATATAGTTGTCCTTAATCTTAAAATGGAAGCATTCTCTATTATCCGAATATTTCGATTTTCCGAAAGATGGTCGGTCCCAATTACTTCGGATAATCGATGTTCTACTGTATTGTGAAATATTAATATGAAAAAGAAAAGTGCATTATTCTATAAAATACAATTGTAGTATAAACTTGTACCGATATTTTATTTCTACATCAAGATCTCGAAATGAAAATCCTTAGAAAAAAGAGGGGAAAAAACTCTCACTCGAATTCACAATATTATTTATTCATTACAACAATTTACAATGTTTTTAGTTTGTTCTACTAATCATTTTTAAGAAAAGAAAGAAATCATTCAGCGTAACCCAAGCCTATCCTCATAGAAAAGTACAGGGGAAAATACAGCAAAGATTTGTTTACATGTGCAGTGACGTCAAAACCGCTTTCGTCACGTGACGCGGCTTTTTCCCGCCAAGACTAAAACTGCATTTTTAAAGTTGATTTGATGGATTTTCCGAGTTTAAAAAAAAACGTAAAAATGGTATCAAAATGCTCGTACTTTTGCACTCTATAAAATGCAAGTTAAATTGAAAAACGTGCAATTTCCCCTCTGTGACTCTGAAGCGGAAGCCTAGATTTTTCGAGCTCTGAACTCATTTTATTTCTTTTTTGGATTTTTGATTTTCGGCAAGTGGTATAATTTTTTGATTATAGCTAAATAATATGCAGTGTTATAATTATTTGATCCTATGCTGTTTGTAAGTTATGTAGATTAGATGCTAGGCCACTGTTTTTGTAACGGTGTCATTCCGGGCAAAGTGGCCCACAAAGAGATCGGGCAAAATGGCCAGATGGCTACCTTGTCCGGAAACATTACTTTATTCATTGTTCATAACGAAATTACTATCCAAAAGTAATTCTTTGAAAGAAAGAAGACAGGTCGGGGTAATAACTTATGCAGAGAAAGGCTTACTCTTCACATTTGCAGTCTGCATGTCTGCCAGTGCACTTGTGCACCCCATTCGTCATATTACTGATTATTTTATGTTTTATCTTGTAACGATTAATACTTGAAATTTTACAAAACATAATACTTATTCTAAATGTGTGTTACTTTAGCTTGTATTGATTAAAAAAAATATGCATCATGAATCAATGTTATTTGTTCAATCCCTATGCTGGACACTTTACCGAACCGAGGAAAGTTTCGTTCATTGCCTGCACGCATGCGTGTTGGCACTGTTAATACTAGAATCAGAATTTATTTTTTAAATGAAAAACCAAACATTTTATAAAAATTAAGGTTTCAAATTTAATTTAAAAAAAATAAGAGAAAAGAAACGTTTTCGAATTTAAAAATAAATAACAATTTTTTTCATTTTTTTTTTTAAAGATTCTTTTAACCACAGTTTATTTTTTAAATTTATAAAAAAAAATCCACATTTAAACAATATTCCATATGAATACATTTAAAATAGATATATTAATTAAAGTATTAAATCGAAAAAAATCTGTAAACATTTCTTCTCGAATAAAAATATAATATTCATATTCTAACAACCTACTTTAAAATGCTTATAATTCATGTCTATATTAATACTAAAGTATTAAAACCTCAGCCACAATCTCATTAACGACGAAATCTTCCCAAAATCAACTTCAAAATTCCCAGCTTTTTAAAGAAATTAATCAGGCCACACCTATCTAAAGCAAACATATTTATTTCAAACTATTTGACTGCTGAACAAATGTAGCCGATTAAGATACTCGGCTCGTAACAATATGGTAGCTTGTTCGATTCCAAGGTCAGCGACTTTTATTTCATCCCCACTTTCTTCAGTTGACGTATATTTTACCTCCTGCAACGGCGAAAAAAAGAAACGGAGATTATTCAAATAACGGAAATATTTCGGTAGCACTGCTGCATAAATCAATGGTACGATTTCCGTGATTTGAAGAAAGTAGTTCTGAGAGTGATCACTCCGAAGTGAGAGTGAGCCTCACTGATTACTCCGAAACTACGCACCCGATTAATGTAACCTTTTTATTTATTTTATTTTTTATGGAAAGAGGAAACTCTCGAATTGGTGGTGTTGGTGTTATTTATGACGGCCGATTATCTGCACGAGGGATATAAGCCCGAAGGGGGTGCCCTCCGTGGGGATCTCACTAACGGAACCTAATCCGTATTTACGCATGGGAATCCAATGTTCGAAGAAAACCACGGAAAACTCCAAGCGATTAAGCCGACGGGCGCGATTGGATTCGAACCCAGCACCGCCCGCCTACCAGCTTCGACAGCAAAACTTCTCGGCCACTTGTGGGGCCTCTCGAACTGGTCCCATTTAAATTTTATCAAAGTACTTTTACTTGTAAAAATTTTACCAGTACTTCTTAGAAATTTAACAAAAGCAAACAAATAAAAAAATTATAAACGTCTTTAAAATATTTCATTTTCATTTACCGATTTTCATCAAGTGACGTAGCGCTGTCTGTTTGGCGATAAAGTCGCTAATTGGCGATTTCCCTCTCTCTTTATACGGTTTTGTTTCTAGGATTCTTGTAAGGGAAACCAAAAAGAAATGTTTTAATCGTTAAAAACTTTTATGACGTAAATATAGTCCAGGGGAAATGTACAAAAAAAGGGGGGTTACCTTACAAAAAATCGGGTAGAAGATTTTTTTTTTCTGAATTGTTTATAATGATGCCAACATGGAAAAACCAAGTTTTCCAACAAAATTTCTTAAGGCTAAATTTTCTGTGGCCGAAAAACAACAAAATTTTGGGACTTCTTTTGATTTTTTTTAAAATATCTCAATAGCCGTTGCAGTAGCATAATTTTTGTCAATTACAATATTAAAGAAGACAAAATTCTCTACAACTTTCATATTTACACTTTTTTTATACACCCATTAGCAAGCGCAGTACGCCATTTCAAAAGTAAGACAATTTTTTCAATTTTCTTAAAAACCGTGAAAAACGTAGTTCTCCCCCGATTATTCATATGTTTCCCACGGATTTAATCATGTATGTCAACTTCTATATATTGGTAGCAGTAAATTATGTGTTTGAGGGCCAAAAGTAGCCTTTCGGGGGGGGGGGGGGGAATTCATGCATATTTTGCCTCACCCCTCGTTAATTATTTTAATAAATCTCTAATAGCCAGATTTTGAAAATTTTAAGTGTGTAATCATTAAATACGTAATCAGATTTTTCAAATATGGATTCATTAAAACCTTGAAAACCGAACCGAAATATATTCCGCTTTAAACAGGTTTCCATCTTAGGAGGTATAACTGGTCATATTCTTTCTCTTAAAAATATATAATTTTTTCTTTAAGGGCCGGATTCCGTATATGAAGATTTTATTTTCAAAAATTTTATGATAGTTGAAGTATTGAGGCGTTTAATGTCATAGTTATATGAATTATGAGACTAAATTAGTCATACAAAGACATCGTTAGATATCGACCTCCGTATCATATGAAAAAATAAATAAATATTAAAATTCAAGCAAGAATTCTGAAAAGAACACTTTTGTAGGTTTAACATGAGCGTGCAAATGTTTTCGCGTGAGACTTCACTACTCACGCGAAGAAACTGGAATGCTAAGGTTAAACCTATGGAAGCGTTCTTTTTACAATTTCTCGTTTGCAATTTAATAGTTTTAAATGATTTTTCTTTTGAGGGGCTTAGAAGTGCTGACGTTGAATTCCAACCGTATTAGTGTTTACTTTTTCTATTTTGAATACAGTTTTTATTATTTTTTATTTTTGGTCAGTTTTCCGCCTGCGAGACTTTTTTTATCCAAATTTCACACATATATATATATCAGGGCCGAAACTAGAGGGGACAGAGGGAGCATGTGCCCCGTGTGCCAGAGTGGAAAGCGAAGGGGCACCAAATAAAGATTTTTTTGTCGTTTGATACCAAAAAATATAGGGTCACCCGGGGTAATTCCTGGTCAAAAAGCATCAACATCTAATTATTATAAAAACTATTAAAGGTATTGTTCCCAATTTTTTTGTGGAATAAGCCCCCTCTGATGGCTATATTATAAAATGCTTACTTAAATATATATGCACTTATAGTTAAAATAATTATAACTTTTAAATGACCAAGAATTACCCCGGAAATGGGGTAATTCTTGGTCACTTCTGGGGTAATTATCGATCAGCATCCTTTTTCATGTAAATAAAGTAGTACAGTTAATTTTTTTTTATGACTGAGTAATAAAATAAGTAGAATCAATCTTCTAAAATTTTTATTCATCTCATAATTGTGGAATAATAAAGCATAGACTTTGTTTTGGGCATAAATACAAAGTTATTTGATGTGCAAACGACTCTTGTACATTTTACCAAACATTAATTAGCCAAAGAATTTTTGTGCATTTTTACAACATTTATAAGCAGTATTTATTATTTCATTAGTATCCATTGTCAATGGATTTATTAATAACTTGCAAATTTATTGGTCCATAAAAAATATAACTGAATGCTTGCTATCAATTTTATTTTGCTTAGGCGAACTGGAGTTTTCGACTCCTATTTCAAGAAATTTTCAATACAGACCTTTAATATAATACACAGCATAATAATTAGGTTCCTTTATTGCATTATGTATATTTTTATGCACCATTTTGGTATTTTGTAAATGAGATAGTATTTCTACTTAAATTGTTCAGTCATAGGAGTGTGTCTTATTCTTTGAACACTTACTGTTTTCTTCTTTTAAAAGTATTTAATATAGTAGAGGAAAATTTTATAATATTTTTTAAAGAGTGATATGTCATTAGTTGAAATAAAATAATTAAAAATTCAAGAATGACAATGATCTCTTGTAAAATGTGTAAATATCAAGATCGATGTTTTGCAGAAATTTGGGTAGCAGTTTTGAATATAATTTTTTTTTAAATATTTAATTTCAACTAAATGAATAATTTAAAGCACATATTTCAAAGCAAAGGATTCAAAGTATCTTTGAGTTTTTTTACAGTTTCATAAATTGTTATTTTTATAACAAAAGCGAAAATGATAAAGAATTATTTCAGAAACTCAGTGACCAGGAATTATTACGGGTGACTCTACTTTATTAAGAACTACAATTAACTGAAATGTGGTAAACAGTGTGGTCGCAGTTAATTCTCAAAGTGTTTGCGACAATTAAAATCACTAAATATGACAATACAAAGGAATTAAATGATGATAAAAACATTGACCAGGAATTACCCCAGTGACCAAGATTTGCCCCAGATACATGGGGTAATATTTGACCAACTTCTGTAAATTATTTAAAATAGTATAAAAAATTTCAAGACTATTTTTTAATAGCTAAAGCAGTTGGTAATTGAACTAAAAAGAAAGAAAAGAAAAATATTTAAAATTTGAGTTGTGACAAAGATCTTTGTAAAAATGTATCATAACTAAGGCCAATGTTATTTTACAGAAATTTAACAAGCCATTTCTAAAAGATTTTTTTTTCGAAATAAATAAACAATAAACTCATAATTAAACAATAAATTCCAATGAGGATAGTTCAGAGTACCTCTATGATTTTTTTCATTTTGGTGAAGCGTTCTTAAGACATAAAAAGGACCGTGACCAGGAATTACCCCAGAAACTTGCTGACCAGGAATTACCCCGGGTGACCCTATAGTATGAAATTTGGCTAAAATTGTCTCACAGACGGAAAATCTAAAATGCAAATTGAACCAAATGCATTAAAACTGGATAACAGAATCCTGTTTTAAATGAAAAAATTACATGTTAATCCAAAAGAAAATTTGAAACAAATGCATTAAAATAGGATAACGGAATCCTGTCTTAAATGAAAAAAGTACAGAAAGAATACTAGCAATTGCAATTGCTGAGAGGGAAACCTGCATAAAGCGAAATATTTTGGGTTCTCTTTTAAAGGTTTTAATGAATCAATATTAGACAAAGCTGGTTACGCAGTTCAGCATTACGTATTTCATGATTACATTTAAATTTTAAAATAATTTGGCTATTAGAAATTAGTAAAATTCTTTTTGTAAATTTCTTTTGCGGAGGTTTGTGAGGGGGGGGGGGGCGCCAAAATGCATGTTTGTCCCTGGTGCAAGAAAGGTTAGTTTCGGCACTGATGTATATATATATATATATATGGCTATTTTTTCAACTTACATACACACTCGATGCAGAGAACGCGGAAGGGGGCACGGTGGTGGACAGTCGAAAAATAATTGCGAGGGAGTGACCGATGGCCTTGGGAGAATACATTTCGGACCAGGGGTGTCATACGGAAGTATAATCCAATGTTTACTATCGTTAAAAATTAAAGCATTAAAATATGTTATCAATAATTGGTAAATAAAATATACCATTGTATGTTAAGTGTGTAATATGTGGAATAAAGTATGTTTTTCGCAAATTTTCATATCTATCCCATTGTTTCCTGGAAAAATATGCATGCATTATAAAAATTATTACAATTACAAAATTATTAAAATTAAACAAAAATTCTTTCTTAATTGAAACTATAGTACCAATAAGTTATTAAATACTAAATTATTCTTTTAAACAGTGCTTTGAAATTAACATTATACACACTTAAAATTACTGTCGATACGAAAATTGTTTTATTCATCTACACACTATCCTATTTTTAAAATTATATAATTTTATGGAATATAAAATGTATGTTGTGATGAAAATAAAGACGTGGGTGTGCAAATAATATTTAATTTACTGTTACCAATTTTTAGAAGTTGACATACGTGATTAAATCCGTGGGAAACATATGAATAACCGGGGGAGAGCTACGTTTTCACGGTTTTTTAGAAAACTGAAAAAATTGTCTTATATTTGAAACGGCGTATTGCGCTTGCTGTTGAGTGTATAAAAAAGTTGTAAATATGAAAGTTGTAGAGAATTTTGTCCTCTTTAATATTGTAATTGACAAAAATCATGCTACGGCAACAGATATCGAGATATTTAAAAAAATAAAAGTCCCAAAATTTTTGTTGTTTTTTGGCCACAGAAAATTTAGCCTTAAGAAATTTTGTTGGAAAACTTGGTTTTTCCATGTTGGCATCATTATAAACAAGTCAGAAAAAAAAATCTTCTACCCGATTTTTTGCAAGGTAAAATGTACATTTCCCCTGGACTAATAAGTCAAAATTGTAAAGCGTTTAAATTACCCAAGATTTCTGCGGTTAGGGCGACTGGGAGAGGGTTGAGCATAGGGGAGGGTTGACCCACCCTTCAGTTTTTGTATTTAATGGAATTTCAGAGTTTTACAAATAGGTGGCATTCAAAGCTACTGAAATGCTCAAACAATAGTCTTTGTTTCATGCAGATAATTGAAACGTGTGGAAAAATCAATTGTAAAGAATTTTCAGCTTAAAAAGTGTATTTTTTAGAAACATTTTGTAAGATTTTATCAGATTAAAATATATCATAGAAATTTAAGTAAGTAGGTTTTAAGTAATTCAGAAATATTGAGCTTTCATTCCAGGAATAAAGATTGTACAGTAAATTAGGGTAAATATAACCACGTGCTATACTTTAAAAAGAGGTTATGTGAGGAGGCTTGACCAAATTAATGTGAGGGAGGGTTGACCAGATGGTCAAAGATCCCTTAATTAAGTGTTTTTGGAAATATTTTTATTTAGACACTATACATAATGAAGTGTTAATTGTTATATTTCAAAAACAATGTAAATTTATGCGGTAAAGCTACAATAAAATGTAGCGATAGAAAGGAAAATGTTTATTATTGATTAAAGGAAGATGTGAGAAGTTGCTTAGAAGCAAGAAAATATTTAATGAATTTTAAATTGGAAAGTTGATAGAAACTTTTCTTTTATTTAAATATTACCCATAGTAGGTAAATAGAAAGAAGGGGAAAGGCTAGAAAAGATGAAAGCAGTAGCCTCAATAAACGTTAAGTGTTCATGGCTCTGCAAAAGAACATAACATTGATAAAAACACCTTAGGTATGTTGACAAATTTTACCCAGATGAACAGAATTAGGTGAATCCAAACTACGTCGCAAATAGTGCTGCCAGGTCGTACTGTATTCATTCGTATTACTGTATTCATTCGTATAATTTTATAGTAAAATTCCCGTTCTGTATTCAGTGGCTTAGTAAAAAAATTGTGTGGTTTCATATAACTGTCGGAAAAGTTCCGTGTATAATGCGCACTACAAGTTATAAGTCTAAAATTTTGGAAAATAAGTGCGCTGTACACAGGAGAAAATGTGGTATACAATTTTTTACAAGATATACATTTGAAAGTATAAATTTATCACAACTTGCAGCCTGATTCATTATTTAAAAAGAAATCTTCAAATTTTTT
The DNA here is from genome assembly GCA_963932465.1 of Maratus speciosus. Taxonomy (NCBI): domain Eukaryota; kingdom Metazoa; phylum Arthropoda; class Arachnida; order Araneae; family Salticidae; genus Maratus; species Maratus speciosus. The sequence continues at coordinate 156,396,956 of OZ010787.1, read as the reverse complement.
ACATTAATGAGATAATAAACAAAAGAAAGAATTCATATTTTGTTTAAAATTATCTTTACAAATGTAATGGTTTCCATGTATGGAGAACTCTATGCCACAAAATTATAGCAGTCCGATTTGAAAGTGGTGGGTTACAAGCAGTGATGGGATTCAAATAATTTAACAACCGGTTCGCAGCCCGAATGATTTTTGATGTACAAAAATGAAACAAAAATGAAGCATCACACATAGATTATGAAACACTTTCCAATATTATAAGAACATTGTTAGAAAAAATTTTGATCCTTTGCTGTGGTGGAAAAAATCCTGAAACATGTTGCCCTATAAAAGGACGTTAATAAATATTCGGCAGTCATGAAACCCTGATCATAATTTCTATCAGAAAATGCATCAAAATAATAAACAATATAATATAAAAATAGCAGAAATGTAAGTTTAAGAATTAACCCATGTTCATGACCTGAAGTTGTATATAACATATTTAGAAAAATATTATCCATGCTGTAGCTAGTGAGACAAATTTTTGCAAGACCAAAACTTCTCGAGTTATGACATTTAGAAATTTTAGAATTTTTACCATTTCTTAGTACAAAAAAAAAAAAAAAAAAAAAAAAAAAAAAAAACCAAACAAACAAACAAAAAAAAAAACAGGCCAGACAACGTTGGAAATTCGGAAAATACAGAGTATCATGATTCGGCAAGTTTAGATCATACAATGTCTTTTCCTTTCTTATAGCTGAAAAAATATTTTTCTAAATATAAATTATAAGACTAGAGGAACTTATAAAAATTTTGGATTTGTCACATTTACGAAAATAACTATTTTCATTTTAAAAATTTCTAAGATATGCAGAACAATATAAAAAAATGTGCAGTTGGAAGTATATATCTAAATCTGACGATTTAAGTATTAGCTATAGTTCAGCGATAACAGGGAACATTCCGTACCAAAGCAAAGTACCGTTTATTCGAATAATAGCGTTGCCTGGGTCCGTGAGGAATGACCCTTAGCACCGAAAGCGAGCGAAACCACGAAGAAACACTCAGGTTTTCATTGATTTCGTCGAAATTTCACACATTTTATTTTGTAAAAAATATTTCTACCCGTCCGAATGTTTCTAAATTTTTTGTAGATGATGTGAATCTGATCTATTGAGAATCTCAATACCACCTGAATTTGAGATACTCTTAAAAGATTGTGTTCAAATGCGGTGGTTTAATTACTTTTAGAGTAGAAAAATATCGTCTCCTTGAAGCGCGAAATGACCTGCATTTGCCGGTGTATTTGTAAGGGTTAAAATTCCTATTTTTTAAAACCGATTGTCCCATCAATAAGAAGATGGTTTCAGATTTACGAACATATTATTGGTTTGTCAGTACCTCTAAAATTTCGCCCTGAAGGAGCCAAACCCCAACGAAACACTGAGATTTTTTGCTAATTTCGTCGAAATTTTCACGCATTTTATTTTGTAATAAATATTTCTACTTCTTCGAATGTCTCAAAATTTTTGTAGGTGTTGTAAATCTGGTCTATTTATTAAGATGCTAAAAAAAGAATTCGGTCGTTTAGTTATTTTTAGCGTAGAAAAAATATCGTCTTCGTGAGGCGCGAAGTAACCTGCGTTTACTGGTGTATTTGAAAGGGTTAAAATTCATATTTGTTTTGAACCAATTGCACCACCGTTTAGAAAAGGGTTTCACTTTAAGAACATATTTTTGGTTTTTCGGTACCTCCAAAATTGCGCCCTAGAGGGGTGTTGCAATAAGGGAGAAAAAGGTTTTCGGGAAAACGACCTTTTTTGAAAATTGTTTTTCAAGCGGTTAACTGCGATATATTTTTTAATTGATTGCGGCATTTGAGACGTAAATCTTTCAGCATATGTCTTTCATTTTTAACTTTACTAAGCGGTTTGGCAGATGTAAGTTAATAAATAATGACAAAATACCTCCGAAATTTCTTCTTTTCGTTATTCATTTTCAACTGATGCGTAAATAAGGCTTCTGTGCGTACGCCAAATTTTTTTCTTTCTCGCAAGGACCAAGTTGAGTTTTTAATGAGAGTGAGTTGCGATTTTTAATTAATAACTAAACTAATTATTAGAATTTTAAAATTATGTGTCTCAGGTGCATCAGGAGACATTTTGAGCTAGCCTCACAAAAATGTTCAGTCTCGTACGTGCCGTAGATTTTGCTAGCCATCGCACACACACAGACACACAGACAGAGTAAAATTTTCTTTTATTAGTATAGATAAGTAGTTAGTGTAATTTCCAATAACCTTGCCATATAAATGGGATTAGCCTAGGACTGTCAATTTAATTACCAAAATTCTTCAAAATTTCGTTTAAGTTGAATTTTCTCTTACAGGACTGATGAAGAAAAGATATATTATTGTTCCAAATGAAATATTATTTTATTAGATGAAATTAATCAGGACTTATCACAGAGTAATGCCTACAAAACAATGTTGTGCAGATAAATATTTAAAGAAAACAAATTAATGTAAATGCGATTTTCGCATTTGAAGTATCATTTTAATAACCGTTTCTCCGAACTCAAGACAAATTAACAACCGGTTCTACCGAACCGGTGCGAACCGGCTGAATCCCACCACTGGTTACAAGCTTATTGAAACTTCTGATACTAACGTTGTAATATGTCGAAAGGAAGATTTTCTTTTTTTTTGTCATACAGTCTTATGAAAAAAAAAAAGAAATTTTCATAGAAAAACATAATAGGAGGTCAACTGACCAGTTGACAACGTTCTCTATCGGATCCGCGCTTGATTGGATTGATCAGTTGATCAGAAATGTGAAGATGCGTTAAAATCTGAAGATATATTATAGCCAGAGTAAGACAATTATACAAGATGCTTCCTCTTAATGTTGTCCAACAACTAATTCCTAAACCGTTAGTTTTAGAGGTATCGTTCGAGTTGCAAAAATATTTCAAATGTTGTTCTCCATCATCATCCACTTACGTCAATATAGGTTTTTTTTTTTTTTTTAAGTATTATATGGTTCTAGTATTCTATAAGTCCAAGCTGTTACAGACAATAATAATTAAAAAAAACATTTTTTACGAGAAGAACTTACCAAGTAATGATGATACTTGTTATGATAAAATGATATTTATGATAAAACGCTGAAATTTCGTAACTTTTAAACTACCATAACTCGATAAGCGTTGGTCGTACATAAATGAATGTATAGTAAAGTGGGGACAGATGCCGCAGAGATTGTGTAGACGACACTAGCGTTCCCTAGACCAATTTTAGAAGTTCGAAGTGTTCCTCTGTGCTGTGTGATGTGTTGCATGCGTTTCCACCGCTTAATTGTCAGTATTTACATATTTATGCCAGTTTTTATGGCTCGAACCTGCGTGGTAAGTTGCTAAAATTATTCTAATGAAGTTTTATTACATGTTTTAAGAAAAATAAACAGAGATCTCATTCCAAAATCGATTGCAACTATAGTGTAGATCCTCGTAGAATACACACATGTGCTTGCCTTTCTCTCGCGTCGCTCACATGACACAAAATGGCGGCGCGGCATCTTGCCCACCACTATGGGACAGATGCCGCAAAATATATTTTTGTTTTTCGGTTCAATAAATTCATCACTGCGATTTAAGTAGAACTTACATTTAAATGAATGTATATTAGCGCATTCTGCTACTTATCAAAATATTCTCAGCAACAATGTTGGTTCACCATGTGTGAATAAGGAAAACATAGGTCGTTTACAATTCTCACCATCTAAACTGTTTAACAAAATATCTCCTACCCCTATGGTCAAAAGACCTATACAGCCAAGTAAGAGAAAGGATGCAAATATTACAAGCACAGAGTTTATAAACAAAAAAAGAAGGAGGAAATGAAAAACAAAAGAACTAGAAAGCGCCAAAGAACGACAACTTGGCGGAAGTAAAATGTGTAAAAAAAGGAAGGGAAAGATCAACTTGAAAACACCTTACTTGAGGAAAAAACTAAAATATGAATCATCTTCCGACAATGGGTAAATTGTTCCTCTTATGGATTCTGATGGCAGAACTGGATTGGAATTTGATGACTCTGCATATGTTGAGTGGCTGGAGTCTTATCAAGGAGCAAAGTCTAAAGCGGCCAGGATTCAGTGCATCAAATTCAATCGATAGAAAAACGCTTAATTTAATTTTGCAACGGGTAGTGTGGTGTGATTGTGGGCGAATGTAAATACAAAATCAAAGAATGAGAAGAAAGGCCAAAAATAAACAGACTAGGGCCTAAATAGAATAGAACTAATACTTACATTAAGAGCAAACTGCAATGTTCGCCTGGATGTAAATCAGTGATTTATATCTTTTTTGTTATTATGCTGTCTATTGTTTCCAGTAATTATGCTATCCATTCATGTAAATTCAAATGATTTTCTTTTCATTTTCACTTTTTGTCTTAAGTTTTGTTTATAGAGATTACACTTTTGCAATTTCGTTAAACTTTTCACAATTTAGTGATATACCTAATTTTTGTAAATTTGCTGTTATTTATTTTCGTTTTAAGTAGTTGGAGAAAATAAAAATGTGATTTGCTTGAAAAAAAAAAATAAACAGCCAAGCATTTTTCTCCATGCGGCATCTGTCGCACACCCCATGCGGCATCTTATCCACACTGCAAATAGAAGCGTCTTAAATTTAGACACATATGTGACTGAAAAAGAATTTTAGACACTTAAGTGTCTTAATCTGAAAATTAAGACACTATAGATGTCTTAATTTAAGATACATAAGCGTCTTACTATGACCATGGTGTAAACGAACTGAGAATAATGTCTAAAATATCCGCAAACGTCTTATTTTAAGACACTTCATTGCTTTAAACGTGTCTTAATTTTTGATTCTTCCGACGCAATAACCACCAGGGGGCACTAGCACTCCCAGTTGCGCATGCGTTTTAGATGTCTTCGTTCGAAGTGGTATACGTTGTAATTCAAACAAAGTTTGTTTTTATGTACGCGTGTATTTTAATTCGTTTTTTGCGAAATGTGAAGTACTGTGATTTTAATTCGTATTAACTTGGATTATGTATTTATTGAATACATACATCTGACGTGTGTGCTCGGCATCAAATGTCTCTTAGAAGCTGTCGTCGATACAAGGGCGGGATAGACACAGAACCGAAGTAGACGACGGTTGAAGATTACACCCGGAAATTCTACAAAGCGTGTGCAATGGGCTTAGTGTTAACTCGTATCAATTTATATCAATAATATTGTGTTATTCATCTTCGTCCTGTCGAAGCTGGCAAAAAAAAAAAGAAACTTTTGTCTGGCGGGTCCTGTTTTTAGGATGAAACATCTCATCCTTTAAATATGGCTAGTCGGATGTATTATGGATTACCTTTTAAACTGATGAAAGTCTTTCTCCCTCACTGTGGTTGTGGTAGTTTTTAAAATTTCAAATCGAGGAATATTTCTTACCTCTTGCAGCAACTCAAGTAAGTTTCTCTATAGTAGTAAAATTAGTGTATTTTATGATTTTATTTATTGTACTAAACAAAATCCTGCATGAAATTTAATTAGTTTTGAATCTGTTCGCAAAAAACCCCACTAATTCTAGAAGTATATATTTTTAAACTTATGACGTTCTTTTTTATTACGAATTATATATTCAATGTCAGTTCTTAGTTTCAATGAATAATTTTTATCTCGCAGTAAATGACGGCCACAAGGAAGTAAAGATAAAAAAAAAACTTTGAAAGATGACCTAATGCTTTCTTACTTCCTGGCATAAAACCGCAGATTAAAAAAAGATAAATAAAGTAAATGAGACTCGTCTATTATATGAAGCTGCCTGTAAAAATATACATATGTATTTGATTTGCAATCAACTCTAATACTGATTTTTTTATTATTTTTAATAAAAAAGTAATTTGAAATTTATAATGGGAAAAGTAAAAACCTCTAACTAGATTTCGTATTTAAAATTGTGGTAACTTTATTTATATGCACTTATACGAAAAATACAAAAATGACAGATGTTACTGTATATATTTAAGACGAAAGAAGTTTGGAAATCATAAGTTATTTTTTCCTCATGTTTTTAATATAGAATATGTACTTATTTGTTTTTATTGATAGTTGAATAGCTTTTGTGAGTACCCTCCGATCTACATAAAAACTTGCCCATGTGGAAATATAAATTTTTTAAAAACATAATTTTTAAATAAGTATTTTCATTTTTGGGGGGGGGAGGGGGGGATTTTGCATGAATTTTTGTAAAGCTGATATCTTAAATCTTGCACTGATTATAATGAAAGTTTTGAACTTTTAGAGTAGGACAAGTTTAAAAACGCAAATATATTTAACAAAATACCAAAGTCATTTTTTCCCCAATGTTATTAAAGTAGAATATTTATTTATTTATTTTCATTATTCATAGTTAAATGGCTGTTGTGATTATCAAGTGATGTATATGTAAAATTGCCTATGTGGCAATATATTTTTTTATATTTTCATTTTTTTTGGGGGGGGGGGGGGATTTTTGCAATTTTCGTACATCTGATATTTTAAATCTTTTTCCACATTCAACCGAGTATAATAAATATTTTGAACTTTTAGAGTAGGACAAGATTATAAAATATATATATATATATTTATCTATGTACCTTAAAAGCCCTTAATAGCGAACACTTCGGGAACGCGGAATTTGTCCGATAATTGGAGATGTCTACTTTTTTGAGGTAAAAATATACAAATATGTATGTCTGCTGATTTAAAAAGTATTCGTTAAATAGAGGTGTTCGCTATTCGAGAATGTTCATTAACCTCCACAACGGATACTCCCGAATATCGGACATCTCAATTTAGACAACTATAATGCAGGGTTGCGTTTTTTGCAAAAGTACTTCTTGATTAAAGGAAGGGCAAACTGGGAAGTGCCCCGTCCCCCTACGACTGTAGTGCCCCCAAATTTGATGTGCAATATTTGTAAAGCTTATATTTTAAATCTGTTTCGAAATTGTACTGATTATAATCAATATTTTGAACTTTTAAAGTAAAATAAGGTTAAAAACAAAATAAATTTAAAAAAATCTAATATTTAGATAAATATTTTTTGTTTTTTAATCTTGTTCTACTCCTGAAGTTCAAGATATTGATTATAATCAGTACAATGTCGTAAAAGATTTAAATTATCAACGTAACGAAAATTGTATACCAAAACTGAGAGCACCAAAAAAATCAGGCTGTATTGGGGGGGGGGGGAGGGGCAAGACCACAGCCAAATATTTTTCCAGGATTCAACGTGGTCAAACATGGCTACGTATGATGCTTAGAAAAAAAAATGGATGCGATTCAGACGTTTGAAGTGTCTGAAATTCAGACGCAAAAAGTGTCTGAAAAAATTCAGACATTTTAAAATGTCTGAAAATTGAACACTCCATTTCAGACACTTAAGTGTCTGAATTTCAGACATTTTAATTTAGAGTGCAGCACATAAAAAGTGATGTTAAAAAAGGACCTGTGGGAAAATAATTATACCTACTTTATTAAGAGGGTTTTAACTTGTTTAACATAGAAATTAGATTCTGAAGGGTTTGATCAATGATTTCTGGTACTTAGTTTATTGATTTTTGCTTTATTGTACATTTTACAAGAAGAAAAGAAAAACTGCGGCATCTGTTCCCCACTTTACTATATATATATTTTCTTTGTTTTTCTAACCTATTAGCCCTATTGACCTATTTTCTAACCTATTATCCCTAACCAGCTTCCCTTCAACTCAGGGACCGTATAAATACTTTAATTTTGTAAATGTTACAAATATTACTATTTTGACGTAAATGGATAGTATGATGGAGAATAATATTTGAAACATTTTGGAATTATATATCTAAAACTAACTGTTTAGGAATCAGTTCTTGGGCGACATTGGGCAGCTAATGGACAACAATAACACAATGGCAAAAATTACGAAACTAATTGGGAATATTATTAAACTTTTAACAAATAAGAATTATATTACATTTTCTAACTGTGGTAAGTTGACAAAATTATAAAACGAGTTGGCAAATACCGAAATTTGATTTGGCAATTTAAGGTTCTCTCCCCCACCAATAAAAAGTCTTAGCGATGGCGCTGTTCACTTTAAGTAACCGGTCAACACAGAACTCAAACAAAGTAAAGCTGAGCTGCATTAACGCGGCATAGGTGCCTGTCCAGCAGGCCACTGCCATGCGGAGATCAGGTGATTTTAACCCGTTGCCAGGTGTTCAAACCCGTTCAACGCGGCCATATCCCGGTAGGTAGGGGCCTGATCAGTGGAAAGAAAGAAAGAGAATTCGAGTCAGCTTCCCTTCAAATGTCGTTCCTAAAGTAATTTCGTATGTGGCAGCAGGGTTTGCTATCTATCCAGGACCACAAGGCCCAGGCGTTTGGATCCAGAGTTTTGGAGGCTTAACTCCTTTTCAAAAATGCCCTTATTATATTATGTAATGTTTATTTGCAAGCTGGTTAGATTTAATAAACATTAGAATTATTTAACACTAATTTTATTAATCACAAATTAGAATTATTTACAACTAATTTTTATAATAATTAATAATCCTCTACACCTCTTGCAAATAATAGCAAGATACGGATCACTAAGTTTTACTTGCATACAGTGCTGCCTAGCCAGCAAGTAAATGACAGTCAAGGGCCCCGAATTATGGTAGTCGGGCTCTTCGTGTCAGTGTGGGCAGAAGTTCTTTATAATATTTATCTTCTTTACTGAAAATTTTCATACATCAAACTGTTGCTAAAAGAATTGTCACATTAAAATGTACGAAAATCCACACATTTCTGACGCATCTTGCACATTTAAGTCTTTTTTAGCTTACCGAAAACAACCTTAACATTGTACTGTTTTTCAAAGTGTTCATGTAACTGTGTAACTCTGTATTAAAAATGTTTAAAAATATCTTTTAGCCCCAGAAATGAAATTACATTTTTCTTGAATAAATGCAATTTTAAACATAAAAAAAAATTCCTCTAAAATTAAACTCGTATAGTTCTATTCTAATATCATACAGATAATTACTTAAAATTTAAGTTTCTATTCTGTGAGTAGGGAAACACACAGGAAAAAAATAAATTGTTAGTATTTTTTAAAAATAAATTGTCACTGACCTTCAAATAGCACACAATAAAAAAAAAACAAAAAAGTATTTATATCCAATTTTCGCATTTTTGCAATCACTTCCGGCTGTTTTTAGTTTATGTATTGATTACTTGATTTTAATTTTTATCGCGTCCGTAAGTTAAAAAAATTTTTCTTTACATTCAAAGTGTATTTTGAACAGAGAGAAATCGAAGAAAAAAATATTTATTTTTCAATATCCATATTACCTGGATATTTTTTAATTTATAAGATTGGAAACTGCTTAGAATTATTAGAAAATATGCTTTTGTTTGCAAAAATGCCGCCGCATTTTCCCTGACGTCAAAAGGCGCAGCGATCACGTGAGCATTGCGATCCAATGACTTCCAAAGTTAGTGACGATTCTTTACATAAGCGACTTGGATGAACTGTGAATAAAGAGTGCAAACAGGCATTAAAGAATGAAAGTGTATTTACGTGAGTAACACTTTAAATTTTACTATTAGCCATTGAAAGTAATGTTAGCGTAGTTCATATTACAATAGAGTCTATTTTTGAAACAAACCTAAGAGTGACATCTCATTTAAAAAAATTAGAGGAAAGAGAGGTGAGGTAGTTTTGAAATTTTGCCATCTCTTTTTCTCTATTGATTTTTTAAGTGTTTGTTTTATTTCATACTGTAAAAAACATATCTTTGGATCCTGATGACAATGAAATTTTTTTATTCTAGAAGTTTCTTCTTCTTTGCTCAAGAATGCAAAACTTTCTGACATAATTAAAAAATATATATTTTCTACAGTTGTGAAATTTTTAGATGAACAGGTGCCAAAAAAAAAATTAAAATACTTCTTTTTTTTCAATATAAGAAGGATACACATTGCAGCTACAATAAATTTCATAATGACAACCTTTTCAGGATCCGAAAGTAGGTTTAAAATAAACAAAAATTACAGTATTTCGTGAAAGATGCTTTGTTTATGAAAAGGAAATTGAAGGAATATAGGAAAATGAACGTTGTTCAACTCTAGTTAATCCGAATGGGAATGTCGGGACGTTTTACGGATGTATGGAGGAGAATATTTTTTAAATGTGTCGGAAAATAGCAAGTTTGGTTTCAAGGGGAGTAGAAACATAAAATGCTTCAAATAAAGGGGGAAAAATGGAAAATATATTGACTTAAAAATTTCTCAAGATTTAGAAGATGCTAAAAATATATACTTAACATTTTATAAGTCCTAAAGTATCAAATCAGCTGTGTAAATTTTGTAAACATATATGTAAATTTTTAGTTTTCTACAGACTTCTCAAAATGCAGATTTTCATTACTTTGGTACAAAAAAAAAAAAAAAAATAAAAAAAAAAAAAATAAAAAATAAAATAAAATAAATAAATAAAAATGTACGATATTGAAAATTTCTATATTTATTTATGCTTACAATATCTAAAATAATAGGTGCAAAAACTGTTTAGCTTAACATAATTACTTTTGGGAAATTAAAGGATTTTTTAATAAAAATGTGAAATTTATGCTATTTTATATTAAGTAGTTTATATTTTCCCCCCTAATTTGTTTTAATGTTATCTGTTTTATGTTATTTTTTATTATAGTATTCGAAACTACCTTGAAACGTTTCATGATAATAAATATTGTGTAGGAATTTCGTAAAATGTGCTCCCTACCGACCACACCCCACAAAAAAATCTGTTTACAAAATTTAATTATTTAATGCTAAATGTTTTTAAATTTTATTATATGTTAACTTTGTATATTTATGTATCATTTTGAACGTATGTGTTGATGTTTGTGTGCACAATAGAAATACTCTTAGTTATTATATAATATTTTGGAGAGTTAAAAGGAATTCAAGAAATATCTAAAAACAAGTATTTCCGTCTGTCGAGATATTCCTACTCTCTTTAAGAACAGCCTTAAACCTTTATCTACTGACGGTCATTTAATACATCGATTAGTTGTTATACAGTTTAGAATGAGTTATCGATACATTACTTTATCTTGTTCCAAAAGCATTATTGATTACACAAAACAAAAATATTTTTAAAAGGACGATCTCTTTTGCCTTTACATTTTTTCAGCTTTCTTGGCGTTGTGGGGGTGGGGGATTTTTCAATTCAAAAATACTATTTCTATAGACGCTTTCAGTCGTTGCGTCAGTCATGACGTTTTGCTTGGAAACTGACTCCAAACAAACTGTATTTTCTACATCTTTTGTATTTTATAGCTGTATTTGATAGCTATATTTCATAAATAAGCCTTTTTATACTGTATAGGCAGTGATAACATTTTCTACGATTTATATTTAATAAGAAATGAAGCATAGCAACCGTTTGTTTGGAGTCAGTTTCCAAGGAATACGTCATTGAATGACGTCACACTGAAATCGTCTATTGTAAGAACATTATATTTGTACATTTCATAATTCTACAAAATACTAAGAAAAATAGTTAAAATAAAAGATTTGAGTGGGGTTATAAATATTGTACAAAATCCCTATAAATTCAAATTTAATTAATCCTTCAATCCTTCTAAATTTGTTAAATGATTATGTAGTTCTAATGCAGTTTAAACAATTCACGAAAAATGCTTTAGAAGATAAGATTTTCATGAATTCATAATTCAGTACATAAAGGGTTAAAGAGACCACTTGTTTTGTCTTTTGATATTTTATCAGCTTCTCTATTTTTTAAAAACAGGTTTGCATTATTTGACTTCAATTTAAATTATATTAATCTTTATTTATTCAATTTCTTTATGCCTTATTGGATTGGCAAGCATATATTCATTATTCATTTTTTTAAATAACTGAATTTTTTTTTTCATTGCGTAATATCCCATTCCCTTTCAAACATCTTAATCAATCATGTCACATTTCCTCAATTAACTGCTCCATTTTTCGCAATTTAATGATACTTTGTACCAGTCAGGGTTTACTTAAACTTAGACCGGGAAATGGCGCCACTCGGGGTTATGCCGCCATCCCACCTAGTTTAAAAACAAACCGCAGTTTGAGATAGTGAATGCGCCTGCTCTATCGCGGCCAACAATAGAAACTGTGCCTAGAGTGAGAGTGATTTTGTTGTACGCCGTTCGTTTGATCTAGTGAAAAATTTAGTTTTCATCTAGTTGCTTCTTATTTTGGAGCTTCAAATGAGTAGAGGTAACCACCTTATATTGTAGCATTAGGTACTTAAGATAATATTACCCGTAATCTACATGCATTCGCCGACATTTTGATGCAATTTTTTGAACAAGTTGGGCTCTTCTTTCGGCTTTGCTGGGGGATTTCCGCTATATTGTTCTCTCGGGGTAATGCCACCACCGTGGAAAAGGGTGACTTTTCCAATTTGAGTTAAATTGTAAGCTTAGCCCATTAACAATCTATCTAAAGGAACATTGTAATCATTCATTATTCTGCTAAATTATTGCTTTCTAAATATTTTTAATAGGTTATGTGTTTCCTAGTATCCATTTTATGTATTTACTAGGTCATTAAAGAGTGGCGTCATTACCCCGATAGAGTGGCGGAATTACCCCAGTATCCTGGGTAATCCCGCCACTGTAGAGGTTGAAAGAATTTTTTTTTTTTTATGTGTGCTTACTTTACAGTTATGATTACGGTTAAATTTATACAGATACTAAAGATCATGAACCAGCTTTAGAAATTTTACTATTAAAAAATAAACATTTTTTTGAGGTGAAAAAATTTAAATTCCCTTAAGGTGTCGCTATTCCCCCGGTCTCCCTGCCTGACCAATTTATCTAGTTTCACTATAGGCATCTGAACTACGTACATAATGTAATTAGTCATCATCATTGTGTGGCACTTAGTCGTCACTGTGTGGTATATAGTTATCATTGAAAAGTGGTTAATATCTGTAGCTGAATTGAATATAGTTTAGTAATTTATCTTTAAAAATGTTCTGTCAGTTGTCCGTTTCTATATGTATTATTTACCTGTCTGTTTGTGTACTTGCATTTCTATTTATAAACATTATGAAGTAATATAGCTATATATCGGACTTGACATAAAAACGAACACTGGCCTTATCCCCACAAAGATAGATATATTTCTATACATACCGTATTGATTAGCATATTTTTGGCCCAACGTATAAATATTACCTCATCACTTTGAACCATAATTTCAGAAAGTAAAATAAAGTCGCGTAGTTTTCACGCAAAGAATTGCCGAAAATTTTGAATAAATTAATCTACTAGCACGTGGCCCGGAAATTTTCAATGTAAAATTTTGTGCTGAAGTCAAGTTTCACTTTATTTCTGCCAATAAAAAATAAATTTGCTTTTTATTTCCCAGTGACGTTTTTTAAAATTTTTCCATTTTAGCTGCACTAACAAGTGCGAAAGTTGCATTTTAACATTAATGATAATCCTCAACATCTGTAATGTGATCTTTCAGGGCTTTCGGCCGAAGATTAATAGCCACTGTAAAGATTAATTTTTTTTTTATGCTGAGCGTTGTTCGGAAATATAAACTGGTCACTTTCTGTCACATTTCTGAAGTCTTTTATTTGTAAACGCATAAAATTGGCAAGTGTTCTATGGAATTGAAAAACACTTCCCATTTTTCGATAAAGATAAAGAATATTTCAGAAAATGTTGTCAAAATTGGCCTTTCAACCAAATATCTAGGCGCGACAGACCGAAACAACTCGTCATGAGACAGCAAACGTTCATAATCCAAGATGCAGGGGAAAGTAGGGTAATGACGCTCAGAAGAGCAATCCCGCTCGGTACCGGCACCTAGCGAACTTCATCGTAAGTTCCCAGTAAGGATATAGTGACCTTTCGGAAGGAAAGTATTTTTGTGTCCTCATGTTATTAGTTTGCAGTTGTTTTATTATAAAATTCTATAAAAACTAACTTGAAGGTAAGTGTACACTCTTATTTTCAAATATTAATTTACTCATTATGTCTTCAAAATATATACATTTAGCTGTACTTTCATGTTTTTATTTTTCTAGTGCTTTGTTACGCCAATTATAATGCATTAAAACCCAACATGGCGATAACGGGCGGCGCTCGCGTGGAATTCCAGAAGAAGTGTTACCAGTGCGTAACATTTTTTAAATTCAAATTTATTGATTAACACCACTTTTTTGAAGTGGTAAAATTCCCCAGTTTTCGCCTTATGTCATTAAACAAGGAGAATTTTACGATTTCAAAAAAGTGGTGTAAATCAAAAAACCTAAATTAAAAAAAAAGTAGCCCACTATATGTGTAACACAATATGTGTAAAGTGGTCGCAAAAAGTCTGCGTGATGGGGGTGGGGTTAAGGGATGGGGTTAAGAAAAATAACATTTTTACCACATTTTTTAAAGCTTGGAATAGTCTGTTTTGCGGAAAAAAAGTAACAGGGCAACAAGAACAAAATACGCAGTGACTGAAGCATTTATTCTGGATTATCATAAACAAAAATATACAGTACAGAACCATTTATCCAGAATGCTTAAGATCAGATGTATTCCAGGTAGCTCTTTTTCTAGATAACTGATTGGGCATTAAGGAAATATTTATTTGATGATCAGATTTGTAAAATTATGTGTGACCGTGGAAGTGTTTCTGATTTCAAATTATTGAATTACTCAGATTAACACAAGAACGCCCGGAAGGAGTCGATCAGACTCCAACCATATGATTAAATGTCAACTGGAACCAGAAATTCCTTTATAAAATAAGTTAAATTAAAACGACGCAGATTTACGTTAAATAAATCAGTGAAATAATTTTAAATAAAAATTATGGTGTCAAATATTCTTATGAAACTTGAGTAAAATTTCCGGGCGTTCTAGTATTAAGAATCGGATCCAGTCAAGATCAACGATGAATCAGAATTTGAAAGAAGGCAATTTATGAGAATCTCTTGAAGGGGAAAAAATATTCCGTTTCTTCTACAATAAAACCTCGGGCGTATATCTCGCATGTAGATAATCGTCCGTCATATACAATACCAAAACCTCTACTATAAAAATCAAAATGTTCAATATCCTAAATATGCTTCCATTTCAAATCTTAGTCTAGCTATCAAATTATACTATGCATGTGGTAATGTTGATAAATGAACGTATTAAAATGAAGCAATATACTCATGTCAATTTGACACTGTATGGCACCTTTTTCTGAAAAGATTTTGAAATCAGTCGTTTAGAATTATCATTCTGGAAAACTGGTTTTCTGGTTAACTGGTTTCTGGATAAATGGTTCCATACTGTACTTAACAATTAAAGTTACACTTAATGTGCTTTATTACTTAACAGATGATAAAAAAAGGTTAAAAGATGTTAAACTATATTTTTTATCATCTTTTATGTAATAAAGCACACTGTGTAATTTTAAGTTTTAAGTTTTTAAAGATGAACTTTACGTTATACTTATTTACTTATTTACAAAAATATACGTTAAACAAAGCGAATAAAAATATAAATGCATTTCCCCTAAAGTATCAAACTTGGAATATACGTTCCATTAGAAGAGGAGCTAAAATATTTAAATGTTTGAAATTTATAGATTTTTCTTTTTCTTATATATATATATATATATATATATATATATAATATATAACTTGCAGTATTCCACAAAAGTGATGGTACTGTATAAGTAGTTTTCGGAAAATATGCGAATTTAACCATGTGATGAGTGCAAATAAAATTATATTAACAAATCAAATTATTTAATAACAATTTCTGTTAATTATGCAAGAAAAACTCAATTTCTTTTAGAAACTTTCAAAATAAAAATACATAAAATATAAGTTCGAATATGCTTCCACAAAAGTCATGGAACACGTGAAAATTTTTTAAAAATTATTAATGAAAATCCTTTTCTAATATTTAATTCCATATCCTTTCATTTTCAGGATTGCTTCAAGTCCGTTTAGCATTGATTTTTCCAGATTTTCTGTAACATTTTTTCTAAATTTTATCCATTCTGCAAGTAACTTTTCAACAACTTTTTACTTCTGGTATCATAACTGTTCACTTACTGCTATAAGATACTCTATAAATGTTAAATGGGATTTAAATCTGGAATTTGTGAAGGGGTGGCAAGTGCGTGGGGGAGATTGCGGAGCAGCCATAGTCGGATAATATGAGCGGTGTGCTTGGGATCATTATCTTATTGGAAGTAACCGTCCAACGCGACGCCTAACTTTACTGCACTGTCCTCCAAATTTTATTTAAAATATTTAATTATTCAAATCTGCCCATGATAGTCTCAGTGAAATCTAAATTTCGTATTCCTGAAACTGACATACAGCCCCAAATCATTACAACTCCTCCAACATGCTTTACAGTTTTTGTCGAATATCTGGGATTCAGTGTATCATTCTTTCTCCGCCAAACACCAATTCGTTCATTTATGCTGAAAATATTAAACATAGACTCATCTGAAAAAAAAAAAATACATGTTTCAGAAATGCATGTAAAAATTTCCTGGCGAACTCTATTCTTTTCTTTCTGTTGAGCGGAAACATGTACGGTTCCCTTCTTGCAGATCTTGATCTAAACTCAGCATCATTAATGACCCTGTTGATAGCTTCTTTATATACTATTTAATTGCCACACTTTTGCAAATCTTCTGTTATTTTTCTCAAGATTTTCAGAAATACAGAGCATTATTATTCTAATATCTCTCACTGGAAGGCCGAAGGAATTTTTAGGAAGGCCGTTTCGAGCTTTATTTACAATCCTTTTTTTTTTATGGTGAATGGCTCCGAGAGCTTATTTTAGCTATCTCATTGTAAGATTTATCCTTTTTTTCATGAAGATTAACAATTTTGTTTCCTTTATTGTAAGTTATTTTACCGTCATTTTTAACACTTTCCAACAAAGTTGAAAAGTGTTTGATTTTGGTTTGTCTGTCCGTCTGTCCGCGCTCTAACACTCGTAAATATACTCTGATTGTTCTGAAATTTTTGGATGATTTTGACCTCTACCATAGCACGATCTCTATTTCAAATGAAGTTTGTAGCATGTTTAGTTCATTTACAGGGACAGTCAAAAGTATTCCCTTACATTACGGTTAATGGGGAAAAATCGTTTCAAATGATTTTTAATGGTGTTACAGCCTTTCAAACCTAGTAAAATTGATATACATTTATGGAGGGCACTAAAATATACATTCTATAGACTATGCGGTGCAAAGAATAGTTATCATTCATTTACAGGGCCACAAAAAAGAATTCCGTTACATTACGGCCAATGGGAAAAAATCGTTTCAAAAGGTTTTTATTGGTATTACACCCTTTCAAACACGATAATATTGATATATATATTTATGAAGGGCACTAAAATACGCATTCTGTAGAATATGCGGTGCAAAGAATAGTTATCATTAATTTACAGGGCCACACAAAATAATTCCGTTACATGATGATATAGGGGGCGGGGGGAATTGTTTCCGGTGTATTTTAATTATGTCAAACTATTTCATATAGGGGAGAGCGGGGTACAGTGGACAATATGTACAGTGAACCACCCCTTATATTTTACTTATTTTTAAATTTTTAAAGCTTTTCTTTTAGGCTAATTGATAACAGCACTGGATTGATTACTTATAACCTTCAGAACAGATCGTTAGCTCAGAATGAACCCTTTTATCCTGACTGGATATTTTGAGCTCCTAAAAGAAAAATTTTTCATCATACTTTTTTTTTTGAGTAATTAAAGGTTATGGATAAATAAAACAACTTTTTTGAAAAGGTAAGACGCTGGTCTTTATTTAATTTAAAAGTTTATATGCTTAAAAGAAAACTTTAAATAATATTTTTATGAGTATGTATTGAACTTCAACATGGGGCACAGTGGATCGCCCATTGCTGGGGTACAGTGGTCCGCAATGAGTACTGCTCCTGTAATGAACAATTAAAAAAAAAATTAATAATTGCTTATTCTCTATAAAGAAATATTGTTTTAAAATGGTTATTTAACTATAAAATAAAGTAAACAGAGAAAAATGACAATTTATTTAACCCTACAATGCATATAGTAGCCATTTGGCACACTTTAAATTTCATGTTATATGTTGTTCAGATTATAATGTAGACATCTGACAACACTTTAGTTTTCTCCTAAATTATGGATAACAATTCACGAGTGAATTTTAAAATAAGTTTTCTTGTTCAATATAGATTTTTTTTTTTTTTTTTTTTTTTTTTTTTTTTTGTACTCAATAACTTATTTGCAATCAGTCCTGTATCTTTTATTGTTATTTTCAAAATATATTTTTTGACAATTCTTTAGTTTTGTTTTTTGTTTCAAAATGCTACTTGCAAATTTGTATTATATTACTTTTTAGGTAAAGGGGAAATAAAAAAGAATTAGATTAATTATAGATTTATATTGTATTTTAGACAATAACTAATAGTGGACCACTGTGCCCCAGTGGGTGGACTAGTGTACCCCGCTTCCGGGGTACACTGGTCCACTTTACGGGTATATATAATTTTTTTTTTTTTTTTTTTTGAAAAGTGTATTGGGAACTATGTTCTGAGAAAATTATGAGGCATATAGAAAGGTTTAAAGAATATTAAAAATATTTTCAGGTAGATTGGTCTCTCTGTTAAAGAGAAAAAAATGTTAACTGCAAAAATGTTCCACTGTACCCCGGTCTCCCCTATGTATAATGAAATTGATCCGAATGAGATTGTATCCGAATTACTGTATATTAGCAATGTTTGCTGGAAATGCGTTTTTAATTATGACATGCGCTTTTCAGTTTCACTAGATTTAGGCATACTATATAGTGTGTATAAATGCTATAGTTCATATACAGGGCTACAGAAAAGATTTCTTAAGGGTTAAGGTTAGTTGGGGCAACTGGGACATGATTTTGTAATGTGACTCTGGAGCTTCTGACAATTCAGCTTAAAAAGCTAATGTTCATTTGAATTAAAGTCTGAACTTCTGTAAATGTGTTCATTTAGGTTCCCTCTATCAGACAGAAATGCTCAAAATTACATTTTAATATTTAAAAATATAAAAATATGCATATTTCATCTTTCTTTCCTCAGGGGTCGAGTTGCCCCCAAAAATGGGGTAACTGGACCAGGGGGTCTATGTTCCACACGCGTTTATATTTTTTCATATCGGATATCAGGTCCTGTTTGTAAAAGTGTAAACAACTTAAATTTAAACCAGGCAGATCATGTAAATTATATGTCAATAAAGAGAATTGTAAGGGAAACCTTTGCTGTCAGTGTGTTTAAAAAAAGCACTAAAAGTGAAAATATTAGATTTATTTATACCAAAAATATAAAACTTAAGTACTTATGTACTTTAGTATAGATAATAAGTATAAAAGTCACATGGGAAGGAAAAAATAGCAAGATAAATCTCTGAACAAAAGGCTACTTAAGTACTTTATCCAGGGGTCGCATTAAAGAGGGAAAATTTTATTGTTCCTTAAAGAAAGGTGCGATGAAGATATTATTTTCAAAATAGTCGTAGGGACGATAAAAGATTCCCTATAGCATAGCTGCCAACTTTTACGCTTTCCTCTTACCACTAAAATATTATAGTAAATGTTGTCTTATTTAATCGTCGAAATCTTATGATTAAACAAAACGAAAATCTCTATTAAATTTTAGTGGTAGCAAGAAGGCGTAAAAATTGGCAGCTATGGCTATAGAATGCGACCCCTGTGTATAGTACAATTTCAAGGTCTGGCTTTCAGGGGCAAGGTACTTGCATTCGTAAAATGTTGAAATAATTTAATGACGCCAATATTTACAAGAGAATCTATCTGAAAACATGCAAAAGTATATTTTCGCGTACTTAATAAAGGTTAAATTTTAATTATAAAATTCTGGTGCCAATGTGGCAATTAGGAATTAAAATTAAGTGATGCCATAACGGCATCACCGCCTCTCAAGGGGTCAAGAAATTTGGTTTGATACCACTCAATATGCTTTTTTTTTAAAAAAAATTCATTACGTTATTTTAATAAGGTATTCTATCATTTTCTTTATTGTGAGCAAAAACCAATGGAGAAATTTACTTCCCGTAGTAAGAGAAACAACAACAACAAAAAAAAATATATATATATTTATAACTATTGGGTTAACTGGATCCAGCATGGCCCAGTTACTCCGGATACATGTCCCAGTTACCCCATTCTTGAAACATTTATGGGGTAACTGGGACACCGGGCTTACATTTGAAACATGAAGTAAATATGTATAGATACCTAATAATATTAATGTAGTTATATGTCTAATCTTTAAAAAAAAAAAAGATTGTTTAATAAAAGTACTTACAGTATTTTAATAAAAATCCGAGGAAGTTCAACCATATTGACGTTTTTTTTTTTTTTAAAAACGTAAATTTTTGACAACGTATCACAGCAAAGTGAGAGTTATGATTGAGTTGCTACACGTTGTTTTAGGAAGTAGAGATAAAGGGGCATTGCTCACAAAAGCTAAAACTTGAACACCAACAGTTTTTTTATAAAATAGCCTATGGCCCAGTTACCTCGTGGTTCCAGTTACCCCAACAAACCTTATTTAAAAAAAAATGAGAAATACATATCTGAAAAACTTTTGATGTACCCGATTACGTCATTTCGACACTTCTGCATTTACTGTTTGTAAATGAAACAGATTTCAACGTCGTACTTTATGTAACTTTCTTCTCTCAATTAAAGTTACAAACTCTACCTATCGCAGCTAGGCTGCGCTGCGCTCAGTTCTCAGAACACCTAGTAGCTGGTATTTGAACCTTCTCCTCTATACAGGGCGTATCTAAACTCTTGGGCAAAACTTTAAGGGGTGATAGTACACATGAAGACAAACAATATTAAATAGGAAACTAACGGTCCCAAACGTCTTCCGAAGGAGATAGGCGCCTTTAAAATTTAGGGTGCAAAATTTCAAATGATTATAAAAAACGGAAAAATTGGTCGATTCGTTTGCGGTTTTCTCTAAAACTATTCTTTGTCAGTATTTTCTTGAAAATAAATTTTAAAGATACAGGTCAAAAAATGCCGATAGAGGACGCTTTAGACTTTGCAGTAACCAACAACTATTTTTTACCGTTATTTTTTGTATCTCATTACATGCTTTCAGAAGCTTAAACTAAAATTTTGAGCTCGAAATCTGAATCGGTGGGAGTGGTTAAGTAGCGCAAACTGAACTGTCTTCATGAGTTGAAATTTGAACCCCCTCCTGAACACAGTTCGGTTTGCGCTACTTAACCACTCCCAACGATTCAGATTTTGAGCTCAAAATTTAAGTTTAAGCTTTTGAAAGCATGTAATGAGATACAAAAAATAACGATAAAAAATAGTTTTTGGTTACTCCAAAGTCTAAAGCGCCCTCTATCGGCATTTTTTGAACTGTATCTTTAAAATTTATTTTCAAGAAAATACTGACATAAAGAATAGTTTTAGTGAAAACCGCAAACGAATTGACCAATTTTTCAGTTTTTTATAATCATTTGAAATTTTGGTGCTTAAACTTTAAAGGCGCCTATCTCCCTCGGAAGACGTTTGGGACGCTTAGTTTCCTATTTAATATTGTTTGTCTCGATGTGTACTATCACCCTTTAAAGTTTTGCCTAAGAGTTTAGATACATCCTGTATATTTAAACAGTAAAAAGAAAAACGTACTGATATAGAATATGAAAAATAAAGCAACATATCTTTTACTGCATAAGGATGTGACACGAAATATTATGTTTTTCTTGCTCTATTACTCTGCTGTATGAAATTTTGAAAGGATTAATATAAAAGTACTAAGAAAATATATATGCTAAGCAGTGACGTCGTAATGGGGAGGGGGGAGTATCTCAAAGGAACCCAGGTCTAGGAACTCATATAATGAACTCGTATATATCGATGAGTTAGCCTGAAGTAGCTTCGGTTTGTCGATGTATAAAACGCCTCGTCTCTCTTTTTCATGTCTTACTTATGTCTTTGTTCTTTACTTATAGAATATTTCTTTAATTTTGTTTCAGGTGCGAGTCCTTCGTAGTTGGGATATATGGGCGGCAGCTATTGTAGCATCGCACAGTGGAGTATTTCTAAAAAAAGCTGGACAAAAGTCGAAAAATGAACTTCGTTAAAAACCGCAATACTTTATATGTTTGTATAGCTTACTAGTCAGCGCTTCCGGTAAACAATATCTTAGGAAAGTTCGGTAACACTCCCCGTCGCGTTATCAGTCTGAACACAGCTATCCTGCATCGCAGATTTCTCTTTTCTCAGCGCTGTGATGAGAAGCGCATTATTTTATTGCATACAGTGGAGATCTGAATAAAACCCTTTATGGACATAGAAGTGGGAGGTATGTAGCTTAAATTACTGTATTTAGTTTTAGCTATAAAAGAATATAATTATGAATATAGCCACATTGTTTTATCTTTAAAAATAAGTGTAATTTTACTAGTTCTTTTAATGATTTATAAATACGTTACGCTCTTTGTTGGGCAAAAATTTTTGTTGGAATGTAAAATAAATATTCCTTATTATATTCATAAAATAAAATCTTGCCCGAACTTGCCCCAATTTTTTTTTTTTTTACAGTTTTATAAAAAAATGGTATCAGAAGATGATGATATTTTGAAAACGAAAAATCTTCATTTTTCTTTTAGAAACTTCAGTGACACCGAAAGATCTTTCAAGAAAAGTGCTGTTTGACCTTAAACAAGATTGTTCTAATACGAAAACAGATGAAAAATTATGTTTTATGGAAAGTAAAGTTACAAAAATGACGAAATGTCCGGTAGATAAACAAGTATCATTATAACGTTCGTTAAGCAGTTTCAAATCGGATTTTAAAGAAAAATGGGAGGCTGCCAATAGGGCAAAATGTGCTTTAAGATAAATGAACATTGGCTTAACAGTTCCATAAAATTAGCTGTAGAATATACAGTGGTGGTCAAAATTATAAGGACAAGGCAAAAATCGCTAAATTTTGGCTGCATTTGTCCGGAAACTTAAGCAAATTTAATGGCTGGGAAATCAATGAAAAATGAAGAAAATTTTAATTAGTTTTTGTGGAAATATGTGGAAAATTCATATTCATAAAATGTATTATGGATTCATACGGCCATCTGATATGGACAAAATTATAAGAACAACTGTATTTGTGTGCCCTAAAAAGTAAAATTTGTATGTTTTTTGCTCAGCACACGGAACTTCCGGACGATATAAATACGTAGTAAGCGTTTGGGATCGTCACATTCTGTTTTTCAGTCATGCCGCTAGGTACAAAGCTTTCGGAGTTTGAGAAAAGGAAAGTGGCAGCATTTAAAAGTTCAGGACTTTCTGTACGCCAAATTGCGACAAAGCTTAATAGATCAAGAACGGTTATTTACAATTATCTTAAAAATCCGGGTAAATATGGACGGCAAAGGCATACAGGTAGGCCATCTTATGTTTCTGTACGGGAGAAAAGAATGATAATAAGGCGAGTTTGTTCCAAAAAACAAACGTCAACAGAAATAAAACGTGAATTGAACTTAGAAAACAGTACTCGAACTGTTCGACGTGTTTTACAAAAAGAAAAAAAAGGTTCGCTGTGGTAAACATATGTCACGACCGCCTCTTACAAAAGTTCATAAGAGATTGAGGATGGAGTTTGCCAAAAAATGCATTACTATGGGATAAAAGTGGGATGATGTTGTCTTTTCCGATGAGAAAAAGTTTAATTTGAATGGACCAGATGGTTTTCGCTACTTCTGGTATGATCTTCGTAGAGAAAAGAAAATTTTCTCAAAGCGTTCATTTGGAGGGGTCTCAGTAATGGTCTGGGCAGGTTTCGCTACTGGTGGAACTACTCCATTATTTTTTGTGCAGGGTAGAATGAATTCTGATAGTTATGTTGATGTATTGGGTGATAATCTTTTACCGAAAGCACCGTTAATAACGAGTGGAGACTATTTTTTCCAGCAGGACAATGCCTCAGTACTTGTTTCCCAAACTTCAAAATCGTGGTTTGATGCTAATTTCGTGAAACTACTTGATTGGCCGGCCAGAAGCCCTGATCTGAATCCAATGGAAAATCTGTGGTGTAGTCTGGCACACGAAGTATACAAAAATGGTATACAATATGAAAACAAGCAAGAGCTCATGTCCTCCATCGAAAAAGCCTGTTCAAAAATTTCCAAGAACGTTTTTAAGGAACTGTCAAACTGCATGACGTCAAGACTGATAAAAGTGATTGAGAAGAACGGGGAGATTATTAATTATTAGTGTGTTTCGGACAAAAAAAAATCATTGTCCTTATAATTTTGTCCAATTTTTACAATGACATATTTTGTTAATTATGGCAAAACATTCATATTTTGCATTTCCCAATGTTTTGCATTCTATAATGATTTCTAGCATAAAGAAGCATTTTATGCATAAATTTCACTTTATTTAGTTCAGATATAATTTTTTTCTGCTCAATTTTCAATTGTTCTTATAATTCTGACCACCACTGTACTATCTGTACAATATCAAAAAAGATATACCAACAAAAGATATCGCCTAATTGTGTGACAGAAACAATTGATAAAAAACAAGAGGTTTAAGGGTGCAAGTTTCTCTTGATCAATTAACATATGAAGCTAGTACAAATCAACGAGCTGCTGGTAATATTTGCCTCGACACTCATAAAACATATAACTCTAAGTCAGCAAGAGATACAGAAAACAGAAAAATTATAACTTCAGCAAAAAAAAAAACCACCATTAAGAACCATACACCATCAGAAGCCTTATCAATTTTTGTAGAAGTTGATCTAACGAGAAAGCAATGGGAAATTATTCATAGCGCAAATAAGAATATTTACTTATTGTTCTCTGATTAAGAAAGCGAAGAAAGATTGCTATATAAGTGAGGAGTCGATGAATGTGACAGAAACAAGCGCAGAAGTTAACCTACAGATCTTCTTGATCACACCTCTTTAAGACTCTGTAAATATTTAGAAGTTATTCTAAATAATACAGAAGAAGAAAACCACAATTTAGAACAAATATCTAAATGGTGTTGCGATGGCTCCCAACAATCCCAATTTAAACAGATATTTCAGAATACTTCTGATAGTGATGCAAATATATTTCAGAGTTCTCTTGTTCCTTTACGTTTAGAGGCACTGTCCAGTGGACATATAATTGATGGTAAAAAATTTGAAAATTACACCGAAGAAACTGCAAATCTTTATGTCGAATTATATGGGTAGCACCCAATGTCACCAACAGTACATAAAGTTTTAGCACATGGGGCCACAGTAATTAAACATGCAATATTGTCTTTCGATCAACTTTCGGACGATGCTGCTGAAGCTAGAAACAAACATTTCCGCCAATATAGGCAAACTTTTTGCCGAAAATTTTCTCGAAAGCAATGTTATAAAAATGTTTTGAACAGACGTTTACTAAATTCTGATCCTTTTATAAGTAGTTCAAGACCAAAGCTTAAGGGAAAAAAAAAAGCCTTTTTCTAGCGAAACAACCAGAAACAACATACGGACAACATCCAAAATAAGAGGAAGATGAGGATGAACACGAAACGGATGAAGCTGAATATGATTACGGTAAGTTACAGAAAGAACTTTTTATAAATATGTAAAAAAAAAAAATGAATATTTCATTAAATATCATAAATGTTAATTCTAAGCTAATTTAAATAGTAGTTTACTTAATAAAAAGCAAAGATTTTTTGTAAATTCGTAAAAAAGCTCATAAAATAATTTTGTCCACATTTTTTCGGAAAATACATTTGTGCGTCGGTCTGACGACTAAAACGACGGCCGTTCGCGTACCCTCGACTACAGAAGACTGTCCTTGAAGGTACGCTGACTACGGTACCCCCATCGGGGAAAAAAGTAAAAGAAGCCACCTTTTAGAGGAGAGCGAGTCGCACGGTGGGTGAATTACCGATTCTATCTGGCCAAAAGTCGATTTTTAAAAGTTTATCCTAGCGTAAATTTTTTTTTGCCTGTTATAGCTCAATAGTTAGTGCGTTTTACCCTGCTATTGGTTTTGATATAAATATAATTGTATGGTATATAGACTAGCGCAAAGTTAGTGCTTCTTAGTTGGGAATGAAACGGTCAATTTGAGTATTGTTCTTTAATCTGTTACTTGAAGCGGAATAAAATATACTGCTCGATTATGGACGCTTCCATACAAAATCTGAACTTTATTTTATCAGATTTATGTGCATAAAGTTTGCACATATCAGCTGTTATTTCATATTTAATGTCTCAAAAAACTCTATTTTTTTACAATTTTTCAGTTTTAATATAGAAAAAGTTATGATAAAGCACGATTAAGCTAAATTTTTGATATGATTAAATACTTCAGATTATCTTTTCGTTCCAATTTAAATTGTCTGCCCCTAATTGCCCCCCCCCCCCAGTTTTTTGAACTGTTTTTAGATTAAGTCTAAATTTTTTTTTTTGACATTTTAGTTCAAGTACCATTTTTTTATTATCAAAGACAGCAGAATTTAAGTAACATAAACTTTTCACCATTATGCAACAGCAACAAGATTTAAAATTTAACGAAAATGTGAATTTGGTTGAAAATATTTTGTTTATAGAGGAAAATCACAATGAAGAGCACACGAAGTTTTGCAAGAGCGAAATTTTTAAATTTATGACCAAAATTGGACCAAAAATTGCCAGTTGTTTGTAGATACACCAGGACAAAATGATTTAAAATATATTACTTGGCTGCAAATTTTGAGTGGCTACAAAATTGATCCAAACAAATTCTCTACATTCAGATTTGATACAATGCAAAACATAATGTAGGCATTTTCTCATGATATCTTAGGATTCCCATTCTTTACATTTGCAGAGATAAACATAAATATACAACAGAATATGAAACACAGCAATTTTCATTAAAGCTGTCGAATGTTTGCCTCGTACCTTAAATTTTAGAAAAAGAAATTTTAGGATTTCTTATAATACAAATATAGTTTTATCACTTTAGCTTCCATACCGTTAAGTAAGTATCATTAAAATTATCAAGAAGAACGTAAAATCATGCGTCAATCTGATTATGGAACGTTTTTCAACTCATTCGGACTACTATAATAAAACTTCATAGTTTAATAACGTGAAAAACGATGCCAAAGTAATAATTTGTAAAACATATAAGACGTTTAAAGACACAATTTCAACCAAAGTCGAAAAAAATAGCTGAAAATTTTGTACATGCCTGTGTATGAACTATAGATTTATCTTATAAGTCACAATATGCTAAAATTTAGAACAGTTAGTGAACGCATAGCACAGTTAGCAATTTCCGGCAATAAGCCGGAATATACTTCAGATGTTTTTGTGCATACCTGTATATGATTTATAGAATTTATATACACTAAATAGTATGCATTTTTTATAATTTAAAAAGGTGTTCCACAACTTAAAACGCACTTCCATCAATTATTGTTCATACAGAGAAAAATATAACTGATTTATTTTGTGTGCCCCTGTATAGGAAAGATGAATGGCACATGATATTCAATAGTAAGCATCTTATAGAGCACCTCGGAGATATATATATAAATTTAAATACTTTTGAAAAAGTGTAACATGAACAAAATACACCACAATTTTTCTCCATAGACCGTTATGTAACAATTCTTTTTAGTGCCCCTGTAAATGATCGATAAATACTACCCATACCATATTCTATAGCAATCATCTTGTAGTGCACTTAATAGATATATATACATATTTATATTTCAAAGTGTTTGAAATTATGAAACATCATTAAAAACCACCACAAACGATTTTTCCCCATAGGCCGTAATGTAATGAAATACTTTTGAATGTCCCTGTAACGAAATTATTACTGCTACACGCTACATTTTACAATACCTAATATTCAATAGTGAATATCAATAACATTTTTCAATTTCATGGCGATGCGACTATATTGACGCCAAAAATAATTTTGGCCAGCTAGAATCGGTAAATCACCCACTGTGCGTCGGAGGGCTAAAAACTAAGGAGCGGAAGATGCAGAAAATACTTTGTTAAATCTTAGTAGTTTCTTTAGATATTCATAGGAGCACTGAAAAAAATCTTGCCCAAGGTAACATGACTCCTAAAGCTCCCCCCCCGATATCAAGACATCAAAGAGTGGATCAAAAGAATTGGGGTAATATTCGAAGCGGTTGTCGGACTCAAAGATACTTTAATTACTTTAAAATTTAAAAGTTAATAAATTATAGACTGCATGTAGGGTGATTAAAAGTAACTGTAAAAAAAAAACTTTATTTGGCATTTCATGTATTACATAGAATCTCAACTTACAACGTTTATTAAGTCTCTGAATTTAGCATATATTAACTAAATCATTACATTTTAATTTTTATAATAATAAAAATTAAGCTTAATGCAAACAAAAGAAGTATAAAACCACGGAATGTGACTCAGCATTTCAATTCGAATACTCCAAACAATGTTAATAAGATTTAAGACGTGAAAAAAATACCAGTGTTCAGAATTTCGTTTTCACTTAATGATTTAAATTGAACATCAGTAGTACACAAATTGTTCACTGTTTATTCAAATGAACGATGAATTTTGATGAGTTGTATTTAATAGTGACAAGAAATGAAAAAATGGTTGAGTTATATTGATAGTGATTCAACTGTTAAAATATATTCATAAAATGAAAGAACAAAGTAAGATTTTCAAAAAGAAATCTGATTGGTTCATTTAATGTTTTTCGTTTTAGGTAGATTTCGTATGAAATACTACCTATTTGCGTCGTTCCTATGTTGGAATTTCTGAAAAATTTTTGCAGATCTACACCGATAATGACCTTTAGAGCCCAAAACTACCCCCAGTAAAAAACTTTATCGATCTATCTCTATCTATCGTATGTATGTATGTATGTATGTATGTATGTATCTATATATATCACTTTCTTCTGGACACGATAACTTCCACAATTCTGCACCAATCTCTTCCAAACTGATACATAAAATCAAGGGCATAAAATCTCGGTCGAGTTCGTTAATGGGCAAAATCGGACCAAGGGGATGGAAATAGGGAGGGGTTTTGTGAAAGCCGAAAAACCCCTATAACTTCTTAATTTTTGTACACATCGAATCAGTTTAAAGTTTTTATTACTTCTAAAAACAGGGCCAAAAATTTATGTATCACAGATTTTTGATAAAGTTAAAAATGGGCTCAAGGGGCGCAAAAAATAGGGTTTTTGGGAGAAAAAAATTCATAACTTCGTCAATTCTCAAAATGTCAAATCCAATTAATTTTATCATGAATCTCCTTAACATTATCTACAACTTTTATATTCACAAGTTTTGATAGGACCAATTCATACCGCAAAAAAAAAAAAAAAAAAAAATTAAACGAAAACAAAAAGGGCGTTTGAAGAAGAAAAAAATCCATAACTTCGTCAATTCAAAAGATATAAAATCCCCATGAATTTATCATATATCTTCTTAATATTGTCTACAACATCTATATAGACAAGTTTTGAATAGGACCAATTCTTACAGCAAAAGCAAATTAAAAATACATAGCGGTTGAAGAAAAAAATCATCTTAGTAAGGGTGTATTCAAATCCAAACTGCTTATTTTCTGACTCATTTTACAATTCATTTTTACTCTCAAAGGCTTCCAATTGGTACCTTTTCTTACTCAGAAACTATACAGGGTGTCCGGTCTCAACCGTGTCCAATGGCTAATTCCTAAACCGTTAGTCATAGACATATAGTTCCAATTACAAAAATGTTTTAAATCAGGTAAAGAAATATTTTAAAAGCGATTTGGGTCAATAAAAACATTTCTTAAAAATTTACGAACTTTAAATTTTTATACGGTCCCCCGGTCCTATAAGTTATATTTAGTGAAATTTTCCTTTTACACTGACAAGTAATACAAAAAAAGTCCCGTTATTCTACGACTAAAATTGACCGAGTTATAGCTGTTTAAAGTCGGAGCATATTTTTTGCTGCAAATTATATATAATCATTCACAAATTTAGTCGAAATATAATTTCGTCAGATATAAAAAATGTTTGGGAGTAAAATTAACATTGTAATATAAATTTGAAATCTTTAATCATTCTGGCATATTAATGGAAAATATACAGTTTGTAATAAACATTTAAGAAGAAAGAAAAAACAGAATTTTTGTTAAATAAAATGATTCTAAATTAACGGCCTCAATTTTTTACAAAATGATACGTATTTTAAAATATTATTAGATTGCACTAGCCTCCAAAAGTTGATTTTTGTCAGGTGTTTTAGCTTTTGATAATTGATTCTTATATATTATGTACCGCTGAATCCGAAATTGACCTTCATTTTTAACTATCATATCAGGATTTTTCGCAAACTGCAAATTTCAAAGTTAAGAAGTTCAATGTTGAAATTGAATTTCCTCCCCCATCTCATCGGACCACTCAGCTGTTTAGCTGTAAGAATCCCAGGATAAGCAGAAATATCGAATAATTTTTTTAATAAAATAAAATAAAATAAAATAAAATAAAATAGAAAATGTTTTACATATGTTGTATAGTATGAGATTTTCGCTATATTTTAACTTACACATTAGCGATTTGCAAAAAAATTCTAACGTAATGGTTAAAAATGAAGGTCATTTTCAGATTCAGTGCTAAAAAGTGCGTAAAAATGAATTATCAAAAGTTAAAAAACACAACCATCTCCTACTTTATAGTATTCGATTTTTGTTATTCTTTAAATTTGAAAATTTATGATTTGCGAAATATCCTGACATGATGGTTAAAAATTAAGGTAATTTTCGGATTCAGTGCTAAAAAATACTTAAAAGTTAAAAAACCCAACAATCGCAGTCTTGTATTATCTAATCTAAAACTTTTTCTTAAACTCCTTGGCAGAAATCTATCCGAAATTTTTTGTGTTATCCTGTAAAATAAGTATAAATGGTAACCACCGAAAATCTTAATAATATTAGATTGTTATCGGATTTGCGCCAGTATGTAAAATGCAATCTCGATCGGATATTTAAATGTGGGTTAAAGTTCGAGTACAAATTTTGAACTGGAAAAACATACATACGATTGTTGAAGTAGCATAAAAACTTATAAAAAAACATAATTTTTGTTAAAAGAAATCATAAGAGAAACAGTCTCAAATCCTGACAAAATAAAACATACGTTATTTTAGCCAATTTGAGACTTAATCATAATACTTGTAGGATTTTTTTTCAAAGCGCAGATACACATGAAGTATAATCTGCGAATACTTTAAACACTTGGTATATGATCCCTCAAAGCCAAGTCGAACTCATTTGTTTTCAGAGTAGAAAAGTGGCATAAGTCATGCATTTTTAAAGTTTCATAACTCGCTCAATTTTAGCGTTATATGAATGGGACTTTTTTTGTCTTACTTGTCAGTGTAATAGGAAAAAATTACTAAATATAACTTATGGGACCGGGGGACCGTATAAAAATTTAAATTCCGTAATTTTTTAAGAAACGTTTTTATTGACCCAAATCACTTTTAAAATGTTTCTTTACCTGATTTTAAACATTTTTGTAATTGGAACTATATGTCTATGACTAACGGTTTAGGAATTAGCCATTGGACACCGTTGAGACCGGACACCCTGTATAATGTACCGTAATGGTCAATTTTTTGATAGAGGCAGAATATATTTTAAAACATGCTGTCAAAGTGGGCCTTTTGAACCGAATTTCCCGAAGCGGATTGTGTTGGAAAAGGAAGTATTCAAATCCAAACTGCTTATTTTCTGACTCATTTTTAAATTCATTTTTGCTCTCAAACGCATCCAATTGGTAGATTCGCTTATTCAGAAACTATATAATGTATCATAATGATCGATTTTTTGACAGAGGCAGAATATATTTCAAAAAATGATGTCAAAGTGGGCATTTTGACCGGAATTTCCCGAAGCGATTGTGTTAGAAACGAAAAATATTGTCTTACTGAGAAAACAATTGTTTATGTATCAAGTTTTAATTAATTAAACGGAAATTAAAAACACGGGTCGCTTATAAATCTCTTAAAAATTCACGTCAAAAAGTTTCATGTTTTTCCTATTAAAAATGAATCTGGAGTTATGCCAGAAAATTTCGAGTTGTTGAGCATGGAAAAGTATTTTTTTGAATACCGCCCTAACATGATTCTGATAAAACCAGTTATTATATAAAAATTAAATGAAAACTCGTCAAAAGCGGCCAGATAAAATTGTTAAAGTGGGTTTATCTCTAATCATGATTTGGTTTTTGTTTGTGAAATTAGTATACTTAACTTCGAAATCTACCTCCGCCTGTAGGCCGGGCCGGCAGGGATTTTTTCAAATATCACTGATCGCGAATCGCTTTGCATGTCCAGACAGTTCCAAAAGGCAGATTTAATCACATGCGATGATTAGTGGTACGAGGTTACTTTACTATAAGTATAAATAAATTGAAATATAAATTATCGAGATTTTATTTTCTTATGTTTATCTATATTATAAAAATATGAATTATGTATTCTGCTACCCACAGTATTAGTTTTTTCGTAAATATATTTAAGTAAATTGTTAATCCAGATATTAAATAAATTAGATAAATATATAGAAAAGAAATTAGTTTACATTAAAATTTAATTATTGTAATTAATTTATTGATAAAATTATCTCACTGAACTGAAATTCCATAGTTTTTAATTAAATGATGCTTTTTATATATGCTTTATATTGGCAAGCAATCTTACTAAGAAACTATGCAACCGAAATGTGTTTTTTCGTCTTTCGGTAAAGGAAGAATTTTCAGAAAATGCTTCCAAGTTGGGCGTTTTGGAAAGAATTTTCAGACGTGACAGCGCAGGAAAGTAAAAAAAAAAAAAAAAAAAAAAAAAAAAAACTACCGACCTGAGACAATAATGTCTTATAACTGAAGATGTAATGTATCTGAGAAATAAAAAACCGTTTGATTACAAATCATTTCAATAATCATGCCTGCTAGTATAATGCTTTTATGTTAAAAAATGAGCCAGTAAATGGGCCAGAAATTTTGCGTTGTCGAACGGGGAAAAATATTTTTATGGGAACTGTCTTAATGCGTTGTTACCCCAAGAAAAATAAGAAAGAGAAAAGCTTTACTATGACGTCTATATAATTTTAGTTTGCATTTTTTCTGACTCATGTTATGTGTATCAACCTACTATAAATACCTTTATTAGGAAATGCAGATATTAATAAGTAAAATATTTTTGAAGCATACTATAAAATTTATTTTGATAAAGTAATTTTGTGGATCAATTTACACTTCTAATTAAACATCGAAAAATATGTTTCATGCCTCAGTGTTTTCGTATAAGAAATCAGCTGGTGATAATCAAATTGAAATTAATGCATTAATACGATGGTTAATTTGAAATGCGCATTTATTAACACACATTTCTAACACAACATTTAACCCTTCAGTGCATGACGTGCCCCATCTGGCACTTACCTAAAAACACTGCAATTCTTATTTTGTGCCATGAATTTGGCCAATATGATCTCTATTCCTGGTCAGGAAAAGTCCAAAGAATGGAATAACACTTGTTTTGTCCATGTCAGATAGCTGCATTTGACAAAAAATTAGAATTTGTTCTTTGGAAACAAAAAAAATTTGATCCAGCTATTAAGGTAAAATTTATTTTCATTATTTTTACTGAATACTTAAAAATATTAATATAAAAAAAGTTGCAGAGTGTTAAGCGGATAAAATTAATTAATTTAAGCTCATTTAGTTGTAAAATAGAGCAATACAATATTTTAAAACCCTAATTGTGTACATAGGGTACACGCCATAAAATATCAAATTTTATCTGAAAATTTGAAATTAAATTTTTTTTACTATTTTTCCCATTGTTAGACCGATATATAGATTTCAAATAATTTTTTTCATAAAAATAGAAAAATCGTGCAGTGAAGGGTTAAAGAAAAAAGGGCAAAAAAGTGAAAATTTCCGACCCTCCCCCATCATTCAAGCTTTATATCCCTCCGACAACATTTGGAAATTGTTACACTAACCACTTCACATTATGACTTGCCGCAGTCGGAAACAATAATAGTATGGGAACGATGGACACTGCTGCAAAATTTTACATGCAAAAGTTTATTAATAATATTATTAAATATGTTGCTGTTTTATTCCTAGAGTAGGGGAGAGTGGTAATGAATGGGCCGTTAACAAAATATGAAAAAGTATTTGCGTAAAATTACTTTAGATGCCACCAATAGATAGAGCTATTTGACTAATCCAATTTTCCGTTGTTTTGGGAGAAGCCATTTTCCCACTAGAGTAGGATGGTCAAGAATTTGATTGATTGAAAAGTAAATTTTTTCTCTTTTCAATAAAATAAATAAGCTAAAAAGTATCTATTTCATTGCAGATATGCGTATTAGCAAGTCTTTGCATATCTGTAAACTATTTTTAGGATGTATTTAGATGTTATTTGAATTTAATGTACTATAAAAACCTGAATATATTCCAGAAGTATAGGTGGGGCTGAATGGGCCACTATATAATGGTCATGAATGGGCCACCTTTACCCTGATCATAAAACTATGGGTTTTCTTTCTTTTCTTTCTTTCTTTTATTTTTTATTTATTTTTTATTTTTTATTTTCTCTTAAATATGAAACACAACTGGTTGTCATGGATTTAGATTAAATGATTGTCTAGTTAGAATAGGTTTATAGTTATGTCTAAAAAATAATTTGCACATATCCACCCTAAGAATTATTATTTATTAGAAACGCAAGTTAAATTGTATAAATGATTAAGGTGAAAATGTTCAGTTGTTGACCACATCTACCAATATTTTCTCATTTGATATAAAACTAGGATAATTGTTTATATTCTAAATCTGATGGGCAGAATAAATAATACCAGAAATTTACACTAAATAGTCAATTAGTAGGCAGTTCACATGAATAAAATTTTACCACTTGAAATTTAATTTTAATTAAAGTTTTTCCTTTAGATGGGGCGTGTCTTTAAGCCAAAGACATAAATTTCATTAAATCATAATGTGTATATATATTTTTATGCTTATTTTATGTTCTTTCTTTCTTATAATCTCATTATTTTGTCATTTTTCTGCTACAATTATGGGATTTTTAAAAATTTCACTTTTGATGTTTATAAATTTTGATAAGCATTGTGTATTCTGAATGCTTTTGATCATATCAAATCAAGTGCCATTCTTTTTGTCATATTTGTTGAATAAAAGATTAATTCCACATTTTTTCATTGAATTCATTTAGTGGCCCATTCATTACCTCCAATGGCTCATTCAGCCCCATGAGTGGGGATGAATAGGCCAAATTTCTATTTTTTTATTTTCTATTATCATTCATTGTAGACATTTTCTAATCCAATTTTTATAGCTTTTTTATATAACCAAATAAGTAAAGTAACTGAAGAGCCAATTCGGAGCCAAAATAATTATTAGAAAACATTATAAAAATTAAAAACCAAAAATTGGCCCATTCATTACCACTCTCCCCTACTATCTATCTTTTCTCCTCTCTTAAAATACAACTACAGTCGAACCTCTATTTAACGAAGTCGCTAAATCCCGGAAAAAAGTTCGTTATATGGAAAATTCGTTAAATAGAGATTCACCTTTTAAAATACTTTAAGCTTACATAATACAGATTTTAAATTCATAAACACGAAATATTTTTACTAAAAGTAATTAATCACATTTTTAAAAAATAAATTATATCGATTTGTTTTATTTATTTTACCCCACCAATATCCATCATCAATTCATTTTTTTATGTGTTTAAATCTTTGAAATCTGCAAGGAAAACAAAACATTGTCCGGGAATACACTGTATTAAAGTAAATAGTTTTACATTAAAATTAAGGAATTTTAATGACATTGTTGTATTTATCATTATTATAACAAATAATTTTAACCATACATTAACATATGCGTCCTTAAATTTAATTTCTGAAAAACTCTGTTAATATTGCCTGAGTTTTTTATTTAAAAAAGTGCTGTCTCTAATACGTCTCGCATCTTTGCAATGCACCAAAAACCCCTTCATGCTATTTTCTTCTAACTATAATCCGCGTCGGATTGTTTCAAATGATTTTAGCATTTCATCATACGAAGTTTTGTTAATTCCTGCATCATGATCATTTCCATCCTCATCATATTCGTCTTCATCGCAATTCATTGCTGTATTGTTTTTATTTTTCACACTGTCGGAAATATCCAATTCGGATAGTGTTTCCGAGGTCTCAATTTCAGAATTAAGTGAAATACAATCATCCATCAGCACATCATGGTTAATTTCTTCTTTTTTCCTCACTGTATCTACATTTTTTTAAGTTACTCTAAGGCATTATCATCTTCGTCCTCCGTACTTACCGAATTCTCACTGCTGACAAAGAAGGCGCCTGGTAAAACCAGCTCAAGGCCATTGAACATCATAAAATGTGTTTAAAGAAAGAATAAGTTTGAAATGTCCAGAAATATTTTGAGAAATGGGGAGAAAAAAAAATTGATCACAAGAAAAAGTTCGTTAAATAGAGAATGCACTTCGCTGTTTGGAGGTTATTTTACGAAGAATTTCGCAAAATGTTTTTGGTTCCAAGGAAAAAAGTTCGCAAAATAGAGAAATTCGCAAAATAGAGGTTCGTTAAATAGAGGTCCGACTGTATAAGCGATTCATTGATCACAAAATCTGAGCTTGTCTGTGTTAGCCTAACTTGCAAATAATATCAGATAAAGAGAAGTAATGAAATGCTTTAATCAAGAAATTTAAATGAAATACTTTGAATACTAAAACTTTATGAATAAAGTACTAAGTCATAATTTATAAGAATATGAGACACAATTTTATCTATCAATTATATCTAAAGTGTATTAGAATAAGATTATTTAGTTTAGATATCTCGTTTTCAAGGTTTAACATTTTACACTCTAAATAAAAAGGAGTGAATAGTCACTCTATCGCAGAGTCAAAATATGCCCAACCTCTTTAGAGTGACTATTCACTCTGAGCAAAAGTGAAATTTTTGACTCTCTGAAAGAGTGAATAGTCATTCCTGGGAAGTGAATATTCACTCTAAACAGGGGTGGATAATCACTCTTCCGGAAGAGTGACTATTCACTCTTGCTAAAGGAGTGCGGTTTTTTACCCCTGGTAGGAGTGAATAGTCACTCTTTCATAGGAGTGAATGTTCATTTTTTATGTAGTCGATTCTTTCTTTTTATTTTGCTTTTATTTTATTTTGCTTTTATGGTCATTTTAAAAGAATCGCATCTTTTACAGCATGCAATGAAAATAAATACAAGCGTGGTAAAGATTGGAATAAAATACTTTATTAGCAATATTTAACTTTTAAGGAAAAATTCAGTTAAAGTTACATACGAATTTAGATTACTGACAGAAATAAACTAAAATATTTTATTCCAATCTTATCCTTTGTGTTTGCTTTTATTGCATGCCCTATAAAGATATTGCTTTTAAAGTTTTATTAATAACTTTTTAATAGGTGGATGTTATATGTTTAACAATGTTTGATTTGATTTTAATTTTTGTTTTAAATATAAAACCGTACTTTTTCCTTAAATTATTGCTATTTTTGAAAAGTCCTACTGTTCTAAAATATTTTTTAATTTTTCCACTTAAAAAACAATGCTTATAAACTAACATCTTTTTTAAATAATTTCTAAGCATGATTTAAATATTAAGAATGTACATATTTTTTTTTATCCTCTGTCATTTGCTTTTGTTTTATTTAATATGAACATGGAGTCTAAATTTTAAGTTCTCTGGAATATGTATGCATTTTTCCCTTAAACATATTCCTTAACTTAATCATGATTTCTAATTTTCGTCCGTTATTGCTGAAAAATGGAATTAATATAATACTTATTAATGAAACGAGCGATAAGCCATATTTAATTTAATTTTTTTATTCGCGTAGATATTGTATTTTGTGAGTATGAGCAAAATAGATTTTGTATGTTTTATAGAAAAAGATTGACCTCGGAAATAGAAACAAGTTGGAAATTGCTCGTCAAACGTGGCAAATGAGGTGCGTTCGTACTATAACTAATTTTATAAATATTTTTTGCACCGCATATTGTACTGAATATATATTTTAGTGAACTTAATAAGTGCATATTAATTTCATTGTGTTCGAAAGACTGTAACATCATTAAAATGCACTTATTTTTTTCCCCATTGACCTTAATGTAACGGAAAGCTTTTGACTGTCCCTGTAATTAAACTGTACATCCGATTTTCATAAAATTTGAAACGACTCGACCAATTTTGCAACAATTATATAAGGTAGATATGCCAGTAATGGACACCCTTAAGGAATTTCTTTTAAAATTATTTTTTTATTAATAGTTATGATTATTATATTCCAGTTTTTTTCAATATTATATTAATCCATCAACAATATTTAACCATTCTTATAGTCTCATTACCCAATATGAATCGAAATTTAATTTTAAATAACAGAAATATATCAAAACACCCAAAAGCCCAGTAATGGACACCCCATAAAAAGGTAATAAATATAATTGTTTTTATGACTGTATTTAGAACCAGAATTTAATGAATACATACTAATGAAACAAAATAGTTATTTTCAAATAAATTTAACAATAAGGATACCAGTAATTAATAAAATATTTGTGATAATCATTTACTGTTTGCATCAATTATTGTAATTATCAGAAGATCAATGTTTTAATTATTTTAGATGGATAGTTTAAAAAACTAAATATCAGGCAATTACAGCTATCAAATTACTGAAACAGTAGGGGATTTAAAAGGTAATAAAAAATTTTTTTTGGATTGTTAGTGTTTAGTTTTGTCTCACTATTTTTAATAAATAATCTTCCAGAGACTACTTGATACATCATTTATAATAATTAATATTACAAATATGAAAGAAATGATATTGTGAGTTGAATATTTTAAATGTTAAGTAAAATAATTTCAAAATAAAACTGTAGAACTGAGGTTTGAGGCCACTGATCCTGTAGATTTACTAGTTTCAGGAATATTGCCTATAAATTAATAAATATTACTTTTTTTTTTCTTTTTGTCAGAGGTCAATAAGGAAATATTTAAGACAGAAAATAGATTTTATACATAAAAAGAATTAAAAATATTGAAATTTTATTAATCACATAAAATAATTTAAAAGCAGCTATTTATAAAAGTTTTGGTGTTATTACATTTTGGTAAGTATAATTTAAAAATTAAATTTGATTATTTATGTTTGCAGTTAAGACAAAATATTTATACACTATAAACATTACTGAAATTGCATTTTTAACAATGTCTACATGGGGTGTGCATAACTGGAAAATGACTAATTAACCATTCCAGTAATGGACACCCCTCTTAAAACTTTAAAAATAAATGAAATTTCGTAAATGACCGTTAGTATAGAAAATTCTAAGTTTTTAGAAAATTTTAAGTTATTGCTACTCAAACAAAAGAATTCAAATTTTGCAAGAAAATAAATAATATACAAATTAATTAAACGAAGCCAGCTCTTAGCCTCTTCATTAAGATTTTCACAGAAAAACAGCAAAACTTTGAAACATTATTTTCTGCTTCCTAATTGGTTTGATTAAAAGTGTCAACAATAACCCAGTTTTATAAAACATGCAAGGGGAAATTATAAAAAAATTAATTAAAGTTAAACATTTATTAGTTATTTTTTTATGAACCAAAAACATCAAGGGTTGTCCATTACTGGCACATCTACCCTATTTAAAATTTTAGACCATTCGGAAGACTGTAACATCATTAAAATGCACTTGCAATAATTTTTTCCCATTGGCCGTAATGTTACGGAAAACTTTTGACTGTCCCTGTAATTAAACAATGCATCCGATTTTCATAAAATTTGAAATGACTTGACAAAATTTTGCAACAATTATATATTTTAAATTTTAGA
This sequence comes from Maratus speciosus, assembly GCA_963932465.1. NCBI lineage: Eukaryota > Metazoa > Arthropoda > Arachnida > Araneae > Salticidae > Maratus > Maratus speciosus. The sequence continues at coordinate 156,356,897 of OZ010787.1, read as the reverse complement.
CCATTCGGAAGGCTGTAACATCATTAAAATACACTTTCTCTGTTATATGCGGACAGACGGACTGAACGGCGACTATAGGTGCTACGTATTTATATAATTACGAACGCACCTAAAAAAGGGAATTTAAAAATAAAGTAAATGACTGCATTAGAAATATTCTTATTGTTTGAAAAACATTTTAATGTAAAAAAAGTAGTTATTTCTTTAAAAAATATCCAGTCTTATATTATGTAAGTAAATAATGAACTTTTTAAAAAATATACTAAAGCAGTCTTATCCATAAACTTCAAAACAGGCATAAAAAACATTTTATTTCAATGCTTAAATGTCATGTTTTATTGTTTAGTGCCAAAAATTAAGTGTATCAAAAACGTAGAAAATGCGTTTATAATAGAAGGAAATTTAATAACTGAGGCAGAATGTCTATAATTTTTTTTTGCATTACTCAGTCTCGAAATTTTAAAATCATAACCCCAGTAATTAAAAAAAAAACAAGTTGGAAATTACACGTAACACGTGGCAAATGAGGTGCGTTCGTACTATAACTAGTTTTATAAATATTTTTTGCACCGCATATTGTACTGAATGTATATTTTAGTGCACTTCATACGTGCATATCAATTATATTGTGTTCGAAAGGCTGTAACATCATTAAAATGAACTTGAAATATTTTTTTGGCCATAATGTAACGGAAAACTCTTGACTGTCCCTGTAATTAAGCTATACATCCGATTTTCATAAAATTTGAAATGACGCGACAAAATTATGCAACAATTGTATAGTTTAAATTTCAAGTGATTCGGTTGGGTGTTTTTGCGCTGTTATATGCGGACAGACCAGTGTTGAATTCAGACACTTTTCTCCGGGAGGGATTTCTGTCGCTTCGGGGGGGGGGGGGTACATTATAGAGTTCCGGGGAGGATGTCCCCCTTGGCCACCCCCTGAAATCAACACTGGGACAGACAGACGGACTGAATGACGACTATAGGTGCTTCGTATTTATATAACTACGAACGCACCTAAAAATCGATTTTTACTTTTTTATATCATTAAATAGTTTAAACTTTTATCTTTCCAACGACGTGTCACACATGTTTATGCATAAAAAAAAATAAACGTTGAAATTATTCATTCTTTCTACGAGTACTTCACAGCTTAATGGCCATTTAAATCTAATTGACTTTTTCTCAAAACTTGGATTTCTCATGTTTATGTTCCTTTTTTTCAATATCTATTAAATTTAAGAAGTCAGATTTTTTTAAATACTTATATTATATTGTATACTTTAACACATGGATTTAATGATTTGTTGAGAAAATATGTAAAGCATGTTATTCAAACTACTCTAAAAAATCCAGACCTATGTTTCACCATTTCTGAGAAAAGGGTACATAAAGTTGGTGAATTTAACATGGCGGAGATACGGCTTTACCGGTCCCCTTAAAACAATTACATTTCAGACCGCTACATGAAGAAATCTCGCAATCACTTTTGAATACTTCACGATCAATCTTTTCCTATACAACATGCAACTATTTAGCGCATAATCATACATTCCACATATCTACACGGATAAATGCTTAAAATTAAATAAGACTTACCTTTAAATTTATGTATTCCATAAAGATTAATTTTAATGATATCCTAATCTGTTAATCTTAAAATGGCGGACGAAAAAGTGATCATTTTCCTTATCTTTTAAGGGTGTCGTCGCCTTGCTGTTCTGATTGGTTAATAATCAATGCATTCGTAAGTCACACTTTCAGGAGTGAGACATTTCACTCCTTTCTAGGGAGTGGAAAATTCCACTCTTTAAGGAGTGTATTTTTATAAAATTCACTCCAAAAAGAGTAAAAATGCCTGTCACTCTTTCAAATAGTGAACTTTTCACTTCTCTCAATTTTAGTGTACGTTTCAAATCAAAATTGTTGTAGGGAATCATGAGGCAAACTCTGGCAATCGCAGACTGGTACTTTCGGATTTAAATCAAGTTTACTCTCTCGAAAATTATTCGAATATCGAGATAAAGTAGTCTTAGAGGATAACTCTGAAAATAGTGAGCTTGAATTCTACCTTCAGGTTTAACACTAGAAAGACGGGGAATTTTACTCAAATTTTATAAAAATATTTCCCACCAGAATTTTTATTTTAAATTATTTACTTATTTTTTTAACTGGATTTTTTTTCCCTTGGTACCTTTTAAACTAGTTTTATTAAAAAAATTCTGGATCGAACCTAAATATATTCCTTTGGTAGCGGTCAAAATGACCGCACGCCGTCTTTCTAGTGTTAAGCCGTCAAAAGATGAACTAAATCTCAAGCTTGGGTAACGTCGGTCTTCAGCTCAAATCAAGAGATTTCAGGTGCAACTCGCCAAAATATCACCAATTCATGTCTAATTTACATGTATTATCAAAGTAATTTGATGAGAAACTGACTATTACAATTATTTTCCTATAAATAAAGGAAACTAAATTAACTTCTTTGGTATTTTATTTCAAAATATGTGTAGTTTAAACTGTGATTGATCATACGAACCTTTCCTAACAATACCTTTTGTATATTTGCCAATATTTACCTCACCTTAGAAAATGAACAATAGCCCATTTTTCAAACTATTCCACGGATGTTTCAGAATAATTAGATGTGCTGCTATTAAAGAAACCACCGTAGCAAAAGAAAATTACTGTTAACTTTCATAGTTTTACTTCTCTTTCAAATGAAACAATTCCCAGAATTCGTCATTTGTACACGTGAGGCTCTGTCAAACTGTCAAGAAGGAATAATAGCATTCTTCTTTATTTTACGTAACGAGGTTTTATAAGCAAAATTAATTATTCCGGAACTTAAGTACCATGAATTACCTAAGAAATCTATTTTTATGAATTTTACTCGTATACAATTTGTAACCAAAGTTCTATTTGTATAGTTTTCTCCAACTCTTTTATAAAAACATTGAAGAAATCGTCGCATATATATATATATATAATGTATGTATGTATATATATATATATATGTATATGTATATATGTGTGTGTGTGCATGTGTGTGTGTGTGTGTATACAAGGTGTCCAGCGAATAAGACCCTGATTTCAAAATTAAATATCTCACAAACAAAGATCAATAGAATTATGCGGTAAACGGTTTCTTTATTAGCTAAGTTGTAAAATGTTATACAGAATTTTCGAAAATTTAGTTGCAAAAAACGTTAACAGATGGCGCTGTACTCGATATCCCTGTAAATTGTTCTTCGAAGTCCAGAGCGATCAGTTCGAGGCGCTTCACTCATTTTGAGGAGTCGATGCTGAGTCGACTCACTTGATTGATGAGTCGACATAGTGAATTGACTCTCGACTCACTTGCGCAAAATGAAAAGTGACTGATCTGGTAAAGCTTGCTGTATCTGTTAGTATGAATATTGAAATGTGCGATGTAAGCATTTCAGTTAATGTTTTATCATTTAAATTACTATTAAATAAAGTATATTTATTAGTTCAATAATTAGTTAGTTATCTTTCAATTTTATGTATTTCAACTCTTTATTAACACTTAACTGTTAGCGGTCTCACACACAACTACATTTTTAAATCTTCACAGTTAAACTCGTAATTTCCAGAGAATACCACGAAATTTTGTTTCATTTGGAGCCCTAGAACTATTGCTAGAGATTCTGAATATGAGAAGTTTAATTATAATAGTCCTGTACTTAAAGTTTAGTACAGAAACAGTACCCTGTGAGTTAATAGACTTTCGTTCATCTTTTAATCAAGCTGTCTCGGAGACGGGATAAGTAATTCGAAAAATAATTGCAATTACCTTAAAATACTGTTAGCGCTGCTTTTTTTTTTTTAATTTTCACAGTTTAACTTGTCGTTTCCTGTTTAACTATCAATACAGTGAAATTTTGCTTCATTTGGACTCCTAGTACTATTGTTTGAAATGTTTGAAAAAGCGAAATTTTATTAGAAATATTACTGTACAAACAGTTTAGTGCAAAAACAGTATTTTAAGAGTTAATCGCGCCTTTTATTCATCTTTTAATAGAATGGTTTCACAACAGCTCACAGTTTTAATGTGGCAATTTTCTGTCACAGTAGTTAAAGGTTAAATGAACTTTTCAGATGAATTGTCATGTATAAAATTCATTATGACATTTAGGACCATGGATGTCTTATTCAGGTTATAGCTGCCGTAAATGCGACAAAAATTACCTAAACGCGAAAATCATATATTATGGTTTTATACTAGAGATAATTATTAAATTTATACAAAACAAGTTAGTTTTGAACTAAAGGTACAGTATTCAGTAATTTGTTGCTTAATAAAATATATATCTACTAGGGGGCTCTGCCCTCTGCAAGCTACGCTCGCCAACCCCCGTTCAGTCACCGCAGAATCTGAAAATCTAAAAATCTAATGGGTTTTAAAAATATTAGAGAAGATTAAATTATACTGAAAAAGCTGCGCAGATCTTCCTGTAAACGGGTTTCCATTCCATTCCCTTTGATTGCAAAAATTAACGGAGAATCAGTTGCTGTTAAGACATCCAATGGTTGTTTTCGTTTTTGATTAAAGAGGATCAGTTAAACATTTGAAAAGAAACTAAAATAAAATGAATTAAGCATTCAGAGTCTTTGTCAACCGATATTTTAAAACAATCTCTATAACAATAGCCTAAATCATGTGACTATCATCAACAGTTCCCGGCGGAACACTTCGTTTTTTATACTCTAGGTGCCATTTTGATACTTTAGTGTTATCCAGGCACAGGTGATAAGTCACCAAATATTATTCTATCTCCATCATTTCATCTATATTATAATAGTTCAAGTCATCAAATGCCATAGACAAATACGGCCTGATCCCTTCGCCTTTCATATGAAGGTTTGGCACAAATGTCATATACGCCCCATATTGGCGCGATTTTTTTCCAACGCCAATTTGGGGAACACATTAACAACATAAACAACAACATCCCGCTTACCATATCAAGCAAAATAACGATACTTTGGCGCCAGTTAAGTACCCGTTGCGTATATGACATTGGCGTCAGAAAAAAATCGCGCCAATATGAGGCCGTATATGACATCTGTGCCGAAAGAAAAAAAAGCCGGGTGCAAATCTCGCCAATATCTTTTTTTCAACTCGCCAGTTAGCATTTTTTTTATTCTTCGAGGGGTAAATTAAAACATTGATTTGAAGTTGAAATTAAATGTCATGGTTTGTTACATAATTTAATATTTCGCCAGATGCACCGCATGTTTGGCATGATTTTTTTTTTTTTAACCATTTGGAAAAATGGTTATTGTTCTCGTCAGGATGGGAAATTAAAAGCATATCTGAAGGTTTTCATTGGTTTAATCTGCATTTTATTCGTTTTATGATTAGTCTATACAGTAATCTGTATTTCCCTTTAATTTCAACAACGATGGATACCTTCTGCTGCCACTATGACAAAAAAGTAATAAAAACTACAAAAAAAATAACTCAAACAAATTGAGATACAACTTTCAAACAAATTGCATTTAAAAGTACATTTTTTTCTCTATCCGACGGTGTAAAAAGTAATATTTCGGATGTTTAGAAGTTTAAGAATGAAATTTCATTTAAAATTGGCCGTCAGATTTCTTGGAAATCTGACGATGGAAAAGCCTTTTCCCGAACAGGCAATGAAATGCTTGGATATTTACGTAAGTTTCAGATGGATAATACTTAAGTTTCATGAAATCTGACGGGTCGCAGGCGATATTTTTGGCTTGCAATTTTTACGTGTAATAACACTATTAATGTTTAATTCATGGCGTACGTAATGTAGGATCAACTCGTGCGATTTTTTATGTCTTAAATTTTAGTCTTAAAAAAAAATCGTTTTCCAAATGGTCGTTGTAATTTGATAAATTGCTATTTTTTTTTTTTTTTTTTTTTTTTTTACGAAAATTTGGCGAAAGCCTCGTTTTCGAATACCAGTTACATATGTATTTTTGGTACTACTTAGTTATCCCGTCGACAAAAAATCTGTCGCGAACTATAAGATTAAATGTCAATAATGCTTGATCGTAAATGTCACATTCACTTGACCTTTAGCAAGTTACACGTGTTTACGTCATCAAGTGATTTTTATTTCGACGTTTTATTTTTATATTTATTAATGTTATACTAATTTATTTGTTCTTTCGTTATTTAAAATAAAAATTTTGTCAATCTGTACAATTTGGCGATTTATATAATTTGCGAAATTGGGTGACGGAATAACTACTACATTGTACCGTATTTTTTAATTATTTTCTATTATTTTCAAAAGGAAATAGCAAAAAAATAATTAATTACTATAGAACAAAATAATTTATATAAATTTAAAAAAGAAATAAAAGTAAATATACATTTATTATTAAATAAACAACAATAGCCGGGTTACCATGTCTATCAAAATGCCATTTGTGCGCCAATTGGGTACCCCGGTGCGTATATGCCATCTGTGTCTAATATTTTTCTTTTCGTTTTGTTTGTTTGTTTTTTGTTTTTTTTTTTTAAAGAAGTGAAAGCCATCAATTTAAATGTTTCATTTTTAAATGAAAGTTTTGTATTTAATAAAATGATAACGAAATACAAAAAAAGCATTGTTCTTAGCATAGATTTAAAGGAGGCCCAACTGTCGCCAAATTAATTTAAAATAGTAACCTTTTCTGAATTATGAAAAAAAATTCTGTTATGATTAATATTTGAGTTGCCATCATTAGAAAAAATGTATTTAAAATTAGAAAAAAATTAATATTTCGAAAACTAATTCGAATTTAAAAATTCTAATACCAGTTTTGAGATCTGTGGATCAAAAACTCGGATTTTTGGTGTTAATTTCATCGCAAAGTATTCCATATTTTAGGAGAAATCGCCGTGAAACAAAATCAGTTGTTTAATCAGTCGATTCAAAGAATCGATACATTTCAGGCGTTTCATATATTCGTTTCATAAATTAGTTTCATTAGGATTTTATATATATATAGGGTAGATATAAATATAATAAAATGCCAAATATACCCTAAATGCGACAAAACTATGGGGAATCGCGTCTCATTTAGGCACAATGATTTTATAATGCTATTTTAATTCCGTTTTTTAAATAAAAATGTTCGCAGGTAATATTAAATGGATAAAATTGACGTATATTTTTTAAAAGTTTAGCCAATCGATTTTTTAATGTTCCTTATTTAAACCCAGATATGGAATATATTTTCGGAATCCTGTAGCTACAACGCCCCCCTCTTTTGTAAACAGCTAGGCTGTGTGTGTGTCTCTATGGATGTACCTCAATACAATATGGTTATATATTATCATGGTTTTCAAAATAAATTTTTAAAAGAGAGTAAATCAAACTATAAACATGAGAAAACAAGAACATTTTCAAACTTAGTCTCATCCCCCCTCCTCGTGGCGGGCGGGGAACTCATTATTGAATTCATTTGTATTTGGAAACGCGTAAAATTCACAGGTGTTCTTATTCAGGAACTATGTAATCGAATGGCGTTTTCCATTTTTTGCCAAAATATCTTTCAAAAAATGCTGTCAAAGTTGGCGTTTTTACTCGAATTTCCGTACACGTTAGCACAGAAAGAGAAAAACTTGCCGTTACGTGACAAAAATCGCATTTTACTTGGTAAGCAATTTACTTATGTTAAAAAAAAATGGAAAAAGCTATTTGATTCCAAATCGCCTCAATAGTCAGGCCTGCAAATTTATAACTTGATATTTGTTAAAAATGCTGCCTCTGAGCCCCGCAAAGTAAAGTTTGTGTGTAACGGAAAAATACGATCTTCTCCAAAACTATGTGACCAAGGATAATCTCTGCAATTTTCTAGCAAAGTTTGAATACACTACTATGCCCCCTAATTTTTTTTCATCATTTTAGTTTCATTACATTCGGAAATAGGTTGGAAGGGGGGGGGGGGGGGGCGCTCCCCGCGCGCACATGCGCACACACAAAAAAAATCAGTTTCCCGTTTTGTTTTCAGCACAGAAAATTTAAACTTTTAACTTTTGATATATATATAAAACAACTCCTCAAAACCTTCCACTTCCAGGTAAAAAGAAGGTAATTTTTTAGACATGGGGGGGGGGGGGGGGTACGGGATTAAACAAGATTTCTATATTTTACAGTTTGGCTTAGAGGTGCTCACCTGCCCAGCCCCTGGGCAGGGCCAGGACCAATTTTTCGCAGCACTGGGGTCGGACAGGGCTTTACTTCTTTTCTGAAGGCTTGGAAAGGGCCTAGGTATTGCTCTTTCCAGACAAGGCTAGAGCCTTTCTTTTTTCTGAGAGATCGCGCCGAGCCGAACTTAATTTTTCAGTACTGATCCGGGTCTGGCTTCATTCTTCTAAGGTTTGCAAGGGCCGACATTTTAAGTTCCTCCCCAGCCCGTACGAAAATTGTCTTGGCCTGGTCTGGTCCATGCAAAAATAAGTAAAATTTGGCCCGACCCAAGACTTTTTGCAAAAATATGCATATATTTTTAAATTGCCATTATACTTATTGCCCTATTACTGTACAATTAAACTTTAAAATTTATTCTTTTTAAAGAATAGCCATTTCTAGGCAATAAAATTAAAATACAATAAAACATGTGAAAAAGAACCTGTGTATGACGGAATGCTGTCTTAAACTAAAAAATGTGTTGATACATGAAAAATGAATATAATAATATGTGAGGAAAAGTATATAATACATTTAAAACTGGACAGAAGGAAACTTGTCTATAACGTATATTTTTTCATTCCTAAGCAATTTCGTCTTCGACGATTTTACTATATAGAATTTTTCACATTGTTAAATCTCCAATGCATAGAATATGGATTAACGATATTAAATTTAACTTAAACATTTACATACAAATAGAGATTAATTAAAAACATAAATATCGCAGCACAGGACTCTTCTTTAAAAATGAAGATTATACAAAAGAAAATAAAAGCTAAAATAAGCATCTTTGGTCAGAACTCCTCGTAACGAACAATTTTTAACCATATTGACGTAAAAATTCATTTTTTCTAGAAATTAAGTGGACCGGATGTTCTCAGTCCGATATTTTAACTTTTTTTCCTGGCCGGATCAGTTTTATACCGAGACGGGCCATTACTTTTTTTGTACGGGTTGAACTTTTAAATTTTATATAGAGGTGGGCCGAATTTTTTTCTAAGAGCGAGCCGGGCCAGGTCTTATAAATTTGGGCCTTTGCAGACCTTTAGTTTGACTGTTCCCAGCTCCCATCCAACAAAGTCTAATATAAAACACTTCTTTTATGTAAAATTAAAACCAAAATAATTCAATCACACACTCAAAAATTTTCTTATCCGCGATGCGAAAAATAGAACTGCGTCATCTTTACAACCAACCAATGTTACTTCCGCAAGTGAGTGGAGAATCGAGTCACTATGTCGGATCATCAATCGAGTCGACTCAGCATCGGCTCCTCAGAATGAGTTGTGGTGCCTCGAACTCATCGCTTTGGAGTTCGAAGCACAAGTTATAGGCATGTCGAGTACAGCGCCATCTGTTAACGGTTTTTGAAACTAAATTTTAAACTTCTGTATAACATTTTTACGACTCAGCTAATAAAGAAACCGTTTACCGTATAATTCTATTGATATTTGTTTGCGAGATATTTAATTTTGAAAACAAGGTCTTATTCGCTGGACATCCTGTATATATAATGTATGTATATATACATGTGTGTGTGTGTGCATATATATATATTAAAAAGCAGAAAAACCAACGTTTAAAATGCACAAATAATATATGAAAAGCAGCAAACAGCTGTTTCGAATCTACTAGCGAGATTCTTCTTCAGTGCAAAAGGAACAGCGTGCTAGAAAAAGCAAGGCTGAGCAAAATCATAGACAGAGACGCGCTGGCTTTTATACCCTATGCGGGTGGCGAAGGCGCCGAAACAACCAATGAGAGAGAAGCAGTGGAAACGACTGGGTGGACAAGTAGCGACATCTACCGGAGAAGTAGAGAAAAGAAACCAAAAAAAGGGAGGATTAAATTAACGCTTTCCAAATACTTGGAAAATCTGGAGTACTAGATAAGTCATTGACTAAAGAGTGTGAATTTTTAATGATATGGTAAGCTTCCCAAAAATCAAGATCAAGGTTAGAAGAACATTTTTGGATAATGATGGCTGAGGAAAAATCGAACCTATGTTCAGAAGACCAAGAATGTTGAGCAATAGAAGAACGTTTGAGCTCCTGATTTTTAACATAACCTTCATGCTCTTTTAAACGAAATCTAAGAGCACGTTTAGTCTGACCAATATAAGAAAGACCACACTGACAAGAGATCTGGTAAATGCCCCAATTATCTAGGCGATCAACGGGGTGTTTGAGATTTGAAAAAGGGATTTTATTAACAGGAGAAAAAATAACTTTAAAATCAAACCTTCTTAGGATTTTAGCAACTTGCTGACTGATTTTAGGGAAAAATGGTAATTTTTTGGTAATGGTAAAAATGGCCATTTTTCCCTAAAATCAGTCAGCAAGTTGCTAAAATCCTAAGAAGGTTTGATTTTAAAGTTATTTTTTCTCCTGTTAATAAAATCCCTTTTTCAAATCTCAAACACCCCGTTGATCGCCTAGATAATTGGGGCATTTACCAGATCTCTTGTCAGTGTGGTCTTTCTTATATTGGTCAGACTAAACGTGCTCTTAGATTTCGTTTAAAAGAGCATGAAGGTTATGTTAAAAATCAGGAGCTCAAACGTTCTTCTATTGCTCAACATTCTTGGTCTTCTGAACATAGGTTCGATTTTTCCTCAGCCATCATTATCCAAAAATGTTCTTCTAACCTTGATCTTGATTTTTGGGAAGCTTACCATATCATTAAAAATTCACACTCTTTAGTCAATGACTTATCTAGTACTCCAGATTTTCCAAGTATTTGGAAAGCGTTAATTTAATCCTCCCTTTTTTTGGTTTCTTTTCTCTACTTCTCCGGTAGATGTCGCTACTTGTCCACCCAGTCGTTTCCACTGCTTCTCTCTCATTGGTTGTTTCGGCGCCTTCGCCACCCGCATAGGGTATAAAAGCCAGCGCGTCTCTGTCTATGATTTTGCTCAGCCTTGCTTTTTCTAGCACGCTGTTCCTTTTGCACTGAAGAAGAATCTCGCTAGTAGATTCGAAACAGCTGTTTGCTGCTTTTCATATATTATTTGTGCATTTTAAACGTTGGTTTTTCTGCTTTTTAATATTGTTGCACAAAGGCTTTATTTGCTATTTTTACATATATATATATATATATATAATATCTCTCTCTCTCTCTCTCTCTCTCTCTCTCTCTCTCTCTCTATATATATATATATATATATATATATATATATATATATATATATTTAACGCTCTGATTGCATGGATTGTTAATATATATATATATTATCTAAACAATTTAATATTAGATTATTAATTTGTATACATAATTATACATAATTTTGAATAATTTATACATTTATAATATATTACTATTTATTTATTTATTTATTCAGGTTTAAATTTAGAAATATATGTTTTAACGAGATTAATTTTTAACCGTTAGAGGCGATCCATAAAAGATCTCACATTTTTTTTCAATATTTTTTACCCCCCTCCTCCCCTTTGTCACAAAATGTCACACTTCACCATACCCCCTCCCCTCGTCACATGTCACGCTATATTACGTAAACATATACTTGCAGTTCAGAAACAAAGCACTACGCTATAGGTCATATTTCAAATTTTATTTTTGAACTTTAACTATGTGTTTTAATGACATTTGTGAGCATAAAAATAAAAATGATTCGTGTACTCATTTTGTATGAAATAAGATTAAGGTTTACAACAAAAAACGTAATTAATATGCAATACTAATAAAACATTAATATGAAAGAGCAATTAAAAACAGTAGTATTTTAGAATTTGAAATGGAATTTAATATATTTGGTTTTTAAATCTTATATTTACTTTATGAACACAAAATACTTTAAAACAGATTGATTTTGAAGAAGCCTCAATATTAGTTTTACTTAAATGGAATTGCCATCACCTTTCATTTGTCACATTAATATGAACGATTATAAAATTATATATTAAATCCATAAAATAGAAATTACCCTGAATCATTTACTATTACGACTCTTCCTCCCTTGGAGATGATATATGCTCGTCCATAGAGTACACAGGCATTTTGACATCACTCTCATCCTCGGGGATACTAAGCCCTCTAATGTCAATACAATGATGGTAAGCCCTCTTATGTCAATACAATGATGGTAAGCCCTCTAATGTCAATACAATGATGGTAAGCCCTCTAATGTCAATACAATGATAGTAAGCCCGCTAATGTTTAACCAAAATGTGCGATGTCACATTCCTTCTTACCCGCTCCCAACCCCTTGTCACAAACTGTCACAATTTCACGAACCCCACTCACCCCCTCCAAGCGTGACATAATTTCTGGATGGCCCCTTAACTATTATAATTTTCCATATTCTATAGGTGTTGATCACCTTAAACCGTATATATAGCTTTGCTGCACGTATAAAATTTTTATACTCTTTCAACGATTGTCTGGGGGGGGGGGGGGTAAGTTTAATTTATTTTTACAAGTATTTTCAAATAGGTTTCTTAGTTCTCTCAATCTATGCGATTCTTATTTTATATTGTTTTTATACTTCTTGGTTTACACTCAATTTGGTACATAAAAGAATTTATTTTTCAGCTTATAGCTTGATTCTTTTACAGAAATCGACTGTGTATATTGCTTATATTTGTATTTCATGTACCCCTGATGAAGTGAAATACACTATAAGCTTCCTTCTACATCCATCCAATTGGTCTTTCATTTGTTTTTTTCATACGTTCAACTTTATTTATCTGGATTTTAGTATCTTTTGTCTATAACTGGTTATTGCATCAAATTTGGTAAATTTTCATGTGTTTAAATGGTTTAATTGTACAAAATTCGTGTATATATATAGCCATAATATAATTACAAAACATCATCTAATCCTATTACAATAATTAATTTAATAAATTTAGCAGCAAATTATAACTGTAACATTATACTCATATATACACGATATAACCATTAAATAAACATTACCGACCACCAACAAAAATAGAATGAATAAAATGACATAAACATAGTAAATAACAGCAGGAATTGAATAACTGAAATGGAATAATGGACATTTGTAGAACTTAGACAGAATCATCGGGTCCCAAAGGCCTCAGGTTGTACAAATAAAATGTGTGGTTTCATCTTCATATTAGCCATAAATTAGCTAAAGGACATGAATTTGGGATTACCACACACATAAAACAGAGAAATAAACCATTGAACACCAATTAAGTTCAAAATAAAACAAGATTAAAAAGGATAGAGGAAAAATAAAAAAAACAAATTACCAAATTAAAATCCATACTGTCTTAGCAGTAAGCATAGCAAATACTTATTGGAGATCACCAGCACATGTTGCTAAAAAAGTTTTTTATATGATGGTGGACCAAGGATCAACAAAACTTTATATATATAACTATCACTGTTATATAATTACAAATCATCATCGATATATATATATATATATATATATATGTATGTATATATATATAAACTATAAAAATCCCAAATACTTTCAAAAATACAGGTTAAAAACAAAAGTATTGTAAAAGTTTTTAAGTATTGATGAAATACATTTTGTTGCATTTGATATGAGATGCTATTAGCGCCAGTTATGCAATAATTTTTTCATTAATTATATAATATAACCATTATAAACCAATACAAATGATCATCTACAATTGTGAATATGCAAATTAAAAATGAAATTTTATCCTCTCTCTAGCTGTCTCTGTCAGTCTATCTATGAATGAATGAATGAAAATACAGTAAACACCATATCATAAAAAATATCGGAAAAATGGAAATATTTGTGGAACCAAGGGAGAATCTTCAGGCCCAAATCACCTTAAGTTCCACAAATATTTTCGGTTTCATCTTTTCAATAGCCACAACAAGCTAAAAAATGCAAAATTTGGGCTACCGTACACAGTAAATCCAGAAAAAAAAGCCAAAAATAAAACGTATTAAAGAAAGCATTTACCTCCTGAAGAACCAACGAATATATATATATATATATATATATATATTACCATTAATTAAACATAACCTGCCACCGTCAATTATTATGAATTAAAGCTGTAAGTATTAAAAAAAATATTATAAGAATTATTATGGAAGAAAAAAGAAAAAAGTGGACACCGACAAAAATTGAAAAGCTTATACATTGAATTACGTTATCGAGGGCACAGAATTCAATGATATAAGCAAAATGGTTGTTTTCTGTGGGAAAAATAAGCTAAAGCTAAAATTAATTTTCCCCTGTGCCCGAACAACCACTAAAATCAAGTGAATTGATAATATGTGTGTGTGTGTGAGAAAAATATATATTGAACTTAAAATAGATTATGAAAAACAAGGTTGAATTTTTAAAATTTTGCATTTAATACGAAATTACAAAATGAACCTCATGAGGTTTACAAGCTCTAAAAAAATAAGGGGGTTCAGACAGGTTTAAGATGATGAAAAGTGACTAAAGTTTGATCGTGGATTACGAAGCCTGTAATTTAGACTATTTATTTTTACATTTAATTTTTTGTTTTAAAGAAAAAAAATGTATTTGTTAAATTGTAAGTAATAATACTAATTAAAGTTTTAATATTCTGCAACTATAGGTTCGTTTTGGTAGATTTTCGTTTAAAAAATATAAAATAATGCAAATTATAGCGTGTACGCTGCCGAAAGTAGTGAGGTCACCAATTCTAGGTAAGTATAAATAGATTTTCGTTAAAAAAAAATATCGTACGAATTCAAGTGTATATTGCCGAAAGCAATGGAGCCCTAACACTAAATCCATCAGGAGAAAAAAAATCTGAATTCAACACTAATTTTTAGATATATTTAAGGTTATTATAACAGTGCAACATCACAGGTCATCTACTATGATTATAAACACCAGTCATTAAATAACAAATTAGAATTATTAAAGAAGAAATTATTTACTTAAAAAATTACGAAGTCATTGATGATAGTCATAATTGAGCTATTTTTACTAAATAATTGTTACTTGTTGTAGTATTATTTTTTCATAATTGGATTGTATATTAATAACTTTAAAGTATTGAGAAAACTTCTAGTACAAAATGTTCTTATCTGAGTAACTTATTCTGTGCACAACTTGCCCTGTTACTATTATGTTCTCCCAACCTGTCCACTTCTTATATTCTGGCCTTGCAATTTCTGCTTATTAAGCGTGATGCTACAGTAACATTTTTAACATTTAAAAACATGATAAATATGCGTGTTTTAGAGTTTGACAATTTTTTTAATATGGAAATTTATTTTTTATACTAAAAATACTTGTAAAAAAATAAAGTCACTGCAACATTGTAAAAAAAGTAATACGAATTCTGCATCGCATGTATTTAATATTAAACTCGCAAGTAGATTGTCTGGTATCTATTACTTACCTATCAGTATACTAGTGTATTCTTCACAACAACTTTTAAAACATTAGGTATTCCAAAGTTCCCCACTCTACCCTACTATTTTTCTGCACTCATGATGTAAAATTAGAGGAAATATACATAGCTAAAAAATTGCGAGTAATAAAATGGTGTATTATAAATTTTAGCTCTTTCTCTCTTTTAAGTTATTAACCTTGTATACCTGTTTGAGATGCTTGAAGTTTTTACTTTAAATTAATAGTGCATTCTGATAACTTTATCTTTTATTTCGGAATGAGGAAGTTACTTAGAGAGCATCCACTTTCAAATTCATTTTGAAAATGAGCCAAGTTGCTTCTTGAAAAAGAATGGTTTCCGTTTATTAAAGACAGCTGTTTGACAGACCCGTTCGATACACAAATGTTTACTTTTGTTTACCTGTATTTTTACAAAATATTTATTTTTGAATTTCAAGGAATTATTGCCAGTAATTTGTTTTACACTGTTCAAAGCGGAATCTATGAAATTATAAATCGAGATAAGTTAGTGATAGGTGTTTGCAGATGCCGGATTTATAAGAGTCATCTCAATTTTCAGAGGTTTAAAGTAAATCCTAATACAAATACAGTAGTGAAAAAATAATGAATAAATATACAAAATCTTTTTTAAAAGTTCTTTAAAGACTATAAAAGTGAAAAAAAAAATCAACTCATATCTTCAAACGACTTAAAGATTTACGACTTATGGTTGAAAGTTGATTAAGAGTATTATGTCTTAACCCTTTCCGGCGCGGAGTAATTCTGTTTGTAAAATGATGAAATGATGGACTTGACACCAGAATTTACAAACGAATTTAATAGAAAATAAAAGCTTGCTTATTTTCCCGTACTTTATAAAAGAAAAATTTTAATTAAATTTTCTTGGTGCCGTTTGTCAGTTTTGGAATCAAAATTGTGTCCTTTTTTGTGGACACTGCCCGCTAAAGGGTTAAAAGATGTAAATTTAATTAGCTTAAAAAATAAAAACCAGAACTATACAGAACATGTATTCATATTAAACATTTAGGGGAGACCAGGGTACAGTGGACCACCCCTTATATTTTACTTATTTTTAAATTTTTAAAGCTTTTCTTATAGGCTAATTGATAAGAGCACTGGATTGATTACTTAAAGCCTTCAGAACACGTTGTTAGCTCAGAATGAACCCTTTTATACTGACTGGTTGTTTTGAGCTCCTAAAAATAAAATTTTTCATCATCATACTTTTCTTTATTGAGTAATTAAAGGTTATGGATAAATAAGATAAAACAACTTTTTTGGAAAGGTAAAACACTGGTCTTTATTAAATTTAAAAGCTTATATGCTTAAAAGAAAACTTTAAATAATATTTTTATCAGTATGTATTGAACTTTAACACGGGGCACAGTGGACCGGCCACTGCTGGGGTACAGTGGTCCACAATGAATACTGCTCCTGTAATGAAGAATTTTCAAAAATATTTAATAATTACTTATTCTCTATAAAGGAATATTGTTTTAAAATAGTTATTTAACTATAAAATAAAGTAAACAAAGAAAAATGACAATTTTTTTAACCCTACAATGCATCGATTAGCCATCTGGCACACTTTAAATTTCATGTTATTATATTGTTCAGATTATAATGTAGCCATCTAACACTTTAGTTTTCTCCTATATTATGGATAACAGTTCACATGTTATTTTAAAAATAAGTTTTCATGTTCAATATAACAGGTTTTTTTTTTTTGGGGGGGGGGGGGGGGGGAGGAGAAGGTGAGAAGTGAAAATCATGCATTGTAGAGTTAACATATTAAGAAATATTTTGTTTTGTATTTACTGCCTGTGAAAAATATAACTGTAGCCTAATAAGAAATAGATGACCTCACTGGATTGGTTATTTATAACTTCAAAGCACATGGTTAGCTCATAATAAACTATTTTATCCTGACTATTTTAAGCTTCTAATAAATTTTTTATCATCATATATGTCTTAATGTTTGCTGATTTTTTTGTACTTAATTAATAACTTGTTTGCCATCACTCCTGTATCTTATATTGTCATTTTCAAAATATAATAAATTTTTAGATAATTCTTTAGTTTTATGTTTTTTGTTTCAAAACGCTACTTGCAAATTTGTATTATTATATTATTTTGGAGGTAAGGGGGAAATAAAAAAGAATTAGATTAATTATATATAGATTTATATTGTATTTTAGATAATAACTAATAGTGGACCACTGTGTCCCAGTGGGTGGACCAGTGTACTCCGGAAGCGGGGTACACTGGTCCACTTTACGAGTGTATGTAAAAAAAATTTTTTTGAAAAATGTATTGGAAATTATGTTCTGTGAAAATTATGAGGCATGTAGAAAGGTTTAAAGAATATTAAAAAAATATTTTCAGGTAGACTGGTCTCTCCGTTAAAGAGAAAAAAAATGTTAACTGCAAAAGTGGACCACTGTACCGTGGTCTCCCCTATATATGAGGACGTGAGTTTCAAAACTTGCCTTATCCAAAATGAAAAAAAAATCGTTTTCTCTATTCATTTATTCTGTTAGTAAACCTGCGCTACAAACTTTTAAAAACTAGTTTTATCTGGTATTTCTGGCATTGTAAAATCTTGATTTACAATTGAAAACGAATGGGCACAGACGTTTTTCAGGATTTCCCAAAATTTTATTTTCTGGATAAGGCGAGTTTTGAAACACACGTCTCATATGATTACCAAGATCCATATATTATGTTAATTAACAAACGATTTCTCGAAATATAAGTAGAAAGTTTAACTTTTTGTTATTTTACCATAATAATATGCTCTTACAAACAATATTGTAGTTTCATTTACGAACACTCGAGTCATACAAATATTGTTCAATTATTTCAAAAACTAGCAATAGTAGTGTGTATTTGACAGTTCCACGGCGTGCGGCACGCGGCACGCTCTCAAGGTCAAATGAAGGTCATTGAGAAGTTTTTTATCTTACAGTACGACGATGATAAGCGCGTTTTGGAGCGGAAGTAGACCGGAAGTGTTGTTAGATAGTGATATTTTAGCGGAAGTGTGAATGGATAAGGTTTTTTGCGAATGATCGTATTAGAGCACGCTGATAGTTAGGGCGCGGGAGATTTATTTTGATAAGATTTTTTTTTTTTTTTTTTTTTTTTTTTTTTTTTTTTTTTTTAAGAGTTAAAAATTTTAGATTTTTTTTTTTTTTTTGCGTGATAGAAAAACTTTTTTCTCTTTAAAAATTTTGAGAATTTAATTTTTTTTTTCTTTCTTAAAATTTTTCTTTTAAAATTAGCAAGACATGGAAATTTTTTTCTTTTTAAAATTTTCTTTTTTGAACTTAATTTTGAATTTGAACTCGTTAGAAAATTTGTTGTTCGAAATTTGTTTTTAACTCGAGTAACGTTGGTTGAATTATTTTTCTCTGAACGCTAACATAGAATTCGAACGCGGTAAGTTTGTGAAATGACCCTTCTTTCAGAAAAATGATCCCATTTTAAAATGTCTCTTGTGAAATTCTGTTAAGTGGTTTTCTTTGCATGCTTTTGTTAGTCTAGCATGTTTAATAAATCTGTAGTCATATAACAACTATCGCTGAGTCATTTTCGTGATTTTTTTCTGAAATGAGTGTGAGAAGATTTTTTTTTCACTTAAAATTTTCTGAAGTGTGTTGTTCGAGAAGTTGATATGTATAGAAAAACCTGTTTTATCATTTTAGTATAAATTTTTGGAGGAAATGTACTATAACATGACGATATATATTGAGGAAATGAATTAGCGAGACTTAGAAAATGTCACGATTTGCTTAAAATTTACTTATGTGTGTCGTCCCAGAAGGGATGTTAGACTTTCGCATAGAATGTTGCCACCAAATAAAGATTAATATAGTGTTGCCACTGAATAAAGAGAAATGTATATAACGAAATAAAACTGAAAGATGTTGGCATTCAAAAAAGCGAAATATATATGACGAAATAAAATTAAAAGATGTTGCCACCAAATAAAGATAAATATATGCAAAGAAATAAAAGGTAATGACATCGAATTTAGAAAAATAAAGTGTTGCCATTGAAAAAATGAGAAATAATAAAATTAAATAAACATTTAAGATAATATCACATAAGCAAAAGAAATATAACATTTGCTTTAAAAAGTAAGTATGTAAATTAAAATAATAATAATAATAACATTGAAATAAGAATAAAGAAAACGTTGAAGTGAAAAATAAAAAAAGAAAGTTTGTCTTTTGACTCATACACATTTTTTAGCGGTTAGTATATATTAGACAAAGTGAGAGAAAATTTAAAGCTTCAATTTTTCAGAAAATTAACTTGATTTTTGGACGATTTAAGTATAATGTTTGTATGAGAGATTTTTTCTTGCAAAGGAACTATTTGTCGTTTCTTACATAAAACGGTAGTTTAACAATTATATCAACATTCAACAATTTAACCTAGTTTTTCTGTATAAACACTTAAATAATAATAAGTGTAAAAATTCCTTTTCCACAATTGATGTGGAATGATATTGACTCCCGATACTGTATGAAAATTCTTTCACCTACTCCCCGTTACTTAATTAGCATATCATCTTATACATAGTGAAACTTAGTTAAGTTTTAAAACATTGTGATTAACATGCTAGAAGAAAACTAATTCAACGATTAGTTAACGGAAAATGTTTGACAGAAAATATTTGATTTAAGAGA
The DNA here is from genome assembly GCA_963932465.1 of Maratus speciosus. Taxonomy (NCBI): domain Eukaryota; kingdom Metazoa; phylum Arthropoda; class Arachnida; order Araneae; family Salticidae; genus Maratus; species Maratus speciosus. The sequence continues at coordinate 156,336,636 of OZ010787.1, read as the reverse complement.
TTTGTAAGAGTAAATTTATATAAGAAGTTTTACCTACATTTATCAAAATATATCTTATTCTACACGATTGTGTGAGGAAATACCCAAGTTTAACGTTATACATATAACATAGTTGAAATAGTTTCGTTCAAGTAAATTTTTTGACTCGTTAAACTCTATATCATAAACTTATTTGAATTACGCAATATTCACCCACTTAAACATTTTCTGAAGAAATTTTCACATAATAGCTTTGAAATTTCTCTAAATTTCAGTAAGAATTGAGATTTGTTTGAACATGTTACCTGGTGGATTTCTCTAGACAAATACCTTTCAAAGGTTTTATCTAATCTTAACTCATTGAATAATCTACGTTCGCAGATAACCATGTTCGGACTTGCTTAAGTTTATCTTTTCGAGGGGAGAGGAATATTGTCCCGATGATAATTTTAAAAGTTATCATTTAACTATTGATTAGCAATGGTTGAATAAATGTAAAAGCCATGCACTGCTTTATTATTTAACACTGATAACAATGAATCGCGTTTAATGAAACATATAATTCTTCCATTATGTTTGCACATGTTTCAAACATCATGTTTATCATATAAGTTTTTATTTCTTTTGAAATTTTCCTAATGGCAAAGACATGTCAGCAATTAAATTTAACTTGGTTAATTTTTTGCTCGAAGAAATATTTGAAAAATCTGAAATTGTTCTACTGTGGCACTCCGATATCTTGGCATTTCAAGTGGGGAGACTCGGACGATTCTATTCTGGATAATCGGTAAAAGGTTGTAACGTACAAGGGAGAATGGCATCCATAATTGGCGCGTTAGCCTACATGTTGACAATCATAATCAGAAATGCATTTTGTAAAAAAAATATAAATGTATCGTTTAGCTGTGGTCGTTCCTAATAGCAATACTTTTATTAATAATTATGGTATTTGAAAACTTAAGCGATGATTCTGATAATAAAAATGATGATACTAGTGATCGGAATGAACTGTAAAAGCACATAGCCAATAGCCATATTCTTAATGAAGTCTCTTAATGACGATTTCAAAGGAAGTGAAAGAATTGATGCTCATAGATAAGAAATATCTTAATGCAATATTATGACGAAATTTTCAGAATAAATAAAAGAGAAGGGAGAAGATCTAAAATAGAGTCCTGCATCGGTCGGGTTACACGCTTTTACCCGAAGCCGACCCGACCCGCGGTTCGGGTCGTGTCGGGTTGGCGCTATATTTTCCCGTTGCGGGTCGTATCAGGTCGGGTTGACTTTAAATTTTTTTGGTGAGGGTCGGGTTCGGGTCGGGTTGACTTTTACTCTTTCGGGTTCGGGTCGGTTTCGGGTTGGCTCTTTTACTCTTGCGGGTGGGGTTCGGGTTGACCCGCTTTTTTAAAAGAATTTTGAAAGTATTTTTCCCGTTAAAAGCCTAGATCAAAGTTTAACAGCAGTTAAGTTAAAACCCCAGATCAAAGTTTCAAAAAAGTAAAATGTGTGCCTGTCTGTTTTATCTTTAGTCATCTCATCCTTTCACGAGTCTTCGAAATAGCAAACCGCATTATATTTTTACCGTATTTTAAAAATACAATATGCAGCAAAACGCTAAATGGTCCTTCCTGCCTAATATATCAAGTTAATAATTTAATTGTGGTGATACGCGATGCACTATGTTAGACGGGAAAATTTTCAAACTGATAACGGCTGATGAACTAAAGGCAGATGGTCAATTCTGTAAAACAAGGTGTATCGTTATAAGTGGAACTTTTGAAACCGCAACTAATTTTAAAGCATATTTAAAGATTAGAGTTTTAGTTTTATACCATTTAGAAGTTGAATATTAAAGAATATAGTTTGTTCATTCTTCTATGTAAAACATAAAAATGGTATTAGAAAATTAGAGGTGTACACGGGCCGGAATTTCCATGCCCGGGAACGTCCCGCCCCGTTCCGTTCAGTCCCGTGTAAAACTTAAAAGTTCGGTCCTAGCTTGGCACGGTCCGTATATAATTTTATCGGCTTCGTCTAAATATTTATATTGGGCTGGTAGACCCACTTATTTATAGTTATCGGCACGGCCTGGCAACGCCATTCAATTTTTTTTTTCCGTTCCGGCCCGTTTATTTTGTTTATCAGCCCGGTCCGTTGAAAAACTGTCCTTAAAGATACAATTGTAGATTATTTTACATAATAGTATTAAAACATGATTTGCTTACATTGCGGGTTCGGGTCAGGTTGCGGGTTGAAGTATTGCGGGTTCGGTTGGTTGGTTGGTTGTATTTATGTCGGCCAACTATCTGCACGTGGGATATAGTTGGGCCGACGGGCGCGATTGGAATAGAACCCAGCACTTCCCGTCTACCAGCTTCGAGAGCAGAACCTCTCGGCCACTGGTGGGGCATTGGGGTTCGGGTCGGGTTGCCTGAAATTATTTTTGCTGGTTCGGGTCGGGTTGCGGGTTGCCGAAAAATTATTTTTGCGGATTGACTTAAAATGGAATCTGCAGGTTCGGGTCAGGTAGAACCCGACCCGCGCAGGACTCTAATCTAAAATAAATAAATGTGTTTTGTGGTTCTTCTTTCTTTTAATTTTCGCCCTGAATAGAGCTTAGCCCCCGAAAGGGCTTTTTTAGTCCAGAAAAGACTATTTTTTTAGTTCACAAAGAGATTTATCTTTCTAAAACTTGTATAAAAACTTTTCTTACACATTTCAGTGTCACTTATACTGTACATATATACTCACATGGTAGAATCAGTGTCATAATTTATGTCGGATTCGCCAGTTTCGGTTGAAGTATCAGAGTCATTTTCATCTCCTACAACAAAACTGATATTTTCTATCTTTTGCTCTACTATATTGTCTGTTTTTCAATATTCATCTTCTATGTTAATTACTCGAGATCAGCTTCAAATGCAAGCATGCGCTTCGACCTGAAATACTAAACTCAGAGATAACAGATAAGAGTAAACCTGTACGAAACTAGTACTGCATATGCAAACCCTTATTTCCGGGAATTGGCGAACTGACCGCTCGCCAATTACGCACTTGTACGTGGCAACCTTTGACCCTGAAACTCCCGGTCAGAAATAGATTCTTCCAAGGCCGACTGCCAAGATACCAGAGCTTAACAGTAATTATTTGTAGAAATTATTTTTCTCGCATATTTGAAAATTTGTGCATGCTGAAAAATATTGAAAGACTTGAAAATATTTACATCACTTGTAGAAGACTTGCTTTTTTTCCCCTCGTGTCCAAGATGAAATTATGAAATTGTTTGCAACAAGCTTCATTTATTTATGATGTACCCTTGAAAATTTCTACAACTATGAAAATTTTCACACCGCTGAAAAATATTGAAAGACTTGATATCGTTTTCATGTCTCGATGAAGTTATTTTCTCACAATTAAGCACTTGAACAATAATGGAAGAAGTTTTTGTATTAACACCTTTGAAAGGAGGTTGTTTTATAATTTTCTTTGCAGCAAGGATTTTGTAGGAAAAACGATGATAGTCCTTGGTTTCATCCATTCTCATGAATGGAAAAACGATGATAGTCCTTGGTTTCATTCACTATCATGATTGGAAAAACGATGACAGTCCTTTATTTCTTAAAATTCTTGAAAAATGTTTGAAAAATATGATTTCTTGATAACTGAGTCTTGATAGTTTGATGAACTGCCACCACCCCCGTCGTCTTTGGATAAAACACCACACACACAAAAAAAAGAGTGTTATTAAAAATAATATTATCCTCACTGTCCCTTTTTTCCAGAAGTCATTTTTATGACTTTATTTTAAAAGATGGGTATATGAGAATACTTGCAAGAAGAATGAGAAATCATTGTTGTCACGATGAGAAATCATTGTTAGCTTATGAAAACTCATTCTTGAAAAATTTCTTGTCTGATAGTTTTTGAAAAATATTTGATAAATGTTTGCTTGAAAGGAAGAACGATGAAAAGTGCTTGGGTAGTTCATGAGAACTCATTCTTGAAAATTATGATTTCTTGCCCGTTATCAGATATGAAACCCAGTCCGCTGGGGCAACCCGGCAGGTAGGGGCCTGGTCATCGCTTAGAAAGAACTTGTGCTTGGTTTCGACAGTTTGAGGAAGTATCTTTCATTCGCTGGATTCAAACAGAAATTACATCACGTCAAAAGAAGAATTCCCATTGAAAAAAAAGGAAGAGAATTGAAAACAGTTTAAATATTAAAGCGATTTTTTTAATAGTTTCATGAATAATGATAACTACGAATTTAACAACATTTCCGCGAATGAAATTTTAAACACTTGCTATGCATATTGCAGGGTATAGACATATATTTAATTTCAACGACACTTAGAAACCTTTCGAGGGAAAGATATTTTAGCATAGGGTGTTGCCACCAAATAAAGCGAAATATATTACCTTTCAAATTCCTCCCTTCACGTATTATGTAAGTGGAAGCATTATTTTTACGTTTTACATATAAAGAGAAAAATTAAACATACCTTAAACAGCTTGATTTAAATGCGTCTGCATTCATCACTCACTCAACGTGAAATAAGAAAAAAAAAGATGGTGAATTTCATATCAGTTAACATAATATCACGTGACAACGTCATATCGTGCGATTGGTGAATAGCACAACCACGTGATTCGATATCAATGAATGATAACATTTCCTAGTTTTACAAGTATCACATTGTTCTTATCGTGGTTTTCGAGAGAATCGTCCTACCTCTTATCCTCACCTTGTGTAATCTTGTATTTGTTACCTTCCCTGAAATGTAAATGTTATTTTCGAGAATTGTTACAGATGAAAGTTATTATTTCATCATTATTTAATTAGTATTTAGATAGTTAAAACCACCAATAGCTAAATGTAATTAGAACATTAATTGATTTTTATCACGATTACCCGAATCTTAGATCGCATCAAGGGTTAAGATTCTTCTGCCATGAGTAGTGTTGAGACGAAAATTTGAACTTAGTTAATATATATTATCACTCTCGCTTACCGAAGACAACACTCTCGTTTACGTTTCTTGTGTGTGCAACGAAAAATTAGTTTATCTGATGTAAAGTGTAAAAAGTTGAAGCAAGCTGATATACTTAATGATTTTAAAACTCTGATGTTTTATCCTGGTGCGCTATATCACTTGAGCATATGATTGACAATCGGGGAATGCAGGGGATTTAATTATTTTTTCATTCTAAATGTTTCATCGAACTTTCTAAAGAAAATGTAGCACATCACATTAAAAAAGGATTTTGAAAGATAAGTAAATTTTCTTTGAAGAAATCGATTTCATATAAGGAAAATCCCTGAAAATATTACACGGTCACTTTGTCTCGATCCAGCAGGAATTGAAACTACAAACTTAGGCCCAGGCATTTCAATATATGACAAGACATAATGATTTTAGAAGCTATGCTATTTTTGGCGATCGACTATCCACATGAGGGGTTTGAGATCGAGGAGAGATGACATTCGTGAGGGTCGTTCTAAAGAAAGCTAACTCTGATTTTTGCAAGGTTACAAGAAAATCACGGATATCTTTGTTTATCATGTTACTTTTACATATCAAACTTAAGGACCAACTTTTTAAAATCTCGGTTTTACCCAATTTACCTCTTTTGCTCAACTTAAACTAATTCTCAATAACTCAACTATTTGACAGAAAATTATTTTTGCTGTTTGACAGAAAATCATTTAAACAATTTAACTTCCTCATTTTCAGAGTTATCTAACATACTATTAGTTATCAACTGTTATGTACACATCCCACAATGCAATGTCTTACTAAATACAATGTTAAAATACTAAAGAAAATTAAATATTCATTGAAGGAAATTTTCAAACATCATTTAAAATAACAACAAACTCGATGTCAAGAGGTGAACGAATATATATATATATATATATATATATATATATATATATATATATATATATATATATATATATAAGACAAAATAAATAAAAAAGAAGAATTTGAATTATTAACAGAAAATATTTACAAATGAACAAAAATGTATTACCTTGGTTAAAAGATTTTTCCCAAGTTTTCAAAAAGCTTTTGAATATTTACAACCTAACAAAAATTTTGCATTCTCAAGCTAACAAATAAAAATAACCATTGAATGATACAAATAACATTTTGGTAGGCAAAATTTGAGAGTCCTTGTTTTCTAAGAAGGTTTGTTTAATTTCTTTAAAGCTCATAAAAATCGCAGGAGGTGAACTCATGCTTGGAAGAAAGAATGATGAAAGTCCTAAAGTTTTTGAAAAATATGTGAATTGAACACTTGCTTCGAAAAAAGAAGGATGAGAATCCTCAGTTTGTTAGAAGATTTGCTTGATTTCTTAATTGTTTTTGGTAAATGCATGGTTTAAACACATGCATGAAAGAAAGGACGATGATACTCCTTGGATAATTCATGAGAACTAATTTAAAAATATATGTTAGTTAACAAAACAAAGTTTTTGAGAAAATTAAGTTAAAAAATTTAAAGTAAGAAGAACAAAATAAGTTTAGAAAAAAAAAATGAAGTAGAGGAAAAAAAACAACATAAGAAGAAAAAAAAACTTTAAAAAATATTATTAGGTTGAACGTTTGTAAAATTTGATCGTTTTCTGTTTTAACTCATGAATGAATTCATCCTTCCATTCAATTGTTTATCCTGGCAACCATATGTTTATTCATCACATAACCAACCAACTTCTAACCACAGCAAACGATTATTTATAGTATTAACGATTTATTTCTGCCCAAGTGCAGAAAGTAAACCGATGACATAATCGAAAAATAAAGGACTATCAAATAGACTTTGTTGTAACTTGAAGTAGACAAACATTTTTGAAAAAATAAACATAGACTCAGAAACTCATTTATCATAGAGTTCGAATGAAAATTTGAAAAGTTTGTTCATTTCTCGCTAAAACCCACTTATGCATTTTTAGACATATGTAAAAATCACCACAATGTTATATTTAAATTAATTAAATTCTAACTATTTCACATTAGTTTGCAATATAATAACTTGAAATATTTCTTTGCTAACTAGGGTTAACACTATTTCGACTTAAAAATTTCTTTTGCAGATTTTCTATGATAAACCTTTTACCATTTTCAGTTCAATTTGGTTTCATGAAATATATCTGCAAAACTTTAATTTTACTCTGTTAGTTTATTATTTCAAATTTTCGTTGAATAGTTCCATTATTATTTTTAATAAATAATTACATACTATAACAATTTAATTTTAAAACACTGAAATTCTAACATCTAACTTATTTAAAATCATAAAATATTCAACACTTACCTAAAGCATCAGCTAACTCAAAAGACGTGCGTCTCACACAACGACTTGGAATGAAATGAGAGAATGTTATCAGGGAGACCGGATGTCACGTGAATACTTCCTGCCGTTTGATTGGATGATAGCGCACTCACGTGATTCCTTATCAGTGACGTCATCACCTAGATAAGAACAAGTAGATAAGCAGCTTTCGCGGCATTTTCATCAATGTTTTCGAGTGAGTGGACATGCATGCTTGTCTCTGCTATCTATATCTTGTCTAAACTCGTCCAAACTTGTCTAAAACTGTTTGTACTTGTCTAAACTTGTTGTTGCTTCTTTATTACCTAGTTTATTTTTAATTACTATGCTAGATTAGATTATTGAAACAATTAATTACTAATAATAATTATATGATTTCCGTTAATTAATAATTATATTAATTACAAAAATTATTCCTGTTTGAGAAAACATGAAAGACCGATGACATAAACCGATGAATGGCTTTGCATATTTTCTGAGAACTTAGTCAAACAAAATCTGATTTCTCATATATTTATATTTTTGTTAGATTAGATAATTGAAACAAATAATTGCTAATTGTAATTAAATTATTTTCGTTAATTAATAATCATATTAATTACAATAATAATTGATTTATATATGAATTAATTCATAATACATAGTATCGATTTTAGAAATAATTTAAATTTCTTTTGCAAGCGAAAAAGAATACTTCAAATCTGTACGTGTGTTAGAAAATTCTTATGTGTGGAAACTAGAAAGGAAGAACGATGACAACCGTTGGATACGTCTTGAAAACTCACGCATGAAAAATCTGATTTCTTTTAACTCTTGAATAATGTATGATTAGTATTTGCTTGAAATATCCAAGCAGTATTATCATTTTTTCCTTTCTAGTTTCCACACATAAGAATTTTCTAACACACGTATGCGAGAAAAATAATTTCTACAAATAATTAGAACAATTTCAGATTTTTCAAATATTTCTTCGAGCAAAAAATTAACCAAGTTAAATTTAATTGCTGACATGTCTTTGCCATTAGGAAAATTTCAAAAGAAATAAAAACTTATATGATAAACATGATGTTTGAAACATGTGCAAACATAATGGAAGAATTATATGTTTCATTAAACGCGATTCATTGTTATCAGTGTTAAATAATAAAGCAGTGCATGGCTTTTACATTTATTCAACCATTGCTAATCAATAGTTAAATGATAACTTTTAAAATTATCATCGGGACAATATTCCTCTCCCCTCGAAAAGATAAACTTAAGCAAGTCCGAACATGGTTATCTGCGAACGTAGATTATTCAATGAGTTAAGATTAGATAAAACCTTTGAAAGGTATTTGTCTAGAGAAATCCACCAGGTAACATGTTCAAACAAATCTCAATTCTTACTGAAATTTAGAGAAATTTCAAAGCTATTATGTGAAAATTTCTTCAGAAAATGTTTAAGTGGGTGAATATTGCGTAATTCAAATAAGTTTATGATATAGAGTTTAACGAGTCAAAAAATTTACTTGAACGAAACTATTTCAACTATGTTATATGTATAACGTTAAACTTGGGTATTTCCTCACACAATTGTGTAGAATAAGATATATTTTGATAAATGTAGGTAAAACTTCTTATATAAATTTACTCTTACAAATCTCTTAAATCAAATATTTTCCGTTAACTAATCGTTGAATTAGTTTTCTTCTAGCATGTTAATCACAATGTTTTAAAACTTAACTAAGTTTCACTATGTATAAGATGATATGCTAATTAAGTAACGGGGAGTAGGTGAAAGAATTTTCATACAGTATCGGGAGTCAATATCATTCCACATCAATTGTGGAAAAGGAATTTTTACACTTATTATTATTTAAGTGTTTATACAGAAAAACTAGGTTAAATTGCTGAATGTTGATATAATTTTTAAACTACCGTTTTATGAAAGAAACGACAAATAGTTCCTTTGCAAGAAAAAATCTCTCATACAAACATTATGCCTAAATCGTCCAAAAATCAAGTTCATTTTCTGAAAAATTGAAGCTTTGAATTTTCTCTCACTTTGTCTAATATATACTAACCGCTAAAAAATGTGTATGAGTCAAAAGACAAACTTTCTTTTTTTATTTTTCACGTCAACGTTTTCTTTATTCTTATTTCAATGTTATTATTATTATTATTATTTTAATTTACGTACTTACTTTTTAAAGCAAATGTTATATTTCTTTTGCTTATGTGATATTATCTTAAATGTTTATTTTATTTTTTTATTTCTCATTTTTTCAATGGCAACACTTTATTTTTCTAAATTCGATGTCATTACCTTTTATTTCTTTGCATATATTTATCTTTATTTGGTGGCAACATCTTTTAATTTTATTTCGTCATGTATATTTCGCTTTTTTGAATGCCAACATCTTTCAGTTTTATTTCGTTATATACATTTCTCTTTATTCAGTGGCAACACTATATTAATCTTTATTTGGTGGCAACATTCTATGCAAAAGTCTAACACCCCTTCTGGGACGACACACATAAGAAAATTTTAAGCAAATCGTGACATTTTCTAAGTCTCGCTAATTCATTTCCTCAATATATATCGTCATGTTATAGTACATTTCCTCCAAAAATTTATACTAAAATGATAAAACAGGTTTTTCTACACATATCAACTTCTCGAACAACACACTTCAGAAAATTTTAAGTGAAAAAAAAAATCTTCTCACACTCATTCCAGAAAAAAATCACGAAATGACTCAGCGATAGTTGTTATATGACTACAGATTTATTAAACATGCTAGACTAACAAAAGCATGCAAAGAAAACCACTTAACAGAATTTCACAAGAGACATTTTAAAATGGGATCATTTTTCTGAAAGAAGGGCCATTTCACAAACTTACCGCGTTCGAATTCTATGTTAGCGTTCAGGGAAAAATAATTCAACCAACATTACTCGAGTTAAAAACAAATTTCGAACAACAAATTTTCTAACGAGTTCAAATTCAAAATTAAGTTCAAAAAAGAAAATTTTAAAAAGAAAAAAATTTCCATTTCTTGCTAATTTTAAAAGAAAAATTTTAAGAAAGAAAAAAAAAAATTCTCAAAATTTTTAAAGAGAAAAAAGTTTTTCTATCACGCAAAAAAAAAAAAAAAAAATCTAAAATTTTTAACTCTTAAAAAAAAAAAAAAAAAAAAATCTTATCAAAATAAATCTCCCGCGCCCTAACTATCAGCGTGCTCTAATACGATCATTCGCAAAAAACCTTATCCATTCACACTTCCGCTAAAATATCACTATCTAACAACACTTCCGGTCTACTTCCGCTCCAAAACGCGCTTATCATCGTCGTACTGTAAGATAAAAAACTTCTGAATGACCTTCAATTGACCTTGAGAGCGTGCCGCGTGCCGCACGCCGTGGAACTGTCAAATACACACTACTAGCAATGTTACTTAACCTCTTGCTGTTTCTCTCTGAAACATCGTAGTTCTCATAAAATATAAAATAAGAATTCTCTCATTTTATATAGAACTAGATTTTCTCTTTTCCCTACATAATCAGCAGTTAATGAGTAAACGAACGTAAAGAATGAATAGGTTCTTTGTCTTTCTTCATTATATGGAGAAAAAGATGATATAGTTCTATATATTTTTCATCTGTAGTTAATATAATTTTTGATTCTTTCATGGTATTCCGTTTATTAATAGCCTCGTTTTCCTTTTAATTCTTTGCCCCCCCCCTATTCCCAAAACTGAACCTAACAATACTAATTACAGGCTATAACTATGTGGTACTCAACATAACCAAATTATAAGTTCACTCAATAGTGTCTTAAAGTTATAGTCTTTTAATCAAATATTTTTTTAACTGAAAGAAATTGCTTAAATTTCAGATCTTATTGTTATCCATTTTAAGGATGTTCACAAATCCAAAGGTGCTACTTACTGTCACATTTTTAAATACAATTTTGTTTGGATACGCATGAAATTGCCAGGTGTTATTCATAAACTATGTAATCAAAAGACGTTTACTATTTTTCTGTAAACGCAAAAGACCTTCCAGAAAATGGGAGCTAAAGTAAACGTTTTGAACCGAATTTCCGAATGTGAAAGCGAGAGAAAGGAGAAAAATGTGTCGTCACGTGACCAAAATTGCTTATAGCTCAATAACTAATTTATTTACCAAAAGATGGATTTCGATTCCAAATCGCTTCTATAGTCAGTCTGACAATTTTGGACTTTTATGTTTAAAAATAAGTCAAAGTTTCGCGTTTGTTGAGGAGGGAACTTGAGAGCCGAGTTAATAGCAGACGAACTTGCAATACGTTACAATCCAACGTATGCTCACAGACAAGAAACTCAATTTTGTCCTGAACCCCTCAAAAGTTAATCAAACTGTATGTGAATAACTATACAGGGTGTCCAATAGGGTGGAACGAAAAAAATAAATTTTTAATTTCAATATGTAATAGAGATAAAAAGTTGTCTAATGCCTTTGTTAAGACAGTGTTAAAATATTTTAACAAACATAATATATTTAGAGGTGCCGCAAAAGACTTGAATATATGTATTTTTAAGCAGATTTTACGAATTTTGAGAAATTTGGTTTAGTAAAAAAAAAAAAATAATAATAAATATTTTAAATAACAAATGCCTGTTTTCAATTTTTAAATAATACACATAAACTACTTTACAGTAGATATTTACAGTTTTATACTGCATACCTTTAATATTTATGCTACTAAATCTTGCATCTTTTAATTTCCATTTTTTTTTTAGATTTTAACAGTATTTCGTAATAACATTTCGATTAACCTTACTTTTAACTTAAAAACGCGGCAAAACATTTTTTAGTTCTGAAAATTAATAGTCAAATGGAGAACAGTACTTGTTTTGAAGTGACCTTGATTCAGGCGGAATATTATTGCCTGGTGTAGGGTGGCGGAGGAGGAAGAGAAGCATGTAACTGTAGCAGCGGTCTGGTCACATTTTCTGTCATCAGTCAGTGCAGGCAAATGAATCGTTTGAGTAACAAAAGTTTTTATACTGTTCTTTACTAGATTTTGTTTTGTTTATGAATATGTCAGTTCAGTTTGAATATTTGTATAATAATTTATTAGTTAATACTTTATATTGATGGCAGTGTCAAGATTAGTTCAGACCAAACAAAAGTCAGAATGCCCAATTTTTGGGTACCATAAATAATTAAGTGATATAAGATTTTCGACTTATTATGACAGTATGAAATATTATCTTTATATTCGACATGATCTGAAACCAGACAAAACATCAAAAGAACGAACGGTGAGTGAAATACTTGATATACTTATTAAGAAAGTTGAATCTATTTGTTCGTCAGCATCTATTCCTGTAGTATCTCGCTCTCGCATGTTAGAAATGGGAAAAACCTATCACGATAAATACAGAAGTATTTTAAGATCAAAAGGTAGAAAAAGTACAGAAAAATATGATATGATTGCAGTAAAATTTTTAAATGAAAGCAAACGCCTTTTTTATGTAGGAACCTGTAAGTGCAAAGAAATTTCTGTCTGTTAAGTGCGAAAAAAGAAAAAAAGTACCTAAACTTGAGAGAGATTTTTTTACTTGACCAAAGAACAGTGAGAAAATATGTATAAGTGGAGTCTATAAAGTTATTTCCAAGATTTTACCATAAAGAGAAAAGAGGAAGCAACAGGTAATACAGCAACAATTAAAGTATAACTACAAACAGAAATTAGTAGTTAAGGCTACTAGAAAAGCTGAAAATGATGCCATTCAATCAGATCCTGAGCAAACATTTAAAGGAACCTTAATATACAATCCCAAAAATTCCTCTACTTCTTTTTTGGATTCAACTACAAGCGAGCAAATGCGAGTAGCACTTCCAACAGTAGCAAGTGCTTGTGAACGAACTGGGGTTTCAGACAGAGTTGCTGCGAATATCGCAAGTGCTGTTCTTAAAGATGTTGGAATGATTACAGAGGAGAACAACAGTAAGGTAATTGAAAGGATGAAAATTCGAAGAGAGAGAGCCAAGAATCGAACAAAAGAGACAGTAAGAAGCCTTAACCAAGCTGGAGATAATATAGGTTTGTTTTTCGATGGAAGAAAAGATAAAACAATTGTGCAAGATAAAAAAGTAAACAAATTTTACAAAAAGACGGCCATCGAAGAACATATTCCTTTAGTAAAAGAGCCCAATTCATCTTTTCTAAGACATGTAACCCCTGCTTTTGGAACAGGTGAAGCTATAAAAAATAGCATAACAGCCTATTTTAATGATAACAATCATTTGAACATATCAACTGTAACTGCTATTGGGTGTGATGGGACAGCCACAAACACTGGAGTTAATAACGGTGTGATTGCTTTAACAGAAAAAGATCTAAATAAGCCACTGCAGTGGCTGATTTGTTTGTTACACTTAAAGGAATTGCCTTTGCGCCACCTGTTTCGTGAATTAGGTGGAAAAACAAAGGGTCCTAAGGAATTTGGCGGGGTTTTCGGCAAACAACTTGAAAATTGTAACGAACTTCCAGTGGTTAAGTTCTTGCCACTAAAATTTCTAAAATTAAAAAAATTCCAATGGTCGCCATTTTGAAACAAGATGTCGGATGAAACTGGCCAACGAACTTGGTCGAGACATTAGTATGTACTATGTATATGAAGAATTTCATCCAAATCGGTTCAAAAATTCGAGAGCTACAGCATAACAAAATTCAGATATAAATATATATATAGTAGATATATAATTTTATTATTAATATTTATTGTTAATTTATTAAAATTAAAACATTGAATATGGTTAAAAAATTAATGATTGTTTTTTGTATTTTATTATTCTTTTCAATTAAGTGAATTATTATCTTTGTCAATATACTTTTGAGCGCTACTGTATTATTTAAAAAACTGTGTTTGAACAACTATTTGTAAGCAAAAAAGTAATTACAACAGTTAAATTCAAACTGATATTACATCTTGATTTTTTTGAAAAAAAAAAAACTCATTTATTTCACTTTTTCAGAAAAGGAATGCATAAATTTACATCAATTAAACTTAATATTATTGTTGTTATAGTAAAGAAACATCTATAAATTGCTGTTAAAAACAATATTTGATTTTTAAAATGTGAAAATAAAACAGTGAAAAATATTATTTTATGTTAAATTTGGACTTTTTGTAAAAAAATCCTTATTTTTAAGGCTCTTGCGGCACCTCAAGATATAAATTTAGAACGAAAAATCTTCGTAGCTTTATTGTTAACATACAAAGACAACTTTTAATTGCTATTAGAAAATTATTTGCTGAAAAAAATATTTTGCCCAATACTTTCGTTCCACCCTAGTGTCCAATCGCTAATTCCTAAACCGTTAGGCATATACATACAGTTCTGATTACAAAAACGTTTTAAATGAGGTAAAGAAGTATTTTAAAGCGATTTGGGTCAATAAAAGCATTTCTAAAAAAAAAAAAAAAAAATGAAATTTTTTATACAATTCCCCGGTCCTATAAGTTACATTTAATAAAAATATCCTATTACATTAAGAAGTAAAACGAAAAAAGTCCCATTCTTCTAGGATTAAAACTGATCGAATAATAGCTGTTTAAAATTGAAGCATCTTTTTTTCTGCGAAATAGGGGTTAGTCACAAATTTACTAGAAATATAAACTTTAAATATAATAAAATAGTTGAAAGTAAAATTAACAAATATAAATTTGAAATCTATTTCCATTCTGACATATTAAAGAAAAATATATAACTTGCACTAAAAATATAAGTTAAAAAATAACAGAATTTTTGTTAACTGAAATGAGGAAAAGCAACAGTAGCAATTCTTTAAAAAATGATACATATTTTAAAATGCTATAAGATTATCTAATCTAAAACTTAAGTAATAAAAATTAAAGTTATCTTAAAACTTGCTCGAAGTGACCTTTCGGCTGCAGTGTAGAAATGTACACGCGAAATAAATCCTTCTGATACCGTAAGCACTTTGTGTACGATCCCTCTAAGCATGGCCCAACTCATCTTTGTTCAGATGCAGAAAATTGGTGTAAGTCATGCAATTCAAAGTTTCATAACTCTGTCAATTTTAGTGTTAGATGAATGATACTTTTTTGTCTTACTTGTTAGTGTAATAGGGAATTTTTACTAAATATCATTTATAGGATCGGGAGACTATGAAAATTTAAATTTCGTAACTTTTTAAGAAATATTTTTATTCATCAAAATGATTTTAAAAATAATTTTTTACATCATTTAAAACATTTTGTATTTGGAACTATATGTCTGACTAACGGTTTAGAAATTAGCCATTGGGCATTCCGTTGAGAGTGGACACTCTGTATAAATGATTAATGTTGAGAAGTATGCTATGATATATGAGGACCCTAGAAGCCAAGGGATACAAGTAACAAAATTTAGATTTCGAGTAAATTGTGTTTAAAGTTGAACATCAATAGTAATTAACTGAATTGAAATATGAAACTGTTGCTGATTTTTTAGTGGTCTATGAACTCTTATTTCAATAACTGTGAAAAGAAAAGTGGAGTACAATTTTTTTAAAATTTATAACTAAGCAATATTTATAATCATTCGGCACTTGTACCCTTTGGCTTCCAAGCGGTACACAAGAAATGAAAAATTATGAAATGAAAAAGTGAATTTATAAAAGTTTTAAGAACAATGTTGATACAAATGAATTAAAGAACAAAATCTTGTTTTAATATAACTTTTAAAAATAAAAAATTATGAAAAAAAATTGATGAAAAATTTACGGACAATGTTAATACAAATGAATGAAAGGACAAAATTTTGTTCTAATATAAGTTTTAAAGTTTTATTATAAGTTTTGAAACATTGACATTTTTTAATTTTTTAACCGTTAAAATGCATTTATTTAACGTATAAGAAAGAAATTCTAAAAATAAAAAAAAGACGCGAAACAGTTTTAAAATATGGAACAATACTCTTCTAGTGATAACATGGGAACAACACATCTACATTATCTCATCTTCATCTGTTTTATAAACACGAGAGGCTCATCAGCCTGATCTTCAGAAGCGTGCGGGTTTTCAGTCTGTCCTGGTGCCACTTGGTGAGGAAGATCTTGGTAGAAAAAGTGGTACACTCGAGGTACAAACTACAATAATTTAATGAGATTTTTAAAATAAAATTACTTGATTTTCGGCTTTTCTTGTGCTATGGGAAGCTCAGAAAGAACTGTAGGGCATCTTCCGGCACGGCAGGACTTCACCTTTAGCTCGTGGAAAGGTTCTAATTCACTACCAGCAGTTTCTTTGTAGAAAAATGTGAAGGGATTTTTTTCTCAAAATGCAGCCACTGTATATTTCGAGATACGTTTCACTGACTTTATAAAGAATGGTGCACGTGACTCGATTAATAAAATTTTCATCTTTTAGTACTTCTTTAGTGAAGTTTAGCTGGAATCATTTACAAGTTCAGCCCAGTGCTCTGGAACCTACATATCCCTTTTATTCCTCTTCTTTCTGATTTCTATAAGCTCAAAGTCTTGGTCACATTCATTATAGGAGTGTCCTGAAATCAAAAAATCCCTGCCGGCCCGGCCTATAGGCAGAGGTAGATTTCGAAGTCAAATATACTAATTTTACAAACAAAAACTAAATCTTGGAGATAAATCCACTTTAACAATTTTATCTGGCCGCTTTTGACGAGTTTTTATTTCATTTTTATATAATAGCTGGTTTTATCAGAATCATGTTAGGGCGGTATTAAAAAAAAAATACTTTTCCATGCTCAACAACTCGAAATTTTCTGGCATAATTCCAGATTCATTTTTAATAAAAAAAAAAAATATGAAACTTGCTGACGTGATTTTTTAAGAGATTTATAAGCGACCTGTGTTTTTATTTTTTGTTCAATTAATTAAAACTTGATATCTAAACAATTATTTTCTCAGAAGGACAATATTTTTCCTTTCTAACACAATCGCTTCGGGAAATTCCATTCAAAATGCCCTTTTCGACATCATTTTTTGAAATATATTCTGCCTCTATCAAAAAATCGATCATTACGGTACATTATATAGTTTCTGAATAAGCGAATCCACCAATTAAATGCATTTGAGAGCAAAAATGAATTTAAAAATGTGTCAGAAAATAAGCAGTTTAGATTTGAGTGCATCCTTGATGCAATGATTTTTCAAACAAAATCCGCTTCGGTAAATTCGATTCAAAATGGCCTTTTTAATAGCATTAAAAAAAAATATATTCTGCCTCTATCAAAAAATCGACCATTATATAGTTTCTCAGTATAGTTTCTGAACATACCAATTGAAAGCCTTTGAGAGCAAAAATGAATTGTAAAATGAGTCAGAAAATAAGCAGTTTGGATTTGAATACACCCTTTCTTAGATGATTTTTTTCTTCAACCGCTATGTATTTTTAATTTGTTTTTGCTGTAAGAATTGGTCCTATCCAAAACTTGTATATATAGATGTTGTAGACAATATTAAGAAGATATATGATAAATTCATGGGGATTTTATATCTTTTGAATTGACGGAGTTATGGATTTTTTTCTTTAAACCCCCTTTTTGTTTTCGTTTTTAATTTTTTTTGCGGTACGAATTGGTCCTATCAAAAACTTGTGAATATAAAAGTTGTAGATAATGTTAAGGAGATTTATAATAAAATTAATTGGATTTGATATCTTGAGAATTGACGAAGTTAGGAATTTTTTTCTCCCAAAAACCCTATTTTTTGCGCCCCTTGAGCCCATTTTTAACTTTATCAAAAATCTGTGATACATGAATTTTTGGTCCTATTTTTAGAAGTAATAAAAACTTTAAACTGATTTGATATGTACAAAAATTAAGAAGTTAAGGGGGGTTTTCTGTTTTCACAAAACCTCTCCCTATTTCCATCCCCTTGGTCCGATTTTGCCCATTAACGAACTTGACCGAGATTTTATGCCCTTTGATTTTATGTATCAGTTTGGAAGAGATTGGTGCAGAATTATGAAAGTTATCGTGTGCAGAAGAAAGTGATATAGATAGATAGATAAAGTTTTTTACTGAGGGTGGTTTTGGGTTCTAGGGGTCATGATCGGCGTAGATCTGCAAAAATGTTTCAGAAATTCCAACATAGGAACGATCCCAATAGGTAGTATTTCATACGAAATCTACCTAAAAGTGGTGATCGACTGTTTCTATGTGTATTTTTTATGATGTACAGCCAGAACTGCACAATCAAGTGGCTTTTATTCTGTCCTCCACAATTGTCACTAAATGCTGTAATATACCTCACTTGAGAGGAAAAGTCTTTATAAATTTCAAAAGACAGAATGCGATCTCTTGACATCCGCGAAAAACCTGGCCTTCATTCCACATGTACTTGTGAGCAGTTCCGCTTTTAAGGTTATGAATGTACAAGTTATACGTCCAAAGTAGACGTAGGAAATAACCTTAGAATTGGTTACATGTGGAGTTGGCATGATCTTTTTCAAGTGAAAGCATATCGCGACCTTTGAATCATCCTTTAAATTTTGGAATGTGTCTTTGGCTAATCTGGCAGCTTCTGCTTTGCGGAGATGTAGTTCCTTTTGAGTTTCTGCTTATTGTTTCTCATCTGCATTTCCATGGTCTATTTTCAATTGTAACTTGTCACACATAACACATGTATGAGTCTCCGGTCGGTGAAAACTGAGATTAAAATGGGTGTTAAAATGTGTCTATAGAAACTTTCCTTGACGGGCTGTACGCGCTTTTCTTCTAGGTAAATGTGAACACAGAGTTTGTACATCTCTTTTAAATTGAGTTTTGGATTCAGATATTTACGGTTGAGGGTCTTATCTCTAGTGTAATGGCTTGTGTATCGAGGAAACTTGTTTATGTGTTCTTTGGTGACATCAATACGGTCTTGTGGAATTTTATTCGATGGTCCTTTTCTTCCTCTTTCATCGCGAGAAGGTGCTGCAGAAGCTGTTTCTTCCTTTTTGTTTACTATGTTCTTCAACCATTTGTTAGAAACATCTTCGTCTTTTTGTGCCAATCGCCGTTTAAAGATGATTAAATTCGTGTGGAGTTTTAACAGCCATGAATTGGCCTTGTATGTCGTTAGTCTCGATTCAGCTATGTGGATGGCACCGGATACAAGTGCACTTATACCCCTTGGCCTCCACGTGTTTCACGGGTTCGGGAAAGAGGTTAAGTAATTGACCCCTAGAACGCAGCGCATAATTAAAAAATCACTTATATCTCTTTACCTACAAACAAATACACTTATTTCCAGATAGCCTGTGCACTTCACTCAATTTTTTTAATTTTGCCACTTATACTCCTTGGCTTCTGGGGTCCTCATATATATTGCACGGTTGATATTTCTTCCTTGTTTAACTTTTCGATACGGGAAATTCTAATGCTTATTAAATACAAAACCAATAACTATTAATTAATGAGTAATTATTAAAATGAATTGACATGTACAAAATATTGTAGTTCGTTCAATATGCGGAGTTATGTCTGAAAACAGAATCAAACGTTTATTTTAAATTTGAAAGATATTTTGAGGCGTATAATCAACAAAGACTAGTTCTTTCAAGGAGCGATATCTAAAGAAAGAATAATTCCCGTTTCCAGAGTTCTTAGCTCTGCCACAAATATCTCTTTTATTCTGGGGTAGACAATCTTTTTCTGGTAACGTGGGTTAGGAGGGATGAAAAGTCATTTGTACAGTCGTTATGTCATAGCAGATTTTGAAAAACAACAGGTTGTTTGAAAACACCTATTTACGATCTTTTAACTGTTGGCGAAACATTTATGGCTTTTATTTCCATGTAATCGGTGATATCTTTTTAAACACTTTCCAATACAGTTGAAAAGCGTTTGACTTTGGCCCATCTGTCAGGCTATCCGCCCTCAAACTTTCGTAAATATTTCTTGGCTTTCCCCGAAACTGGTATTATTAGTATTTGCTATAACGCATCTCATTTTCTAAACTAAGTATCAGTGGTGTAGTCGTAAAAAAAACAGAGGGTATACTCTTTAAGCAGAGGGTATACGCTCAAGGCAGAGCGTATACCCTGGAGTGTATATACTATAGCTTTCTTGAGAAACAGAGGGTATACGGTGTTCCTTAAAAAAATCCAGAGGGTATACGGCGCATACCCCCGTATACCCTCCACTACATCCCTGCTAAGTATGTAGATTTTATAATTCGTTTACAAAGACACTCAAAACGTATGTTATATAGTCTGGCCTGTGGTTGTTAATTGTTTGAAGTACATTTTTACGATGTTGCGCTATTTCAAACATTAAGAAAATATTATTGATATGCATTACAGCATGTTTCCTATAGGAAATGGTGCACGTAGCATTTATTGTTCATTTACAGGAACAAGCCCCAGAACATTCGGTTGCATTACTATCTGTAGACAGTATAACTGTTTGAAGTGTGTTTAATTAAATTGAGAAGTATTAGATATGCATGGTAACATCTTCCTTATAGAAAATAGGTCAAGTAACATTTAATATTCTTTTACAGGGCCGCACAAAATAATTCAGATACAGTACCATCTATGAGCGAACATTACAAGGAGAACGTTTTTATTTCTTATGCGTTTCAAGTTTAATTCTATTTTAGTATATTATGCCGTGTGTAATATATTTTATAGATGATATACAAAGTTGCCGAAAATAATTAAAATTAACTAGCTTCTATTGACAGGAATTGCTGAAAGTGTATTTCCAACTGTGTTATGTATTTCTCAGCTGATCTAAATTTTACTATACAAATGTGGTGTGAGTGTAATATAAAGCAGTTAGAATACAAGACTGCACAAAACGATATGAATAGACTGCCATCTATAGATGGTAATTGTCGGAAAAGAGTTTCCAGTTATTCTATGCGTTTTCAAGCTAAATAACAATTTTCCAGTTTTCGTCTTAAAATGAGTTTAAATACCCTAGTACACTATATAGCCATTAATGACCGGCAGCTTTCAATTTTAGATTTTTGACGAATATTTAAAATGTACTTATCACATTCTTCTGGAATTTTAGAATTAAAAAGAACAAGTTTGACTTTATATTTATGAACGTCGATTTGATAAGGAGGATAATTAGGGGGTTGACAAAAAATTAAAGAAAAAAAATACTTGGGATCACCCTGTAAAATAAAATGCACGAAATGATCCATCGCTACGGAATATACATAAACAGACATTCTACAATATGTGCATTAATTTGTGTATGAACAGCATGTATATTAATAGAGATATAGCGATTTTTTTAAATTAAAAAAATTCTTGCAGGTTTTTTGCTTATAACATGCAGGGTTTTTAACCAAATTTAATGCCAGTTTCAGAAATATCGACCAAATGTAGTAGAAACAATATAGTGCAAGTGGAGTATAAATATATATAAAGAAATATGGGCAGTTCTATAAAATTTTTATCTGCGCATGCGCGAATAACAAGGAACTTTTTGCATAATTTAATAGCCAACTGTATGGAGCAACTTAAAAAAAAAAAAAAAAAAAAAAAAAAAAAAAAAAAACAGTCAAATATCGTAAATTCAGAGAGATATCGGCGCTAGAGTGAACTGTTTTTTAGTTACTCAATAAAACTCGCTGAATGATAAGGGATTGTCCACAAATTGTTATTTTTAAGTTATCAGACAGCGTTCGGAGCAAGTTTTTTGAAAAACCTTTTAATAGTTTACGGTTATGTTTAGGAAGATTTTGAGTCTAAACTACGATGAAAAAGAAAATATAGTCCATACATTGATTACATTTAGGTAAATTGGGGAGTTTATGGTAAAAATTTATGAAATTTAGTCCAATACGCAAAATACTACAGTAAATTCTATTGCAAATATATGTATTTTCTGTATACATGTAATTTGCATGATAGTGGTAAAGATAATAAACTAAAATCTAAGGTATACATTTTTCATGAGTTAAGAGTCAATAACTTGCAATTTGATTTTTATAGTGATATTTCAATAGCTTTTTGAGAAATTACGTTTTCGTATTGAATTTTCACAGAAAAGTGCATTATCCATAAAATACATTTATTTAACTATTTTAAACTTTATTTAACATTTACTTAACAGTTATGTGAATTGGAAATTTACTGTACTTATCGATCAAGATTTTTTTTGTGCTAACTTTTTTGAACTAAAGTATCGATAAAAAACGGAAAATAGTATACAAATTAGGATATCCGATTACGTTTAAAATGGGATTTTTGTCTAAAAATTTCGTTTTCTTTGTTTTACGTTTTATTAAAGCCCACATTTTTAACTTTCCAAATCTGCGTTACATTTATTGTATTATAAAAAAAATCTAAGTTATCAGAATTTCAAAACTCTTGATAGCTGTGAATGAAACCGGAAGTGCCAAACGTTTCAACGTTACATTTTCCCCTCCTTCGAACAAAACCCGTAAAAACTGTCTTTTAGATATAAACGGCACAAAAAAAGACCTTGATCGATAAATACAGTAAATTTCCAATTCACATAACCGTTAACTAAATATTAAGTAAAGTTTAATATAGTTAAGTAAATGTTTCAGTTAAATAAATTTTTATGGAAAAATTTTCACTGAAAATTCCATACGCCGGATTTCTCAAAAAGCTATTGAAATATCACCATAAAAATCAAATTGTAAGTTATTGGCTCATAACTCATGAAAAATGTCCGATATATCTTAAATTTTACTTTGTCTTCACCACTGTCATGCAAATTACGTGTATATAGAAAATATATGTGCGATAGAATTTACTTTAGTGTTTTGCGTATTGGGCAAAATTTCACAAATGTTACCATAAACTCCTCAATTTACCTAAATGTAATCAATGTATGGACTATATTTTCCTTTTCATCGTAGTTTAGAGTCAAAATCTTCCTAAACATAACCGTAAACTATAATTAAATAGTATTTTCAAAAAACTTTATCCGAACGTTGTCAGATAATTTAAAAATAACAATTTGTGGACAATCCCTTATCATTCAGCGAGTTTTA
Organism: Maratus speciosus; assembly: GCA_963932465.1. Taxonomy (NCBI): domain Eukaryota; kingdom Metazoa; phylum Arthropoda; class Arachnida; order Araneae; family Salticidae; genus Maratus; species Maratus speciosus. The sequence goes on along the minus strand of OZ010787.1, from coordinate 156,313,328 downwards.
GCGAGAAACAAACAACAAAAAAAAAAAAACAGCTCACTCTAACGCCGATATCTCTCTGAATTTTTAAGATATTTGACTGATTTTTTTTTCTTTTTTTAAATAAGTTGCTCCATAGAGCTGATTATTAAATTATGCAAAAAGTTATCTCGCGCATGCGCAGATAAAAATTATTTTATACAACTGCCCATATTTCTTAAATATTTAATATATTTATATTCCAATTGCACTATTTCATTTCTACTACATTTTGTCAATTTTTCTAAAACTGGCGTTAAATTTGGTTTAAAGTCCTGCATGTTATAAGCAAAAAGCATGCAAGATTTTTTTTAATTTTTAAAAAAAATCGCTATATTTCTATTGATATACATGCTATTCTTACACAAATGAATACACTTATTGTACAATGTCTGCTTATATATATTTCGTAGCTTATAGATCATTTTGTGCATTTTATTTTACAGGGTGATCCCAAATATTTTTTTCTTTAATTTTTTGTCAGCCCCCAATTTTCCTCCTTATCAAATCGACGTTGATAAATATGAAGTCAAATCTGTTCTTTTTAATTCTAAAATTCCAGAAGAATCTTACAGGTATATTTTTAAATATTTGACAAAATGTCTAAAATTGAAAGTTGCCGGTCATTAATAGCCATATAGTGTATATATTCTCACAAACTACCGTAAATATCCGATAATTAAAGTATTCGGAAAAGGATTTTTACTGCACCCATTTCCTTTTTAAATGATTCAGAGTTGCAAAGTTCAATTTTCCCAGTTTGTGTTTTGTTCAATAGGACAATATGATTAAAATTCTAAAATTTCAACTTATATTTTTCAATTAGCTTGCTATTTCTTTCCGACGATCCTTAACCCCTTCGAGACGAGCGTCTTATACACGAACTCTATTCGGTTGGCACCACCTTTTTTTAACAGTTACCTTTACTTATTTAGTCACGGAAATGAAATAAATGAGGCATATTACTTTCCTTTATAACTGGTACCAAAAACAATTACTGTATGCACCTTTTTGAAGATTCATATATGCACCCTTGGTCCCGAAAGCGCTAAGGTGCATTTCATAAAATTAAGGATATGATTTTCAGAAATATAAATTGTTTATTTTAAAAAAAACAAAGTTTAAGTAAATAGTCACTTTTTTACTGTATTTTAATATAAGTCATGACATTTTATTTTTTCTTAAATTCATTTACTTTTTGGAAATATGGTCCTTACAGTTATAGAATCCACTTACGGTATGCAAAAAAAAATGTTTAAAAAAGTTCAAAATTTTTTTTAGCAAGTGCGATTTAATATATATATATATATATATATATATATATATTTAAATTATTTTTTCATTTTATTTTTTAATTCAATTTTTCAAATTTTACCACAAGTTTTGCCACAATTATTATTTTTCACCATAAAATCATTTAATAATATCTGAAAGATATGAAATTCTCAAATAAAAAGTTTTACCACTTACGGTCACAAAGCCGTGGTTACAGCGGATAGCGATATTTTTTTATCTTAAAAAAAAAAAAAAAAGTGGGTTTACCCAAAATTAGAAATCCGGGCCAATCTCGAAAAATAAACATCCCATCTATGAAACCATTGTTTCTAATAAACCATATCGAGACAAAAATAATCTTGACAAACAAAATTAATTTTAAGGATAATCGCATCAAGCAGAGTTTCTTTCTTTAAAAATTTCGTATTATATTCCCTTTATTATATTGTAGTTTTTTTTATACATTTTTGTAGAATACAGTTGCACGAAATTCATCTCTGAATCCTTACACTGAAAAAATAAAGAAATAAAAAATAAGAACCTTTTCACATGGAATGACACACATGAAATTTTACAGTTCTTCAGGATGTTCTCATATATATGTCACGTTACCACTAACATTAAAGGCTATTGTAATAAGAATAGACTATCCTTGAATGCAAATTTTTTCAGTAAAGAATTGTACTGAAAGTATTACTAGTTGTGATTCTGTGCAACTTCACGCTTGGTAGCTTTTATATCCGGCTTCCTTCAAACCTTCTATTGATATAAGTCACTGTTTCAGAATTACAGGTTGTGAATAAACGGAACAGTAACATCTGATAGAAAAGTAAGAATGAGTAAAAAAGGAAAACAGTTCATAAAAATGCTACATGCAGAATATTAATTTTGATATAGCATCACTTACGGTGTAAAATGTAGAAGCTTATGATGCACACATAATTTATATTTTATTAAAATAGCATAAGGTAAAGTTTTTGTATGCCATCGATGTATCATCCCTAATCAGGCAAGCAACAGCAAAAGTAAGTTCTTTAAATATAATATATCGTATTGTCACTATTGGTTAGTGCAAATTTACTATTCTTAACTGTTTAGAATTAATTCATGCACCTTTTTTCTTAATTATTATAATTAAAATTAATGTAATGAGATATTTCAGTGCAAGGTGGCCTTATTTTCTTTTGTAACTTGTTATTAAATTAAAATCGATATCCGCTGAATATCAGTAAAAATAGATGTACGCTTTGAAGTCAATTTTTTATTTTGTAATCCGAAATGGAACTTCTGCACTTTGTTTTTAGTTGCCTATAAATATTATTTTTGCATGACTATGTTGGTAAGAATATATTTAATTACTAATTTAATTATGTATATATATGTATGTACATTTATATTTTCTATATTACATTTTTACAATAAAAATGTAAGGGAAGGACGGGTAAAGTGGCTAGTGAGGGCAAAGTTGACATTTTTCGGCTGTATAATGCCCCCGGCAGGAACTGGGCGAAACAGAAGTCACAGATACTGGTACACTGTAAAAAATTTTCAGAAACGTTTCTGAAAGTAACGGAGACCTCTGCTGCACGATACTAACGGAAAGGTTTCTGATTCTAGCAGAAAAATGTTTCTGCTATAATACGGAACTTTTCCGATTCCTAATGAAAAGTTTCTGAATATATCGGAAACTTTTCATTACGGATCGGAAAGGTTTCTGAATATATATTAAATCTTTCTGAAGACGAGGGAATGTTTCTGAATATATTGGAAACCTTTCATTACGAATCGGAAAGGTTTCTGAATTATATGAAACCTTTCTGAAGACTAGGATTATTTTAAAATTCATATTAAAAAGCACAAATAACTGTACTAAAATTACTTGCAGGTGCATACGTATAATATAAAATTATTTAAAATACATTAGAAATATGTTAAAAATACATTAATTTTTTTTAATGGTTTCTAATGCATTTTTAAGATACATCTAATATATTTTAAATAATTTTATGTTATATGTAATGCACCTGCAAGTAGTTTTAGTACACTTATTTGTGCTTTTTATATGAATTGTAACTATTTACTCAAGGTTAATTTAGCACTAGCATTTTAACTTTCATTTATTGGAGATTATTTTGGGAAGGGAGCTTAGTTTAGGAAAATGAATTTTGTGAAGAAGCCAGTTTTATTAAATGAAATTTTATGAAGGAGTCAGTTTTAAATGGAAATTGGTTTATGAACCTTTTTTTTTAATTTTTGAGTTCTTTTTTTTTTTCTTTTTTTTACTATCTGTTTGATATTATTCTGAAAAAGAAAACAAAACAATATTATTATACCTTTTTCATAATGTAGATAAAATTTATTGTGTTTTAACATCTTGTAGTGATAATTTTTTAACCATGCGAATTAACAGGTAACCTTAAAGTTCCTGAACTGTATCACTATTGAAACGAAAAGTGTTTTTTTTTTGTTAATCATTTATAGCATTATTTTTACTTATTATTTTAGTTCTTTATTAGCCTTTCTTTGTTGCACAGACATTATGATACATAATATCTTATCATTATTATTATTTGTGCATGTAAATAAGATATGATTGCAATTGATGTTAATGCTGACTCAATATCGTATTATGCTTTTGACAGCGTAATCGTAATAAATTAAAATGCCTTATAACTTAAAACAAGAAATTTTGATAAAACAAGCTGATGGTTAATAATCTAGAAATTTTCAAATTTGTTTATTGTAAAGTGCATAAGTTAAATACCAGCAATAGTATATATATATATTTTTTCATACTTCTGTCTTGCAAAATCAAGGGTGGGGGTTACATATAATGGACCTGAGTACTGAACACGTTAACAGCTTAAAGCAATTCTTTTTAATTTTCTATTAAAATTTGAGGAGAAAAAAGGTAAATATAAAAAATTAATTAGATTAACAGAATATGTTTAACATTATCCGATACATTTATAATGCGTACATCGTAACTTAATTTATATATAACAAAAATATACTGAAATGTGTAATTAGAGGTAAAATATTATTACATTAAAAAATATACGCATAATTGAATTATTGATATCTGTATTGTGTTGCTGACATATAAGTGCTATTTCGAACTTTTAAAAGCAATTTTAGGAAAGAGAAAAAAAAAATCAATTTATTAACTATGATGATTTATAAAAATAAATCCTATAATTGTAAGAATAGTTTACTGTTTATTTTTACTCACAATAGTACTGTATTTTTTACATAAAAGCAATAAATAATAAAGAAGTAAAAATGTCTATGAACCGTCAGCTTGTTTGATAAAAATATAATGCATAAATTTTCTTTTAAGTTATAACGCATTTAATAATTCGTTAAGAACACGCTGTGAAAAATAGAATACGATACCGTAATCAGTATTAACATTAAGTTTAACTATATTATCTTATTTACATGCACACACACACGCACGCGCGCGCACACACACACATATATATATAGTATATATATATATATATATATTAAGGACACAGAAAAAAGGTGTGATATAATAAAAAAATAGATTATTAATTTATTTCTGTGTATTGTAACAAATAAAGCTAATAAAGAAGTAAATAATAATAAAAAATAGTAAGTAAAAATAATACTGTAGATGATTTAAAAAACACTTACCCATACTTATGACAATTCCGTCTTCAATAACAGTGAAAAAAACCCTCTGTTAATATCGAAAGTTAACATTTCTTGTGTAATTTTAAAAGGCAACAAAAAATACCTATACAATAAAAAAAAATTCTAATATTAATTCTTTTTTTTCTAAATAAAAGCAAGTAGAAATGCACGTGCTTCAACAAGTGCTCTTCAACGCCATTCTGACTGAGACTGATAGACAGACGAACAAGTCAAGAATTTCGGCGTGATGGGGAAATACCTGAGAAAATTCTTGGAATGTACATGCGTTAGCCAGAAGAGACCGGTTTTCCCCCACTAAACCCACAAATTCAGAAAGGTTTCTGATGGTTTCAGAGAATGAAACTATCTCTGAGATTCCCGATGCTATCCGAAACGTTTCTGTTAGAATACTAAACGTTCCAACTATTTTTTACAGTGTAGTCTACGATTTTGGAGCGGGCTACATTTTTCTAGTTCTGAATTCATTTTATCGTTTTTTTGTATTTTTGATTTTAAGCGAGTGGTGCAAGTGTTTGATTATAGCTAAATAATATCTAGTGTTATAATTATTTGCTCTTATGCTGCTTGATCAGTGTGAAATGACCTTTTAAATCGTGTGTTTGAAAACGCTAAGTCATGTAGATTAGGTGCTGGGCCACAGTTTCTTCTTTATTCGAGTAGCATAGATTTGAAAATAAAACAAATTGTTATCGGCAATGCCTAATGGTATTATTGCAGGTCGATCATGTCACACATAACATTTATGATTATTTTTAGTATGTACTACTTTAGTGATCTTTATATTATTATTTTTTTTTAAAGTTTAGCGTAAGATGAGAATATGTAAATTATCTTTAATATTATATCCTGTCACAGGTTAGATGAAAAGTTCGCAGTAGTCAAATAGTGTGGGAAGACTTCGGTTGCTGTAAATTTTCAGTACTTTCCTATTAAAAAATATAGTACTTGAATGTTAAAACACTACTGTGTACAGTCGGTCAAAAAACACCCCGTACATTTTAATCTCCAAAATTTTCACAGAAACAATCCGCAAATAGCCGTTTGACTAGAAATTATACCTTTTTTCATTTTTTTTTTAAATTAGGGTTTTTATCATAATAAAATCAACCATACTCTGAAATTTTCAATACGAACACCCAATTTTGACATCATATTTGTCTTTCTTGTAAATTTTACATTATGATACTAAACAGGAAGTCATTTGGTCAAGTAGTTTATCATTACAAAACAAAGTGGCGCAGCCAAGATCCTCATCTGGGAGGAGTTTTGAACCACTGTTAATTATAAAATGAAGAATTTAGTTGTGTTACATGTCCATAAGGCAGTGTTTCGTAAATATGTGATACATAAAAACCGCCATAATGAAAAGAACAAATAACCATAATAAATTTAGCATTTATGTGTTTTAAAGGTTTCACAAAATAGCATCTCCTTTAATCTCCATAGAGGGGGGGGGGGGAAATAAGAGAGAGAGAAAGACCAGTAGTGGTAAAATGCGTAAAACATTTCCGCTATTGCTGTTAAATTTTTCTTTAATTACTTTTGTTTTTAAATAGAGGCTGCGGTTATGAAGTCTCGAAACAGTTTAAGACCGTAACCGGATTTCGGTTATTTTCCTAGCTTCCGCAGAAAACGAAAAAAAACACTGTCTTATAAGAGCAACTAACTAACGATTAACTAACACACACACACACACAATATGTATATATGCATGTACGAGGATGGATAAAAAAGGTTACAAAGGTAATAATATTTATTAACTATAGGCCGAAAATGCAAAAAGGAATTAAGAGCATACTTGTCGATCGTTTTTCCACATAATCTCCAAATCTACTCATAAGTTCGGAGAAGCGTCATAGCGATTGAAATGGCAAGGTGTTTAGAAGAGTGGTCTCGCTTGTGCCACTTTGACAAGGTTACATGAAGTCATCTAACGCAAACCCCATGGCATGTTAAGTGATGGTGTCATCCTCCTGTATGACATTACCAATCCCATAGTCAATAATTGCTGCCAATAAAGTTCAAGTAGAAAGTCTGGAACCAACCCCCCCCCCCTCCAAAAAAAACCCCCCAAGATTTGGCATCCACTGACTTTCCTGTTTCCGAAATTGAAGGAAACTCTTATATGGAACAGGGTTTTTTTTTTCAAACAGTGATGTAGGAACAGCTGACTCAGTGGGAAGGGACGTGATTTCAACCAAGCGGGATTAAACAAGTTGGTCCTGCGTTCATATAAATGCCTAAATAGATTTGTTCATTATGTGGAAAAGTGATCGACAAGTATGACTCTTAATTCTTCCCTTTTGAATTTTCCGTCTATTGTTAATAAATAACTTTTTATTACCTTTTTGTAATCTTTTTTTTAATCCATCCTCGTATATGTGTATGTATGTATGTATGTATGTATATATACATATATATATATATATATGTGTGTGTGTGTGTGTGTGTGTGTGTGCACTCTCCTACCCTCCCTTTTGAGTACCTAAAGTGGTTTAAACACCAACGTAAGGAGTAACCAATTTCAATTCGAGTAACTTTTGCCGGGTACTCGGATTGTTTAAGCATACCATGACGTTCCTGAGGCATTTTTCTATGCATTGCACCACTTTTTTCGAAGTTACTCAGAAAAGCGTTATTCCACAGTCATTCATACACACCGTGTGTTATGTAAAATCTAAAATCTGTATAACGCCATGTGGCTGTGTGTAAAAATGCAGCCTCAAGCCCAGGGAGTTTCCTAACGATTACTCGGTAAAACGGTAATAGTCCAATAATGGCAACCCTTGTGTGTTTGGTTTCTTCGGTAATACAGGTTTGCTATATAAGATTTTCCTCTCTATTTAGAGGTTACTCGCTAAAGCGACAATATTCCAATGCTGGTAACCCATGTGTGTTTTGTTCCGCCTGTTATTCAGGTTTGCTATGTAAGTTTTTCCTCGCTATTTAACTACTTTTTTGGTAGAACAATATCTGTCTGTGTAGTTTTTTAAATATGATAAAAATTTAAATATTAAATTCACGATTTTAGTTAACATAGCTTTACACTGTAAGCTTCTCGCGGAATAAAGTTCTGACATAAATTGAAAAATTCAGTGAATGCAAGAAAAAAAAAATGTGTTTAGCCCTATTATTAATTGAGCAAATTGTTAGTTTCAAACATCACTTTTCTTTCCAGTAGAGGTCTGTACGGGCCGGGATATCCTGGCGCGGGCCCAGCCAGACCAGAAAGAGAAATAATTGGGCCCGGCCCGGACAAAAAAAAAAAAAAAAAAAAAAAAAGCAAAAATCAAAGAAATCAAACCAGACTGAATTTTGATTTTAAAAAAAATCCGATTTTTCTTAACATACAATCAAGATTCTTTTCTAGTATACTGAATATATGTTTATGGAAAAATTTAATAGTGTACATTTTAGACTATTATACGTTCGGAAGCCAAAGCATACATAATAGCAAAATTAAATATCTCTTAGACTCATTAGTCTCTAAATTCGAATAAAGATTCATTAAAAACATTAATATGTTCAAATTGAAAGAAAAAAATTGTTAAAAGCATGCTATATTTTGAAGCTAAAAAAATGGTAAAAAAAAAAAGGAGATTTAAAAAAATATTTTTCTCTAACTTATTAAGGTATATTTCCGAATTTCCGTTATCAAAAGTTGATTATTACTACTATTCTTTTTAGAAAACAAATTGCTTGTCCGATGAGGCTACTTTAGTCACGCGATATGACCCACTCGCTATGGTTAATCCAAAGGAGAAATGTTTTAAGATATTTCGTTAGTATTTAAATACTTTTACATGATATGATTTTCTTTAATTGGATAGCTGAGGTCGATCTCTACTACGTTTTCTATTTCGTTTTCAAGCTTTTCATGGGGATGCTTTCACTTTCGAAGCCGGTTCCGAAAATGAAGTTGTTCTACTTAAAAATTACTGCAAACAAAATCGAAAAAGTGCAGAACAGCCTTTGTAGAGATCGAACATTTAGCTATCCAATGCAAAAAAAAAAAAAAAAAAAAAAAAAAAAAACCATTTAAAAATACTGAAATGCAAACGAGATACCTTACGATGTTTCTCCAATTGGATTATTATTAAAGAACGGGTGTTTCACACGACTGAAGTAGCCTCCTAATTTTATTACCGGCCATCCTCGCAGACGTAGTATGTAGAAGAAAATGTAAGCCTGATCCTGGCCTGACTCGATCCTACAGAAAAAATTAAACCCAGTTTCAGACATGATGTAACTGTCCGATATCGATCTCTACGCTGAACATGTTTTCTGTACACATAAATATACAGAAATATTTATTAATAATACGTGTAATTAATTATATGTGTGGTTCAAATTGGCTCTCTGCTCATCTATCCAAAACTTTTTATTTTAATATAAAATAAGATGTAATTAATTCATCTACGACATAGAATAATATTCCAATTATACGAATTTCATCTAATTAAAAAACGTTTTTGGTTACATGCTTCGATTTATCTTTTATAATGATTTTTGTAAATGATCATCTGTTATAATAGAACTTTCGCAAAGTGTACTCGAAACACTTCTACGACTTCAAACAAAAAAATTTTCTATTACTATTAAGTCTGTAGCTTCCTAATGAGCACGGGAAAAGCGTCATATATGCATTGCTTGCTTTATAATTTGCACTCACCTTTTGAGTCAGAAATGACTGTTAATTATAAACAGTGAAGTTCATAGTAATAAATAAATAAAGAATGTCTCATTTCAGTCGATACAGATCAATGTGTAATGTCGCAAACTTCCGAAGAAAAAAATTATATTTTTGGAATACAGATTGTTTTGGTAGAGTGTCGGTCCAGCCGCATTTTTGGCAACATTTTTGCTGAAAAAGAATTTTGGGCAAAGCTTACATTTTCGGCAGAAACCGAAACCGAAATTGCAATCGAGCATCGAATTTGTGCAGCACATTTATACTTATCCTCACACCGATCACGTCCATTTATAATTGTTAGTACTTTATCGGCTTAGTTTGATACTTTTAACTTTCTATATCTGGTTAGTCGGCCCATTTAATCATTTTATAGGTCCGATATGAACGGGCCAGGCCCATAATTTTTAATTCGGCCCTGCCCGTTAAAAATTGTCTTTAATCTGCCGTTCCAGCATAGGCCCGTGCAGATGTCTACTTCACAGTCAGAAAAATAGGTTACCTTTTTTTTTTAAACAAAATTGTTAAAAAATATTGAAATCATAGATTAAAAAATGCCCACGGGCTATAATGTATTTCCTATGTTCAAGGAGATCAAAAAATTTTAAGATCTCGCCTAACAAAGAAAAAGACTTTTATTGAAATCAAATAATTTTAAAATAATATAATTCGATGGTCATATATAATAATATAAATGATGGTTTGAAAATATAGCTCCATTAACTGTAGTATTATTTAAATTTTCAAATGGCCATTATTTTCGAATCTAAATACCCAAATTTCGTTCTAGTTTTTTTTTTTTTTTTTTTTTTTTTTTTTTTTTTTTTTTTTTTTTTTGGGGGGGGGGGGGGTGTATTGGTGTGACGACACAAGAATGTAAAGTATGATGATGCTAAGGCATCATTCATTTATGATACACAAGTGAGATTCGAACCCAAACCATTCAATGAATACCAATGAAATTATTTTAGTGTATCTGACACCAAAGTAAACAACTGCAAATGATATTAATTTAATCTATGAAATCCATCACATATTTGTAATGAACTAAACGTATACCCTCAGTGACCTTAATGCTTGTTATTCAAATTTTCAAAAGGTCGTTATTTTGAAACGATTTAACCAATTTTTTTAATTAACGAACGCACCCAATATAATTTTATATTGGGTGCGTCCGTTGAAATATTTATATAATACTATATATTTAAAAAGGAAAATTTATATATATATATATATTCTTATTTTTCGACTAAGCTAAAAAGACTTGTAAATTGTAGCAAATCCATAGCCGGGCTTAGACTATGTAGTGCCCAGGGCAAATATCATTTTGAAGATCCAATATTCTGTCTATCTATAGAAAATGTTCGTGAATAGTATGCTTAAGTGACTAGATTAAACATCATTTTTCTTTTTTAGTATATACATATAAATTTTATTCCAGGAAATACTCACATCTGTATACAGGGTATCATCACAAGACGCCACAAGTTTAAGAAAAATATTAGTAAGAAAATAAGTAGATAACTGTAGAAAAAATGATGGATTGTTTTATGATATAAATGTTTGCGAACTTTCCCTTTCCTTATCTGTGTAAGTCATAAGATGGGTTAAAGACAACCAACCCTCCTCCATTGGTTATCATAAATTGTTTTAACATGCCCCTTTAAAGAGGAAAATCCCAATAAATAATTTCGCTTGAAAATTATTGACTACTATATTCTTATAACACAGTTTTAATCATTAGTTTTCTGATGACGTAGCTCATTCTTTTTTTTTGTGTGTGTGGGGAATGGGTAGGGGCTACAGGAACCAAGGGGGCGAGGAAAGAGAGTAAACTCCCTTCCTAAATCTTTTAAAGTGTTTTTTGTGAAAAAGAATATTGATAACTTTTGGCAAATTTTAACCATTTAGCATCCTCTTAATGAAAATCCTGATTTCTGCCATGGTGCACTCCTCAAATGGGGAGCCCCGGATAGCTGCTCAGCATGCCCGGTCACTAGTCAGACCTATAACGATAATGCTTAAGAACTCCCTTCTAAAGCCATGCATGATCAACAGAATTTAGAAAAACCACGTTATGAACAGCAATTTAGCTAATATAATATAATAATAAAAAACTATATATATAGACTTATAAATACATAAATATTCTATATAGAGACACATTAATTTAATAAAATTATTATTTTTGATATGCTTTTTTCCTTGCCTGATTCCGTTATACCGATTACATAATTTATGAGATTTTTTTTTTTTTTTTTTAATGTCTTTGGCTGCTTACCAATCTCAGTTTTCTGTAACTTTCCTCAATTTTCTCGATAGGACAAAATTTTGGTATTTTAATTTAGCAGAAAACAATGTCCTCAGTTTTAAAAATAGTCATTCTTTCAAACATGTCATACATTTTATGTAGATGATTATTAAATCAATCAGAGTTCAATTCCTTCCTTTAATAATCACCTTTTTTTAAGTATTCACCGCCTATCTTAAAAATTAGACCAGGCTCTGACTGTTAAAAAATACCGCTGTGATTTACGTTTCATAGATAACTGGAATTTCATGCTGAATTAATATAAATATATATAATATTTACTTTTTGGCGTTTTTAGATATATGCCTAAGGAAATGGAAAAAAAGGGATTATTTAAACTTATGTAGACAATTAAACAGGAGTCGCACATTGTTTTTATATGATATAATTTTTTTCATTAATTTTGAAATACATACAAAACGCAAAGATGAATGAGGTATCATTCGGAGGGTTTAAACAAATTTTTCATATCGTAATTCACAAATCGCTTCGTATCAGCCCGTTTAATTAAAAATTAATGAAAGAAATTATCACAAATAATCCTTTTCGAATCATATAACTTTTTTTGTATTACTCTAATCACACAAACATGATTCCAGGTATTTTTAATATTTTATTGTTGTTTTTATCATCTTTCATTTTCATTACAGGTTTAAATATTTTGATATATAATTAATGATTTAAATAATTACAGTTAAATTAATTTAAATTAATAGTATATTATTAAATGTTACGACTAGGCTAGTCATAATTTGCGCAGTGCTGCACAGTGAAGTTTTCCTAATTCAGTTTAGAAATCTGTAAAGGTTCATCAAATTTAAAGTGGTTATTCCGTACGTTGGTACTATAACAACTTTAGTTACTCAAAATGAAGGGTAGGACAGTTCAGAGTGTTTCTTAGTGTTACTCATTAAAGCGGCTAAATTCCAATCAAGGCAATTTCTGTGTGTATTGGTTTCTTCGGTATACAGTTACTGTAATATTGATTCTTTTTCTCCATTTAAGTACATTTTCAATAGAAGAAAAACTATATATTTGTAATTCGTTGTGAAAACTGCCGAATGTGCATTTCATACCTTTGTTAAATTTATTTTTCTTGTAAGTAAAACTTTAAATACTATACACGTATTTAAAAATTAACTTAATTTTTTTATAGCTGAGAAAAATTAATAAAGATTGTATAATAACAATATGAAAACTTAATGCTGTAGTTAGTTACTTTATTGTAGTTAGCAAATCTCTAAAAATATGAAAATTTCTCGGCTATCTAAAAATCCCGTAATCAGATTTTGTTCATAATCCCGTTTTGTTAGCTTTCTTCCCTGAAAAAAAAAAAAAAAAAAAAAAACTGGTTACCACATCAAATTACAGAAAACTTTATTTCTAAAACAAAAATCCAGGTACGATAAATGTGAAAATTTTTAATTATTAAAGGTATTTTGCAATCTTAATTTATCATTATTATTTTTCTTTTAAAGTTTGTTTCAAGTGCGAAATATTCGAATAAAATCTGTAAACATATATTAGTTAAAACAGGGATAAGAATTTAATAATACACAGTCACTATATAGTATTTCGAATGCTAAGATTATTTCTTTATGCGCATACAAACCGAACAACGATGGATCAGGTATGACTCGAAAAGTTTATGCACATTTTTTATATACATTCACATATCGTTTCATATCTACCTCTTTAATTAAAAGAATTTAATGAAAGAAAGTATCACAAATAGTTCTTTTTGAACCACATAATTTTTTCTGTCTGTGTGTGTGTTACTCCGATCACGCAAACGTGATTCCGGGTAAATTATATTTTTTTATTGCTCTTTTTAACCGTTTTTCAGTGTCATTACAAATTTAAATATTTTTATATGTAATAAATTGTTTAACTAGATAAAAATAAATTAATTTAAATTAATGTTATGTTATTATTAAATGTTATGACTGTCCTAGTCATAATTTGAACAGCGCTGCACCGTGAAGATTTCCTAACAATTTAGTAACTTGTAAAAGTTCAAATTTAAATTGGTTATTCAGTACGTTGGTACTTTAACAACATTAGTTACTCAAAATGAAGGGTAGGACAGTTCAGATAATTTGCTAACGGTTACTCATTAAAGCGGCTAAATTCCAATTAAGGCCATTTCTGTATGTATTGGTTTCTTCGGTATATAATATCGTAATATTGATCATTTTTCACCATTTAAGTACATTTTCAATAGAAGAAAATTTATATATTTGTAACTCATTGTGAAAACTTCCGGATATTCTTTTCATGCCTTTGTTAAAGCTTATTTGTTTAAGCAAAATTTTACGTACTATGTTTAAAAAGTAGCTTACATTTTTTGATGTATGCAAAAAATTAAATAAATATAGATTGTATAAGAAAAACATGAAATCTTAATGCTGTAGTTAGTTACTTTATTGTAATTAGTAAATCTTAATTAAGTTAATTAATCAAAGACGGAATAAAGAATGATTTAAAAAAATTAATATGCATTAAGAACATGATGAAACTAAAAATATGAAAGTTTCTCTGCTATCTAAAAATCACTTTATCAGAACCTTCGTCAGTCCCATCCCCTGGGGGGAAAAAAAACTTGTTACCACAGGAAATTACAGAAAACTTTGTTTACCGAAAAAATTCCAGGTAGGATAAAAAAGAAAAATTTGAATTATTAAAGGTATTTTGCAACCTTAATTTATCATTTTTTTTTCTTTTAAAATTGTTTCAGCTACGGAATATTCGAACAGAATCTGTAAACTTCTATTTAGTTAACACAAAGCTTAGAATTTAATAATACACAGTCATAGTATTTCGAAAGCGAACATTCCTTTTTTTATGCGCAAACAAAACACAGAACGATGACTGAAGTATCATTCGAAGGGTTTAAACAGATTTTTCGTATCGCACATTCACAAATCGTTCATAATCAGCCTGCTTGATTAAAAGTTAATGAAAAAACGTGACACAAATAATCTTTTTGAATCATATGTTTTTGTATTACTCTAATCACATAAACGTGATTCTGGGTAAATAATTTTTTTTTTATTGTTCTTTTTAAATGTTTTTCTTTGTCATTATAAGTTTAAATATTTTGATATGTAGTAAATGATTTAACTAGTCGCTGCTAAATTAATTTAAATTAATATTATATTATTATTAAATGCTACGACTGCCCTTGTCATAATTTGCACAGCGCTGCACCGTGAAGATTTCCTAACACAATGTAGTAACGTGTAAAATTTATCAAATTTAAATTTGTTATTAAGTACGTTGGTACTTTAACAACTTTATTTACTCAAAATGAAGGGTAGGATAGTTCAGAGTTTCCTGTTGGTTACTCATTAAAGCGGTTAAGTTCCAATCAAGGAAAATTCCGTGTGTATTGGTTTCTTCCGTTTGCAGTATTGTAATATTGATTATTTTTAACCATTTAAGTAATTTTTCAATAGAAGAAAATCTATATATTTGTAAGTTGTTGTGAAAACTGCCGGGTATGCATTTCATACCTTTTGTTAAAAATTTTTCAAGTAAAACTTTACATGCTATACACGTATTTAAAAATTAACTTATATATTTTTTTATGTAAGCAAATGTATATATATATATTTAGGTTGTGTAATAGTAGTATGAAATCTTAATGCTGTAGTTAGATTAGTTACTTTATTGTAGTTAGTAAATCTTAATTAAGTTGATAAAACGCAGGCTTAATAAAGGAAGATTTTAGAAATAAAAATTTAATATGTATACGAAGAAGAAACTAAATGTATGAAAATTTCTCCTCTTATCTAAAAATCCCTTAATCAGCACCTTCGTTAGCCCCCTTCCTTGAAAGAAAATAAATAAATAAATAAAACTTGTTACCACAGGAAATTACGCAAAACTTTGTCTCCCGAAAAAATCCAGGTAGGATAAATGTGAAAATTTTAATTTATTAAAGGTATTTTGCAACCTTAATTTGTCATTTTCATTTTTATATTAAAAAAAATTTCAGCTGTGAAATATTCGAACAGAATTTGTAAACTTATATTAGTTAACGCAAAGCATGGAGTTTAATAATACACAGTCACTACATAGTATTTCTAATGCAGACATTCTATTTTTATGCACACACAAAACACACAGTATGAATGAGGTATCATTCGAAGGGTTTAAATACCCTTTTCATATCGCACGTTCACATATAGTTTCATATCAACTTCTTTGATTAAAAGTTAATGAAAGAAATTATCACAAATAATCCTTTTTTAACCATTTTTTTTTTTTTTTTTTTTTTTTTTTTTTTTTTTTTTGTGACTCCAATCACGGAAACGTGATTCCGGGTTAATTTCATTTTCTATTGTTCTATTTAAACGATTTTCATTGTCATTATAAGTTTAAATATTTTTAGATATATGAAAAAACGTAACACAAATAATCGTTTTGAATCATATGTTTTGGTATTACTCTAATCACATAAACGTGATTCTGGGTAAATAAATTTTTTTATTGTTCCTTTTAAATGTTTTTCTTTGTCATTATAAGTTTAAATATTTTGATATGTAGTAAATGATTTAACTAGTCGCAGCTAAATTAATTTAAATTAATACTATATTATTATTAAATGTTACGACTGCCCTTGTCATAATTTGCACAGCGCTGCACCGTGAAGATTTCCTAACACAATGTAGTAACGTGTAAAATTTATCAAATTTAAATTTGTTATTAAGTATGTTGGTACTTTAACAACTTTAGTTACTCAAAATGAAGGGTAGGACAGTTCAGAGTGTTTCTTAGTGGTTACTCATTAAAGCGGCTAAGTTCCAATCAAGGCAAATTCTGTGTGTATTGGTTTCTTCGGTTTGCAGTATTGTAATATTGATTCTTTTTTACCATTTAAGTATTTTTCCAATAGAAGAAAATCTATATATTTGTAAGTCGTTGTGAAAACTGCCGGATATGCATTTCATACCTTTTGTTAAACTTTTTTTTTAAGTAAAACTTTACATGCTATACACGTATTTGAAAATTAACTTAGAATTTTTTATGTATAAAAAAAAAAATGTATATATATTTAGGTTGTGTAATAGCAGTATGAAGTCTTAATGCTGTAGTTAGATTAGTTACTTTATTGTAGTTAGTAAATCTTAATTAAGTTGATAAAACAAAGGCTTATTAAAGGAAGATTTTAGAAATAAAAATTTAATATGTATACTAAGAAGAAACTAAATGTATGAAAATTTATCCTGCTATCTAAAAATCACTTAATCAGCACCTTCGTTAGCCCCCTTCCTTGAAAGAAAATAAATAAATAAATAAAACTTGTTACCACAGGAAATTACACAAAACTTTATGTCTCCCGAAAAAATCAGGGTAGGATAAATGTGAAAATTTTAATTTATTAAAGGTATTTTGCAACCTTAATTTGTCATTTTTATTTTTATTATTTTTTAAATTTTCAGCTGTGAAATATTCGAACAGAATTTGTAAACTTATATTAGTTAACACAACGATTAGAGTTTAATAATACACAGTCACTACACAGTATTTCCAATGCAGACATTTTATTTTTATGCAAACACAAAGCACACAGTATTGATGAAAGAGTTATCATTTGAAGGGTTTAAATACACTTTTCATATCGCACGTTCACATATAGTTTCATATCAACCTCTTTTATTAAAAATTAATGAAAAAAGTTATCACAAATAATCATTTTTTAACCATATATATTTTTTTGTGTGTGACTCCAATCACGCAAACGTGATTCCGGGTAAATTTCATTTTTTATTGTTCTATTTAAACAATTTTCATTATCATTATAAGTTTAAATATTTTTAGATATAGTAAATTGTTTAACAAGACAAAAATAAATTATTTAAATTAATGTTATGTTATTATGAAATGTTATTATGGAATGTTATATCTGTCCTAGCCATAATTTCAACAGAGCTGCACAGTGAAGATTTCCTAATACAATTTAGTAACTTGTAAAAGTTCGTCAAATTAAAATTGGTTATTCAGTACGTTGGTACTTTAACAACTTTAGTTACTCAAAATGAAGTATAGGACAGTTCAGAGTGTTTCTTACTGGTTACTCATTAAAGCGGCTAAATTTCAATCAAGGTAACTTCTGTGTGTATTGGTTTCTTCGGTATACAGTATTTCAATATCGATTTTTTTCCTCATTTAAGTACATTTTCCATAGTATTTAAAGATTAATTTGAATTATTGTAAGTGTGCAAAAAATTAAATAACTAAATATGGACTACATAATAACTGTATGAAATCTTAATGTCGTAGTTAATTTCTTTATTGTACTTAGTATATCTTAATTATATTAATAAAGCAAATGTTGAATAAACAATAATTTTAGAAATAAAAAATTCTTATTTATTAAAAAGATAATGAAACTAAAAATACTGAAAAATTCTCGGCTATCTAAAAACCATTTAATCAGAACCTTTGTCTGCCCCCTTTCTCGAAAAAATAAAAAATAAATAAATAAAAACTGGTTACTACAGGAATCTACAGAAAACATTAAGTCTAAGATAAAAATCCAGGTAGAATAATTGTGAAAATTTTAAATTAATTAAAGGTATTTTGCAACTGAAATTTTTCATTGTTATTTTTCCTTTAAAGTTTGTTTCAGTTGCGAAATATTCGAACAGAATGTGTAAGATTATATTAGCTTACACAAAGCTTAGAATTTAATAATACACAGTCACTAGTATATAGTATTTCGAATGCGAACATTCCATTTTTATGCACAATCAAAACGTGCGACGATGAATAAGGTACCATTCGAAGTGTTTAAACAGGATTTTTATATCGTACATTCACACATCGATTTATATCCGCTTGTTTGATTAAAAATTAATGAAAACATTTTACACAAATAATCCTAAATATTGCAGTGCGAAATGTTCATGTGGTGCACTTTTAATTTAATAATAAACATTGTTGTATCTGTACAAATTTGAAAAATATTTTTTATGTTTATTTAAGAATGGTTTGTTTCTAACAAAAACTAAAGAGAAATAAACTGTCAAGTGCTATTACTCGCTCTCAGAGGGTTCCGTACAACAAATATATGAATTATTAACTGTATTATTAAAAAGAATGTTACTGAAGGAAAAATAAGACTTTGTAAAAAACTGCACAACGTAGGGTTTGGTATAGCTGTATATATACTAGAAAAAGTATGAATGGGTATACCATAAAAATTTAAAGAGATATAAAGCCTAAATAATGTCAAACATTGCTATTGTGTATAACTCTTATTTAAATCTTATCTTATCTGTTTATGATCAACTTAATTCGGTACTGACAATAAAAGTAGTGCATATTTAAACTTCATTTGATTATATGAAGTAATGATTAAATGGGTTTTTGGTTAAACTAAATTTAGCGCCGTAATAATCTTTTCTTTTTACAGTTTAGCTAAAACAAAACCCTTGTTAAAAGTTTAAACTTGGCATTTTGCTAAGCGCGCTTCGAAAGGAAGTCGCAAAGTAGCAACGCCACCTTGGTCCGTGCAGCGTTTTTCCAGATATGTTTTAATTAAATTTATATACACGGGAGGCGCATTGAGAGATCTACTCAATGCGAACTAGCCCATAGAATCTTATAGTATTTATGTGATTAATTCTAATTAAGTTAGTCTGTTTTTAACAATTTGAAGTTTATTGCTTTTATACTGCTACTGGGCATTGCATTACAGAAATTAATCGTTAAAAGTTGTTATCTAGGATTTAAAAGTCGATTGTACATTGAGTACGCCGCCCCTGTCATTATGTATGTCCAAACCGCCCGTGACTTTACGGGTTAATATCTCGGCTAATTACCGACGATTTTTTTTTCTAAAATCATTATCAACAATGCTATTATACTTCTGGTACGATAGGTACCGCCAGCGCTTCTCAACACTTTTACTGAATGCCCGCAAATCGAAATTTGTGTCTAACGGAAAAATGCGCTTTTCTCAAAAACTATGTGACCTAGGGTAATCACTACAATTTTCCTGCAAGGTTTAAGTTAACGTCTACTACCTCTATTTTTTTCATAATTTTAGTTTCAGTAGATTCGGAAATAGATGGGTGGGGGGGGGGCATATTTTTGAACTACATTCTCGACGATATCCCTGCAAATATAATACCTAAAATTAAAAGAAATATATTTTTGAGTTCAGCGTTACTAAAGCTTTCACGCGATATCCCACACGATATGCAAAGAAAATATGTCTTTTCCCAAGCAACTTCATTAGCCCATCTACATTTTTCTAAAAATATTTGTAAATGTTTTATAATCTGTAAATATGTGGCTCAATAGTCTTTATTACTTCCCCCAATTTGAACTTTCATGTTCCATAGTTTATGAGTAAATTGGCTGTGACAGACGGACTGACAGACACAGGAGTGATCTTATAATGGTTCCGTTTTTACTTTTTAAGTACGGAACCCAAAAAATTAAAAGAAATTGAAACTAAATACTCTGAAGTTCTAAATATAAAATTATTTGAACTTGTTTGATTTAATGTAACCACTAGGTTTCGATAAGTTTCCACGAAAAAATGTTTCAAACAAAAGAAAAAAAAACAATGTAAGTTAGTCGAATTTTGACTTTGTTCAAAGAAAAAGAACAAAATTTTCACACTGATCGCTTGGGAATCATTGCATAGGCGTAGAAAAGGTAGAGCAAGCAATTTGTCTTCATTTTTTTTCCCCTTATTAGTCTTTGCAGCATTTAACACAGAATTTGTGTACAACCTTTTTAAATATAAGAAAGCGGAATCCAGGCTTTTAGTCATTATAGCCATAAAAAGCGCGAAAGTTTTAGATATAAATATAGATATGTTATAGTAAGCAAAAGAAAAACTCCATTTAATAACTCCACTATTTTTATTAACCCCTTAGGGACGAGCGTCTTTTACTGAATTTTTTTATCTTTTATCACCAGTTTTTTTAAACACAAATTTTTGCCTCATTGAATCGGGAAAATGCTCGGATTAAATAAGGCACAATTTACAATAAAAATTTTCTGTTGAGAAAAATCACTGATTCTGAGCACCTTACGCGGCACGAATACCGGTCGCTCGTCCTTAAGGGGTTAAGAGTGGACTTTGAGGAGAGGGAGATAAAATATCAGTATCTACAGTGATAAAAAAAGAAAAGAAATAAGCAAGAGGGGGGGGGGGGAGTAACGATGAACAAAGGGTAATTTTACATTGTGGAGACTTTCCTGAACTGGAATTTTACACCAATTTGGGGTCTGGATGAAGCAGAATTAAGGCAATAACATGAAAAATTAAGAAGAAAAATATTTAGATTTTGAACAGGATTAATAAGTTTTCGAATTTTAGTGACAAAATTTTTTAATGCTTTATTTTTTAAAGAGAAGCTTAGAAGGGCATTTAATGGGTTTAAAACTTCTCCCCGTACACACAAAAATCTATACAGGCAAAACCTATTGTATTAAGATAAATACATGATAGGTTAAAATATCCTCGCCGGCCCGGCCTACAGGCGAAGGTAGATTTCGAAGTTAAGTATACGAATTTCACCGACAAAAACTAAATGATGATTAGGGATTTATCCACTTTAACAATTTTATCTGGTCGCTTTTGACGAGTTTTTATTTCATTTTTTTATAACAGCTGGTTTTATCAGAATCATGTTAAGGAGGTATTCAAAAAAGTACTTTTCCATGCTCAACAATTCGAAATTTTCTGGCACATTTTCAGATTCATTTTTAATAGAAAAAATATGAAACTTGCTCACGTGATTTTTGAAGACATTTATAAGCGACCTGTGTTTTTATTTTTCGTTCAATTACTTAAAACTTGATTTATGAACAATTATTTTCTCAGTAGGACAATATTTTTCGTTTCTAACACAGTCCCTTCGGGAAAATCTGTTCAAAATGCCCACTTTGACATCATTTTTTGAAATATATTCTGCCTCTATAAAAAATTCGATCATTACGGTACATTATATAGATTCTGTATAAGAGAATCTACCAACTGGATGCGTTTGAGAGCAAAAATGAATTTAAAAATGAGTAAGAAAATAAGCAGTTTGGATTTGAATACACCCTTAATAAGATGATTTTTTTTCTTCAACTGCTATGTATTTTTAATTTGTTTTTGCTGTAAGAATTGGTCCTATCAAAAACTTGTCTATATAAATGTTGTAGACAATATTAAGCAGATATATGATAAATTCATGGGGATTTTATATCTTGTGAATTGACGGAGTTATGGATTTTTTTCTTCTTCAACCCCCCCTTTTTGTTTTTGTTTTCGTTTTTATTTATTTATTTATTTATTTTGCGTTAGGAATTGGTCTTATCAAAAACTTGTGAATATAAAAGTTGTAGATAATATTAAGGAGATTTATAATAAAATTAATTGAATTTGATATCTTGAGAATTGACGAAGCTATGATTTTTTTTCTCCCAAAAACCCTATTTTTTGCGCCCCTTGAGCCCATTTTTAAGTGGATCAAAAATCTGTGATACATAAATTTTTGGCTCAATTTTTAGAAGTAATAAAAACTTTAAACTGATTTCATATGTACAAAAATTAAGAAGTTATTGGGTGTTTTCGGTTTTCACAAAACCCCTACCTATTTCCATCCCCTTGGTCCGATTTTGCACATTAACGAACTTGACCGAGATTTTATACCCCTTGATTTTATGTATCAGTTTGGAAGAGATTTGTGCAGAATTGTGAAGTTATCGAGTCCAGAAGAAAGTGATATATGTAGACAGATAGATACATAGATAGATAAATAGATAGATAGATAGATAAAGTTTTTTACTGAGGGTGGTTTTGGATTCTAGGGGTCATGATCGGTGTAGATCTGCAAAAATTTTTCAGAAATTCCAACATAGGGGAGAATGTAATAGGTAGTATTTCATACGAAATCTACCTAAAATCGGAAGGAAAAACATAAACAGCACCCACCTTATCTCGCCCCTCCACCTCATCAGAAAAAAACCTTACATATATATATATATATATATGTAATTTTTTTTCATATATCTATATATAGATATATAGATATATGTTCAAGAACTATTTTAAAACTTTATAATAAAAGTCCATTTCTCAGTGTAAAATAGAATGAATGAAAAGTATGTGTAAGATAATAGCAGACAAGTTCGTGTGTTACATTTTCTAATGTTTCTCAGTCCTATTCTTTTATTGTCATGTTTCTCTGTGTTCTAAAAAAAAGGTATCTAACGCTGTCACCGCCGCAGTAAATGAATTTTTCGTGACAAGGGGTCTTACTTTGGTAGTATTAAGAAAATTACTGCACACAAAAATATGAAAATGATAGTATTATAGAGCAATGTTTGATAAATACGCTGAAAAGGACCGTTTTTAAATCAAAATTTTATTTTAAGCGATATTTAATGTTAAAGTTTGTCAAAATCGTTCTATTAAAGAAGTTTTACATTAGCAAAAACTATACATAAGAATTTAATCCTTTTTTCTAAGGATATACTACATTAGAAGTATCCGGTATGCCGACTGGATTTATTTTTTTTTATTATTTGGCTAATTTTTTGAGGGCTTATTTCCATTAAAATCCAAATTTGCAGCTTTTTGAGAGATATTTTTTTACATATTTTAGAAAAGGTTACAATTTTAAATTATTGCCAATTGTGAAACAGCGCAAACAATAATATTTCCTTCAAAACAAAAATATATTTACATGGGACTATTATAAACAGGGGAAAAAACTTTCAAATTAGAATTAAATGATTATGTATTAAAAGCAGGAAAATATTGAAAATTACGTCATAAAATCTATGTTTAGTACATGTGAATATTAAAAGAGAAAGAAAATTTTAAGATAATAAATCCATTAATCTGTGTTATGTATCTTAATTGGAGGAAATTATCTCCTATTTCAAATGACAAAATAATAATATTGTAAAACTGTTTAAATTTAAAAATATATTTACACGAGACATTTATTTCATATTTGGAGATAATATTTTTAACTATTGCTGTGAATTTAAAAAAAATCGCAAATATTTTCTTTCTAACAACAGAAATATTTTCACGTGAATATTAAAAAGAGAAAAAAAACTTTTGTGAAAATTATACCAGATATAAAGCGATACATTTAAAATGTCTTATTTAAAAGAACTTTCTTATATCGTTGTTAGAAAAATACCAGGAGGATTAGACTCTGTTTACATAGTTCATTTTATATTAGCGCCCCCCCCTTTTTTTTTTCAAATGTTTAACACATCTTATTTAATCAAACATGAAAACAGTCAGAAGTTGTTTAACAGCAGCTGATCCGGCCTTAAAATTCCGCAATCAAAAAGAAGTGAATGGAAATCTATTTACAAGGAGATCGACACTGATTTTTTAAATTATAGTTCAGTTTCTGCAATCTTTTTACAGCCGATCAAATTACCGTGTTTCTAGAGTTTGCGGTGTCTGTCTCAATGGGGATTGGCGAGCGTAGCTCGTAGATGACAGTAGAGGGCAAAGCTCCCTTAGTATACTAAAACATGCTTTCTAAACATTTAAGCCTATTAAACGATTTTTTATCCCATAACGACATTTGGCTGCCTTGTCTGAAAATTTAGTTCAAAATGCCAACTTTAACAGCCTTTTCTGAATAATCCTCTGCTTTTATCGAAAAATGGGGAAAAAAAATATTAGATTTCCTAGTTTCTGAAAAAGAGCAGCTGCCAATCGCATGCGTTTACATACGAAAACGAATTCGGGAATGCGTCATAAAGCTGTCAATTTTGATTTAAGAATATTAAAATGATTCTTAAATATTGGGTAACTTTAATTCTATTAAAAAAACATCTAGAAATTCCGGGTTAATTGCCAGTCCAGAGTGTTTATTGTGCAGTTAAAAAATGTCTGTTATCTATCCAGAATTTCTATATGCATTAAACTTATCGTATGAATAAACAAAAATAACAAACAAAATAATGGGATATGTTTTCTAGGTTCCATTCTGCCAGCGTTAGATTAAACATTTCAAAAATCTTAAAGGTAATATTCTTTAATGAAAGCTGAATGCACTATTTGGATAAACTATTGCCGATTAATTCATAATACAGCCGATCTAGTTGGTGCTTACATAAATAAGAAATGGTAAATGAATTAATAGTTTCCATGCATATATTCCGTTAAGATAATCTTTTTTTCTCAACTCTTTTACTGAAAACGCGCGCGCGCGCGCGATAAATCTAATATATATATAACCATTAATTAAACATACCGACCACCAAAAAAACCGCGATATATATATATATTAAACTTTCTGTACAAAAATACCATTGAAGGATAATGAAAATGACCAATAATATGAATACATAAACACCACATAATATATATATATATAATGTTTATTATTATTAATGATTATTTGATTATTTTCTATAATATATTTAAATTACTTGTTATTATCTGTATTTGTTTGTTATTAACTATAACATATTTAAAAACGCATTTAATACAAGATTCATAAGTTCAAGCTATTTCTCTAATCACTTGGAAATACTTTTTCCCCCTAACACGCCGCCGCAATTCAAGACCTCTGGGAAAAATGATATTTGTTGCTTTTGTTAATGACCGGTGACTGATTACTGACCAGACTATATTTCCGTTAACTATTCGAGTCGAGCATACAAGGACAGAATGAGTGGAAAACGGGTTTTAAATACATTCTTTCTTTTATCGCAGTATTTCTTCGAACTGTAGGTCCGGTATTTCTAGAACGATTCAGATGGATAAATAAAATGTTATTCGCTTAATGAAGAAGAAAAAAAAATCTGTAGGAAATTGAATTTTAACAAATTTATATGCGTTTTTATTTAAAAAACTAATATTCCATTGAATACATTTTATTTTAATTCAAATGTTAATATGTGTTTATAATTCTTTTATTTCTCATTATAAAAAACGATGTGTTGATAGTTTAAGCTGACAAAACAATGTCAAAGATTTTTAAAAAAGTAACTAATACTTGTGTGTACTAAGTTATATGAATATATACGGTACAAATAAATACACTAATGAAAAGTTTTTTTTCACGGAGATTAAGTATAGTATGGTTTCGATTTAAAAAAAATATCTGAAAATAAAAGATAATTTATAGATTTAAAATTCCTGGAAAGCGATATAAATATTCATGGATGCAAATTTTTAAGTATAAATGTTATATACATAAGATAATGTACTGACGTGGAAAATTGAACAGTGAAATTCTTAAATTTAAAATGCAATTTTTTATAACAATATTAAACAACGTAATATGTTTCCATTTATGCTAATTAATTTTATTACATGCTAAATACATTAGCACTTTTTTGGCTCTTAATGTTCCAGTTCAATATGTATAATTAAGTTCAGAATATCTTTCTTATAGAAAAATATGTATTAATAACAATTTTTAATGTTGTTTTTATGTCATTCTGTGTAAAAATGCAAGCAAAAAATTAAAATAAATCCAAACTTTTCTAATAAAAAAAACGTGATTTAAATAATTCTAACATTTTAATCACAATAATACTTTGTTTAAAATTTAAGGTTTAATTGCGTATTCAAATGTAACTCAAAATTAGTTTCTTATATGATTAAAATATACGTTTTCTTACACAAAAATACTTACGTTAAAATAAAAGTTTTATTTTAAAGTTTATGAGTGTAAAAAAAAGAAAGAAAAAAAAAGAATCAAACACGTACATACATAAACATGGGATTGGTTTATCAACTGAAAAAAATGTTAAAATCTTATTTGTTTTTCTTTTATATGTGATAAACTTATGTTATGAGAAATATTTCTCTGTGCCTAAATCCAAAATAGCTACTTTTTGACACATACAGGAAGTTATTTTTAATTTCAGATTAATGTAATGCTAGTGTTCTTATTCACGCACTATGACATTGAATAGCTCAGGAAATGCTTTCAATGTGGATATTTTAAAAAGATTTTTCGCAAAGAACAAACAGCACGTACATATAGCCTTGAGATAGCAGCTGCTTATAATTCAATTAGTAGTAAGGGAATCTTTCAAAAAATGAAAAATGTTATTCGACATCAATTCTTTTCAGTAGTCCAACCTGTCAAGTTTTGTCCATTTATCTTCAGAAATTAAAAACTTCTGTGTTGTTGATAAAAAAAAAGTGTTTTTAAGAACAATAACCTTAAAAAATTATATAGTTTGTTATTTCATTTCTTTACTAAAACAAGCAAAACGGATATATATATATATTTAATTCTGAATTTATAAAATGTTAATTTCAGTTTTATGATGCTAAAGTAATAAAAGAAAGAAAGAAAGGCACACAAGTTAGACAGGTAGCAGTTAGACATAAGTCTAACTGCACTCTCATACGTATTCAAGATTTATCAATTGCTTAAATGCTGCAAACTTGTGTAAATATTTTTCTTTTATATAATATGTATGCAAGGCTTGAAATTCAATTAAATAATTTTCGGAACCGAATGCCTTAAATTTTCGGAAAATTCGGGACAAAATCATTTCTGAATTCGCCACTCGGTCGCGGGAAAAATATCGTAAATTTTAACGATCTTTCGCGGTAAAAAACGCGCAAAATTTGGCAATCGGTCACGAAAATACCACGAAATTCGCTGGGTATTCGCGGGATTTGATTGTAGTTTAAAAATGCAAACTTTCCGGAAAAAGGTGAAATTTTTTTGGACGGGAGCCTCCCGCCCTCGATATTCTTTTGGACGGGATTTTAAAATTTTAGGCACGAATCGCTATTTTGTATTACAATATTCTACATGTGCAATTTTTTTGGAGTGAAAATTTATGTTCCTGTAAAAGTAATCGCTGTTTTCTCAGAACACAAAGGAAAACGCCATCCGTCCTCGAGAGAATGTTTTAATTTAAAAAGTTCTGTGTAAAAAAAATGTAGGAATATTGATATATAGCTATGGATTTAAATCTAGAAAAATGTTGCTTTTAAGAGAAAATAGTTACGTTTTGCAACAAACGAAGCACAGTTTTAAAAATCTTCATAATTGTAATTACCTCAGAAATAGCATTTTCGGGGTAAATAAGATAATATAGTTTTTAGGTTAAGGGTTAATTGAATTGCATATTTTATTTTCTATTTAAATTAAATTGTGCTTTACAATGCATTTTTTATTTTGGTGTTTATTTATCATTTTTTAACTTTTCAGTTTTCAGATCCTCTGAAGCCCCACCAATGGCTGAGAGGTTCTGCTCTCGAAGCTGGTAGACGGGAGGTGCTGGGTTCGAACCCAATCGCGCCCGTCGGCCTAATCGTTCGGAGTTTTTGTGGTTTTCTTCGAGCCATGGGTTTCCATGCGTAAGTACGTGTTAGGTTCCCTTAGAAAGACCCCCACGAAGGGCACTCTCCCCTGGGCCTATATCCCTCGTGCAGATAATTGGCCGTCAAAAACCAACCAACCAACCAGATCTTCTGAAATACCCCTAATTTGGTTTACTTTACTGCACATTTTGTGTTAACAAAACCTTAATTTTACAATGTTATTTTGCATTTATTTCAAATTTTAGCCTTCACTGCATATTTTAGGCCTAATTACGACTCAACTCTTTCAACCTAAATAAATTTTTCTTTCTTCGCAACATATGAGTTTTGACTGATCCTTTTTCCCCTTCTCTTGCATTTCATGTTATTTTGAAAAAAAAAAAAAATGATTTTTTTAACTTTAAAAATTAGTACTTTAGTAATACAAGAATGGTTTAATTTCCAATAGAAAAATTTGCATTCGATTTTGTTTTGTAGGCAGAGTGTAAAATATGTGAATATTGAAAATCCCTTCTAAAATGTTTTTTCCAGCATTTTTATCTTTCCAAAACAGTATCTCTGAGAATAGTTGTAGTTGTAAAACCAAAAATATCTTGCTGTAAGATGCGCACACAGCTGTGCACACAGAGATCTTTTAATCCCATTTAATACCCATGACTGTATCTTGTAAGGCATGAGAGAAAATAACAAGGATCCCAATCAGGGCCGAAATTAAGGGGGGGGGGGGGACATGTGCTCCGAGCGCCAGAACGAAGTGGCGCCAAATGAAGGATTATACCTTTGGAAGGGATCATTTTCATTTGATGGACTGATGTCTTCCATTATAATGGCTGTTTCATAGAATGGGGGGGGGGGGGGGAAGCATATTTTTTTTCTGAAAAAAATGGCCATTTTTTTCCTCATTCTGACCAGAAAATCAGAGTTCTAACTTTTTATGGCTGCTCTTAACCTTTCACTTAACACTTCATTTATAATGGCTGTTTCATAATAATGGAAGCCATCAGTCCATCAGAAGAAAATAACTCGGTTAAAAAAAACTCGAACTCGGTTAAGCGGGACTCGGATAATTGGGACTCTACTGTGTATTTAATCTTAATGATCTTTAGAATATTTTTGTTGGTGTTCAGAGGGGGTTTAAGACCCCCGTGACTTCCTCCTTGGATCCGCCACTGTAGATTACGTAATTCAGTATTACATATTTTAAAATTTAAAATAAGTCGGCTATTAGAAAATCAGTAAAATTCTTTTTTGTAAATATACTTTGCGGAAGAGGGGGGGGGGGGGTGTTGGAGCGCCAAAATTCATGTTTTGCACCGGGTGCAAAAAAGGCTAGTTTCGTCCCTGATCCCAATTATCCCATTTCATGAGGGTAATTGGGATCAAACAGGCATTTTTACCTGAAAAAGGCACTTTTACCTGGTAATATGATACATTAAAATAATTATTTACACATTTCAAGAGACAAGTACGCACTGAGTAAACTTATACATATCATTAGTACATATCATTCTCCGGCAATTAATTGCCAAAGTTCAAATTGTCAAAAAAAGTTATCCTAATCACCCCTGCCTCCCCTAATTGTTTTGTCATCTAAATTGTTTTCTCAACGTTTAACCGTAATTTAATAGATTTAAACTTCAAAATTTAATAGGGTATTTAACACTCTTTATTTTTTACTTTTATTTACATTTCTACATTTTAGCTTTTGAAATATTTCACTGTTGCAGTTCCCCTATAATGACTGTGAAGATCAAAATAAAAGGAAAAATTTTCTTTTAATAAAATAACGGGAGCTTTCTTATATTATGAGGAGTTTTACTCAGTATGCCTTTTCAGTTGAATCAACTGGATATACAACTTTCATACAAGTTTGCTTGTCTTGCAATTCGTGCAGAGATCTGTTGTCTATTACGTTTCGGGGCGGGTTGGTAAAACATGTGCAAAGAGTAAATGGGTTCTAAAGAAAGAGCATGCGCGTATTGGAAACTTGGGCGAAGTTCTATAGAGAGAATCCAAAATTTGAGATTTTAAAAGCATTCTTCTTTTAAAAATTAAGACTATCTAGATTTTTTAATGTATGGTTCCTTCAAAGAAATATTTACAATAATATTTGTAATAATCCCAATGTTGCATCTCTTGCTTATATGATCTTTTAAATTTATTCCAATGACATTTTCATTTCATTATAATTATCTCGCAAGACTTGCAATAAAGAAATGATAAAGTATTTTAAATTCGGAAAATAAAGCGATAAATGACTTTTTTTTATTAATATCCTGATCTCACTTCCAAATTTAAATTAATTGCGTTGCAAGTAATTTTGCATTATTATGATTGAAACAATGTGCGTAGATTTTGTGTTGAATTACTCAATTTCTCAATTTATGTATGTATGCTTTCATTATCAAATTAAATTTTTTGAATTCCTGAATTCGACTTGTTTACGATCAAACATTAATTTACACTCTCTCTGTAATAAGGAGAATAATTTTCGAGAAATGAATCGTTTTATTTGATATTTGAGTGGCTTAAAAAATAGGTCATTAAAATAAATAAACTAAATTAAATACTCAAAGAAGAAAAGAAAAAGCCTTAACACATTGCTTAAATCAGAAACTTTTTTTAAAAGAAATATTTACGCACATTTTTTTTTTCAATCTATTTTGAACTCTAAATATTTTTCTTTTCCTATAAAACATAGAACTGAGATTGACTAAATTCTATATTGTTTTATGCAGATAAATTTGCATAAGGTGCATTCAGAAATTTTACTTTTTAAAGTATGAAGTATTCAAGTCAGTCAATTTACTATTTGTTAAAATATAACTATACTTGGATTTACGGAACCGGTTTCGGAAGTGAAAGTATCCTAATAATAATTTAAAAAAAAAAAACCTCTATACACAATATAAAAAGGGAAAAAAGTTCTTTGTAAAGATCGCCCTCAGCTATCCAACAGAAAAAACATTTTAAAATATTGAAATGCAAATGAGATACTTTAAAAAATTGTTACACAGAATTAACTTTAGCGATCAGGTGTTTTAGCACGAGTGAAATAGCCTCTTAAGAGCAGGGCTTAATTTCTAACAAAAAAAGTATCGGAGCCCTTGTACTTTGCGGTGCCGGTACTAACAACTCTACCGTTCCCCCTCCCTCCCCTTCCCCTCTCACTCCAATCTGCATATTTATATTTTGTACATTATTTACAAAATTTAAAGCATTTTTTTTTCTTTAGCAAAATAACAATTTTATTCCAATCTGCATATTTATATTTTGTACATTATTTGCAAAATTTAAAGATTCTTTTTTTTCTTTAGCAAAATAAAAATTTTAAATATATCTGTCAGCATATACTTTAGCTGTCCACTATTCCACTTTTTAGTTATCACTCCTTCCGAATAGCAATCTTTGCCTAGTTATAATTTTAATTGCGATTTTTTATTAATTCTACGATTAAATATGGTAAGGATTATGACTCGGAAATAGTGTTAACACATGAAAAAAGGGATAGTTCGTAGTTATGCATTTTTATGAAAAAATGAATGAAATTTACAGAAATTAATATTTATATGCTGAAGAATGAAACAATGTTTTTCAATTTCCTATAAAAGGTGCATACGTTAAACTATAATCGATTACTTCCGCATAACAATCTTTTGTGGTGAGTCCCTGAAAATCAGATTAAATTAAAAAATTGACAGAATTATAGGGAAGATTAGATGCTTTTATAGAAAAAGGGGATACACTGCTCGATTGCTTTCTGATAGAATAACAATTATATCTACTTACACATGAAAGTGACTTCGTAAAATGTGCAGCGCAGAGCCTTAGCATGGGCAGCGTTCATGATACAAAGTAAATAGAAAAATCACTAACGTAATTTTTATACTCGTACGTAATAGGAGACAAAAAACCTCAAACAAACAAAAAACTGATGCTCGTTGGGTAAAAACAGAAAATATTCTTTTCAGGTTAGATATCTTAATAATAATAATAATAATAATAATAATAATAATAATAATAATAATAATAATTATAAATAATAATTATAAATTATAATTAAGAAAAAAAACCCAACCAATTAAAAATTATCCTACTGTCATAAAAGAAAATCGAATTGAAAGCAAAATCATTTTTCAGTCTCTTGAGTGGAGCCGTATCAATGCGTCGCCGACATAAATTTGCAAATATCACCAGAATAGAAAAACACGATTTCTGTTTTCCTTTCATTCTGATCTAAATATCCGAAATAGAATATAATACGTAATTTTGAAGGACATTTTTTTTCCTTCTGTACATGAATAAATAAAATTTCGAATATAAGACAGATTAATCTTCAAGCCCAAAAACTGATATAAAAATTCAGCACGTTTTATATCCATCTCCTAACATCACGCAGAAGTGCTTTGATAAAAAATAATGCACAAACTTGGAGATTTGGAAGGAAAGGAAAGGTTAATTTAGGTTTCGGTTTTTCGGAATTACGCGATGGCAAATCATGGCTGGGGTGAAAAATGCGCTCCGGAACCCTGTATTTATGAGCTCTTGTGAATTCCGACCAATGTTTAAAAAATTACTGAAAACAGAGAAGTGCTGGAGTTTGGCTCCGGTTTGGCTCCGACGCAAATTAAGCCCTGCAAGAGGCTACTTCAGTCAGACGAAAACAGCCGTTCGCTATGTTAATCCAATGGGAGATATTTTTCAATATATCTTGTTTGCATATTTTAATATTTGTGAATGATTTTTTTTCATTGGATAGCTGAGATCGATCGGCCGTTTTTTACTTTTTCGTTTTTGTTTTCAGGTATTTTTAATTAGGACCCTTTCACTTACGGAACTGGCTTCGAAAGTGAAAGCATCCTCATAAAAAAAAAAAAAAAAAAAAAAAAAAAAAACAATCTGCAAAGAAAATCGAAAAAGTAAAAAATGGCCTTTGTACGGATCGACCATTATCTATCTATTGAAAAAACACTTAAAAATATTAAAATGCAAACGAAATTATCTTAACTTAAAAAATTTCTCCCATTGAATTAACATTAGCGAACGGGAATTTTCGCCTGACCGAAGTAGCCTCTTAAAGGTTTTCTTCAATGCAGCCATTGAAGAAAAGGGGCTATGTTAAATTTGAAGATTGAGAGGTTTTAAGATATTTGATAAATCGGTAGACGGAGAGACACCTTATATTTGCTCGTCGCAGCTTTTTTTCTTTTTAACTTGTAATAGAAACATTTAAAAAAAAAATTAAATTCCTTTTTTTAAAGAACAAAATCACCAATTTCATGAACTTAAAACAATTTTATTTGAGCCTACCTTGCTATGTTAAAAAATCGAATTATAATTCCAACACTGTTTTGTTAACGATGTATTTTGTAATGAATGTTATCACCGGACTCTAGAGATAACGACTATAAAACAATTGAAAATCCTGGTTAGTAATGTCAAAACTATGGGAAGATTTAAAAGAAAAAAAAATTATAGACTTTACGTAACGAAACAAACTGCTGTTTTATAGAATTCTAATTTAAGTTTCATACTTTTCAAATTTGTCAGATTTTAATTTTATTTATTTATATATTTTTATTCCTGTGTAAACAATTATAGATTCTTTAAAGTTACATTAATTTTTGAAAAGGCCGAAAGCCTGTACTACAAACACAAAATACCTCAAGATTTTCCCTTTTCTACGATTTTATTTATTTATTTGTTTCTGTGCATGTCTGTCTGACTCTTTCAGTTTTTTTCGGTGCAAGAATGTTCTAAAAATACCCCCCCCCCCCCCCCTCATTTGACAAATTTACAGATTTATTTTTAAACATTAAAGCATGACCCGAGTAGGTATATTTATTGAAGTAATTTGGAATGGAGCAGCCTTTTTTTTTTTTTTTTTTTTTTTCTTTTTTTTACCTCGGTAAACACCTTGAGTTATAAACGATTGTTTGATCATGGCGACTTCTTTCCGCGACTGTCACTTCCGGAAATATAGCTCAAAATGTATGGTAAAACTCTCTGAAAGATTCTCTGCCATTTTATAAAAAATTGCCAAAAAATAAATATAAAATATATAAAATATAAATATAAAATATATAAAATATGCCATTTAATAGTTTCTGTATAATAATGCTTGCCAATATCCTCTTTTATAAATAAAATAGAATTCAAGAATTTGTCATAAATTAAACAGTTTTGATTTGAGATCAACAAAAAATAGGCTGTAATTTCAATCGCCCCACCCCCCAAAAAGGAAAAAAAAAAAGAACTAACGTAGATATTTATAGGAGGTTGAAAAATTTAGTATGTTCGACTTTCCTTCCTATGGAGGAGGAGGTAGGACAGTTTAGATCTTTTATTAAAGCTTAACTATACCGCGCCGGTATTAGATTAAACACTTCAAAATATTAAAGGTAATATTCTGTATAGAAAACTAAATGAACTGTTTAAATAAACTTTTATAATTAATTCTTAATGCATTTTCGGACTCATTTTTAAATTCATTTTTGCTCTCAAAGGCATCCAATTGGTAGATTCTCTTATTCAGAAACTATATAATGTATCGTAATAATCGATTTTTTGATAGAGGCAGAATATATTTCAAAAAATGATGTCAAAGTGGGCATTTTGAACCGAATTTCGCGAAGCGATTGTGTTGAAAATGAAAAATATTATCCTACTTAGAAAATAATTGTTTATAAATCAAGTTTTGATTAATTGAACGAAAAATAAAAACACAGGTCGCTTATAAATCTCTTCAAATATCACGCCAGCAAGTTTCATAATTTTTATATTAAAAATTAATCTGAAAATGTGCCAGAAAATTTCAAGTTGTTGAGCACGGAAAAGTATTTTATTGAATACCGCTTTAACATGATTATGATAAAACCAGAACTTATTTTGAAAATGAAGTAAAAACTCGTCAAAAGCGGCCAAATAAAAAATTTTAAGTGGGTTTTCCCTAGTCCTGATTTAGTTTTTGTTGGTGAATTTAATATGCTTAACTTCGAAATTTACCCCCACCTGCTGGCCGGGCCGGCAGTGATTTTTTTTTTTTCTTTTGCTTACTATGAAAATGTAATCTTATCGCAAATTTTACTTGGTACTGTGATTGTAAATACATTTTTACCACGCTAATGTTTCATGGAATTAAAGAATTAACATACTGATATTGCATAAAAAAGAACTTTTTCAATTGCTATAAAAAGTTTAAAATTGCTTTTGTACCCATACTCTTGAAAACTCCAATAATAATATGCATTCATTATGTTTATTCATATGTGTATATTAACGTATTCTTATTCATATCAATATTTCCTATTGTTTATGTAAAAAATATTTAACGCATTTCTTATGATAGATAATTAATGATACAAATAAATAATAATAATAAATTATTTAGTGATTTTAAGTAAAAGTTAAATTTTCAATGC
The DNA here is from genome assembly GCA_963932465.1 of Maratus speciosus. Classification (NCBI taxonomy): domain Eukaryota; kingdom Metazoa; phylum Arthropoda; class Arachnida; order Araneae; family Salticidae; genus Maratus; species Maratus speciosus. The sequence goes on along the minus strand of OZ010787.1, from coordinate 156,277,641 downwards.
ATACGTATGGAATATTGTTGATGTTGACTATTAAATAAAGAAACGTTATGGGAGTTTATCGTTATTACTTTAATATTTGAATAATTATAGAAAAAAATTACATGCATTTTATAAAAAATTATAGTAGAGTATTAATTCTATTTTATTTTGCTTTCTTTAAAAGAATATCTTCTCTAAAGACACACTTCACAGACGAAAAAGGGAGAATATCATTTTCTTCATTCCAGAAACTTTTTTAACAAGCATTTGTGCCAATCCCTAATCGGTCTTGACGAATTCCCCCCCTCCTTTGTACATGAACAACATCTGGTCAGTGGCTAAGTGATAAAAGGTGTGAGTTGAAGTTTCGTGGAAATGGTAACTAGCTAATGACTGTACTGTTTTATCGTTACTCTAGTTTAAACTGCAGTTTTTAAAACCGATTGAAGAAAAAACATTTTAATAACATTAATGTATTTTATTATGTCTTAAAAACAGTGGTATATTCAGGAGGAGGAAGGATGAGGCTCCAGCCCCTTCCGAAATTTGTAGAAAATACCAAACGAAAGTTTTGAAAAATGTAAAGAAACATGCTAAGATAAAATTCAAAAGTAAGCAGAAAAATATTCCGGTTTAGACAGGTTTTCATCTTAGAAAATGTGGTATTTCACAAAGACTACGAAATAGCTATTTCAGCTAAGCTTCCGTTACACACAGGCTCTCTTTATACGCGTTTTATTATGTAAAACGTGACATGTGGTGATTAAAAGTGCATTATTAATTTTAATTAGTTTCTAAAACATTAGTAGTAAAAGGCTTACTCTTGCTATTTTTGAGTTGAAAATCTGCGATTTAAGGTAATGCCCAAATTGAGACATCGCAGAATGAACTGCAAAGCCTTGAACCTTTTTAAAAAATTTATTTATGTAAATGCTTATTACGTTATAGTCATGTTATTCAGCTCGTTACAATGATATAAGTGTTATTTTATTTCCATAGGATTACAAAATATTGACAAAAAAGTTTTTTCTATGGTTGTGTAACTTTTTGACAAGGAATAAGCTTTATTTATAACTAAAAATACATCATAAATCTAAATGAGCTATTCTAAATCTCGAATACACAAAAAGCATCCTATCAACAACAATTTACGATTAAAAAGAATTCAGAAAATATTGTTAAATTTGGCAGTTTAAGGCACTTTTCGAGCCGTGGCAATCTAGGAAAAGTTGTCATCAGGGAGCTGCTATTCCAAATGTATCCCATTTATGAGAAATGGAAAACGGTATTCAATATTACAAATGCCATGCATGTATGCTTCAAAATGAATCTTAGAAAGTGTTAAAGGAGGTAGGGGGGGGGGGGTGACAGAGTGAAAACGCTGTTGAATATTTTTAAATTTGATGTTTACTTCGATTTTATTTACCATTTATTGAGATACTTTTTAATAGATAATTCTCAGTATTCCGTTCTAAAAAATGTGGTATAACCATAGAATTATACTTCTAAAGACAGAAACCTGCCTATAACAAACCTTTTCACACTCCTATGCGATTTCATATTAGCAGGTTTAATTGTATAATAGATGCTTACATGCTATAATAAAACCTGTTTAAAGCGGAATTTTCTCCGTTTCTTGTGATTTCCTCCTAGAAACTTTTATATCTCAGCCCCCTCCAAAATGATAAGTCTAGATACGACACTCGTTAAAAGCATTAATATATCTGTTAGGTATAAACTATTATTTTCCTTTAATAACAAATACCCATATTCCATTGCAGTGTACGTATAATTGATTTCGGAATATGTTTCCTTTATTTTTTAAATATGCATCAATAACAGTTTTAAATGTTGAGTTAATAACATTCTGCATTAAAATTTAAGCAAATGAATAAATTAGTCTTAAACTTTTCTAATTAACGCCTTATAATATTTATTTTTGTAAAGATTTACTTTTTAACGTTTTCCACCACTTTCCACATGGTTGAAAATTGTTTATGAATTGAGTTTGTCTGTCCGTGCTCTAACTGGTGTAAATATACTCGCCATGTAATTGATATACGTTATTGATGCTCGCTATGGCATGTTCGGTATTGAAAATGAAGTGCGTACCATTTATAGTTCATTTACAGGAGCACTCAAAAATATTCCGCTACATTAAGGTCTATGGAGAAAAATCATTTGCGGTGTATTTTGATAGTGTTAAAATGTGCTAAACATAATGAAATTTATATACATTATTGAGGCGTACTTGAAGATGGTTACTATATAATTACAGTACGTGTACTAGGGGGCTGTAAAGTATTTTGTTATATTATGATCTATGAAGAAAAATCGTTTGCAATGCATTTTAATGATGTTTCTCTGTTACAAACATATTGAAATTGATATGAATTTATGAAGTGCACGAATACATGCTTTCTCTAGAATATGGAGTGCAAAGCATTTATCATTCATTTACAGGGTCACGCAAAAGTGTTCGATTATATAATGGTGACGGGGGAAATACTATTCGCAGCGTATGTAAATTATCTTGCACCATTTCAAATGTGATGAAATATATATACATTACTGATGTTTACGACAAGATGTTTTTCAGTTGAATATGATTTGCGTTCCATTTATCATGCATTGACAGGGACACATAAAAGATTTCGGAGACGAGACTGTAGCGTATGTGTTGTCTATTAGGGATGATTGCTGAAAGTGTCTTCTCAGTTATGATATGCGTTGTTAAGTTTAGCTAAATTTTTGCATAAATTTTGCGTAAATTCCATAGACCATATACAGGTCTACACAAAAGAATTCGTAAGCATTACGGAGAATGAGCGGGAAATTTTATTTTCTTTTTATTTCAGTAATTAATTTTCAATCTCAGCTACATTTAGTATACTAAGATATCTTTGTAGCATATAAATAAAATCATATACAGGGCTATAAAAAATGAAATATTATTTACAATTTTTTTATAAATAAAAAATATGTTCTCATCGTGGCAAAATTTTCGAGACAGCGTAGTGGGGAAAGGTTGCTTTTGGTTAGGCATTATCTCAATATAAAAAGTTATGGGGAAAACACTGCTTGGTATCTAAAACTTTGCATAAATTTCTTATCTGTTAGAAAGATGAGAATTGCCAATTGCAGAAAAAAAAAAGAAAAAAATCACGAGAACACCTTTATGTAACTTTTAATGCCCATATGATAGGATATTCTTTTATTCATAATTTTCATGATCCAACATTACATCGTAAGTCGCGCTTTTTTTTTTTTTTTTTTTTTTTTTTTTTTTTTTTTTTTTTTTTTTTTTAAATACATAAATAAGCATATGCGTCCTTGAGACCTAACAACGGTAATTACTGGTTAATTATCTTTGTATTGTACGATATAAAACTATGTAAATAATGAAACTGAACAACCAATTTTTTAAAATTTTGTCTATTGATTCCCCTCCCTCTAATTTATGGGATTATAGAACATGCCTTAATCTCTCCCTCTGACCACTCAGATCCAGTTCAATAGCCTATGTTGATAGGGTTAAAGCATAGAGATTTGAGAGACCTCACGTTTATGAAGACTTTGACCAGGACCCCGATTACCTAGGTCTTAATCTAGCCCTCCCGGGGAATCAGTTTAATTTGCCTAAACAATATTGATAGCGTTAAGAGGCTAATTCAAGCGAAAACACACGCTCATTAATCTTATTCTTATGAGAGAAATTTTTAAAAATATCTCGTTTACATTTCAATATTTTTAAAAGATTTCTTTTTTTACATATGATAACTAAGGTCGATATCTAGAAAGCCCGTTTTTTACTTCTCCGATTTAGTTTGCAGTTCTTTTTTAATAGGATACTTTAACTTTCGAAACTAGTTTGAAAAGTAAAGGTATTCTTAAGGAAAAAAAAACTTCTTTAGTGCTATACAAACTTAAGAAACCAACAACAACCAAAAAAAAAATATATATATACTTTATAGTTCGGGAATTTTTTAACATTTTTCATTTTGTGTCATCTTTAAGCATATTTGACGACACTTTTGAAAACTCCAGTATTTTCACACATGTTTTTTTTTTATTCAGCCCCCCCCCCCCCCCCCGTTTATAAATTAGATATATCTTTGATTATAGAGCTAACTGATGGTTAGCATATTCTTTTGATGGCTCTTTTGACGACTGATTTAAGTGATATTTAATGAATTTTATAAAAACAGGTAATTCTTGTACATATAAATAACAATAATCAAAAATATCTCCAGTTCTCAAAGAATCTGAATTAAATATCTGAAATTTTTATAAGTGTATTTGAAAATTATTTTGTGATTGCGACTGAAAATTTAAGCTTTATTTATAAATAATCACTGCATACATATGCAAAGTTGTTGATATTAGCAATTAAACAGAAAACGTTATAAGGTATTATTATTTATTATTATTACTATTATTATTATTAATCTGAGTAATTGTAGTAAAATTTACACGCATTTGGAAAAACAAATAAAAGAATATGATTCCTATTTTTATTTTTTTTCCCTTAAAAGAAAAGTTAAAGAACATATTCTGTATAGGTAAAAGAAAAAAAAAAAACTCTTTATTTGAGACATTTTTTAACAAGCATTTATTGTTAGCTGCATGAAAACAACACCGAATTTTAGCAGATGCTCTTTAATACCCTAAAGGGATGTATATCTTTCCCACCCCACCTCTCTGACATCTGGTCAAGCCAGTGGGAGATAAAGAATGTGCCACACATGACAAATTCCACTGAAATGAATGAAAGATACAGCCATTAGAACAGATATGTTCTTACTCCCAGTTTAAAATTCAGTTATGTTTTTAACATTATTAAGCAATAGAAATTTTCTAATATCATTAAAGTATTTTATTATTAATTAGATGCTTTAACGTTTCTCTTTTACTAAATATTCCATTGCTGAACATATAGTTAATTTCAGAATTCCCCCCCCCCCCCCCTTAAATACGCATCAATAATATTTTTAAATTTGATTGTATAATACTCTGTATTAAAATTTAACCAAAAAATTAAAATTAGTCTTAACCTTTTCTAATAAATGTCTTAGACATTTATTTTTATAAAAGATTAAATTTTTATATATAGCAATAAATATTGCAGCTAAACAATGTAATATTTTAACCACAGCGATATTTTGTTTTAAGCTTTATATACATTATTCAAGTTATTTAACGCATTTTTAAATATATAGAGAAACGCAATGAAAATAATAACATTACAAAACCTTTTAAATATATTTTTAATTACAAAGAAAAAAACTTTTTTATATAATTTCTTATTTGAAAAATGCCATATGAGATCGTAACATGTTGGTAAAACTCCAATGATAAGCCTTTAAAAATATCAGTATTAAACCAAGTTGGCTTAATGTAATATCGTTGGCTTAACCAACGACATTTACTTGTCAACATCAGAAAAAAATAATAAAAATAATAATAAATATTTTGTCTTAATAACGCAAAAAAGTGTGATGTTAAAAAATGAAATTCTGAAATACAAATGACTTCAAATTTCATTTTTAGGATAAAAAGTTTCGATTGTATTTTTCTCAGTAAATAATGACATAAACACATTTAGAATTTAGCAACAGAAATATAAGGGAGAGAAAAAGGGGGTTACATAAAAAAGATAACTGTGAGCGCCGTAAAAATTGAACCTAATCGACGGCGCCTAGTGCGGGGGGTACCGCCGCACCATCCTTGATACGGCGCAGTCTGAACCCAGATTTTGCGCATAACTTGCCCATATTAAAGTAAAATTTCACCAGGCTTGACTTGGATATAAATAAATAAAGTTGAAAGTGAAGTTAAAAATATTTTTTTGTTTATATGACACTGGTTTCTGTGTAAAAACTGTAGTGTGCTCTACTAAATTTGCCTTTTTTTTTCTTTTTGCAAGGAGGGGGGGGGGGGGATTAACATATAATGTTAAAACGAAAAGTTCGAGTACTGCAACATATCAACTAGCAACGATACCCCCCCCCCCCCCACACACACACACACACTACACAAAGTATGAAAATTTGTTTCATAATACGCTAAGACTTTCTACAACTAACTCACAGTATTGAACAAACAACTGTGCACGAAAGACTTGGCTAAACAATCCTTCTGTTACAGCTAATGGTATATATTTTTCTAATTTAAATGCAATTAAATATTTTCCCCAAAGTTTATTTTAAAAATAATTTTATTTTCGACATAATTTAAATAATTTTAATCAGTTGTTAACTAACCACAAATAAACATTTGTCAATTATTTACTATTTTTCAATTAAAATATTCACCAATTGATTAATATTTTTTGATTAATAATAGCCTCAATTAAGTATTATTTTAATTAACTATATCAAATTATTGAGTATGACACTCATAACACTTTCCACTGGAAAAAATACATTTTCGAAAAATTTTCACCAGCTTACAGATATATTATTAATATTAGATTATTAATATTATTTTAAAATCTGACTAATTATAGTAAAATTTTATATGCATTTTATAAAAAATAAAGGGTTATGATTCCTATTTTATTTTTCTTTCTTTAAAAGAATTTCGACTAATATCTTCTGTAAATGTAGAAAAAGGCAAAATACTATTTTCTCCCGACCAAAACCCTTTTCTTCGGGCTAAAACTAATCACTATTGCCTAGAGCGATTGCCAACATCTGGCCGTGGTCACTCACACCTGGGTAGTAAATAAGTGATAAAAAATGCCAGACTTAAAATTTCGTAGAAATTGGGCAGGAAACGTAGTAAATAGCCATGATAACAGTTGTATCCTTACTCTGTGTTTCAGATAGGGGAGTTGTAATAACATTCAATGTATTGTATTATGAGTTAATGCATTAATGTTTTTGTTATGTATTAACGTATTTTTCTCTCGCAAAGAATGCACACATTCTATTGCAGTACGTATAATTGATTTCAGAATACACTTCCTTTTTTCAAAATATGCACCAATAACAATTGTAAAAGTTGATTTTATAACATTCTGTATTAAAATTTAAGCAAATAATTAAAATTAAACTTAAACTTTCATAATAAGCTTCTGATATATATATACATATATATATTGTAAAATATTTAACTTTAAAAAACGCGGTTTTTCTAGTGAAAAAAAATAAGAAACCTTTTAAATATATTTTTAATTGCAAATTAAAAAATATTTTTAATATAATTTCTTATCTCAAAAATGCCATATGAGTTTGTATTTTGTTGGTAAAAAATCCAATGTTAAACTTTTGAAAGCATCAGTATTTAACCGACGATGTTTATTTAGCCTATACCAGAAAAATAAAATTAAATAATAAAAAGTTTAATTAGCATTTTGTTTTAATAACACATATATGGGTGATATTAAAACATGAAATTCCGAAATACAAATGACTAAAAATTTGATTTTAGGATAGAAGAATTTGATCGTAATTTTATAATATTAATGAATAATGACACAAATGCTTTTAAAATTTAACAATATAGATTGATAAAAAAAAAATAAAAAAAAAATAATAATAATATCTGGCAAACTTTAAGAAATGGTAGACCACACCACAGCAAACAATTTTTTATGTAGGAAGCCAAGGTCAAATAGCATTTTATTTTGTCAAAAATACAGGATGCCTCTCTCCCAGCACCACAGCAACTCGCACCCGGGGCGGAAGAGCTTGTTATACCACTGGCGCATAAAGATAATAACTGACAAAAAAAAAAAAAAAAAAAAAAAAGTAAATATTTCGGATTGAACATCGGTCAGGTATGGGATTGAAAAATGTATCTTGTTTGTTCTACTTTTTTTTTTTTTTTTTTTTTTTGGGGGGGGGGTGTCAATATTTTATTAAGGCTCTCAACTGCTCTGCTCAACAAGTGCAAACAGTTTTGACACATTTACAAATTCATTTTTTAACGGAATGATATAAAATTGGAAGGCCTGTCTATGGAAGCGATTTAGAATCGAACCGTTTTTTCCATTTTTTGATAAATAAATTACCTATTGAGTTATAAGCGATTTTGATCACGTAACAAACACGTTTTTTACCCTTCGCTGACTGGTTTTTATGCTTTCTTCAGGAACTTCGGTTCAAAACGTCCACTTTGACTCTATTTTCTGAAAGATCTATTGCGTTTGCAAAAAAAAAAAAAAAAAAAAAAAAAAACGAAAAAAACGGTTCGATTACATAGTTTCGGATTAACAAAACTTGCTAGTTTCATGCATTTCCGAACAAAAATAAATTAAAACTTATGTCATAAAGTTACCCTTTTGGATTTGAGAACAACCATATGACTTAACTATGATGGTATTGCATTGAGCATTTCAAAAATCTTAAAGGTAATATTCTTTATAGAAATCTAAATAAACATTTTAAATAAGCTTTGATAATTAATGCTTAATGAAGCCGATCTCATTCATACTCACATAAACAAGTGGGAGGGCTACTTCATTCACACGAAAAGACCCGCTCGCTACTGCTAATCCAATGGAAGAAATTTATAAAGATATCTTGTTTGCATTTCAATATTTTTTAATGATTTTTTTTTTCATTAGATAGCTGAGATCGATCTGTACAAAGGTCGTTTTTTTACTTTTTATTTTATTTTTTATGAGGATGCTTTCATTTTCAAAACTGGTTCCGAAAATGAAAGTGACCTCATTAAAAATACCTGTAAACAAAATCGAAAAAGTAAAAATGTGCCTTTGTACAGATTGGTCTCAGCTATCCAATGAAAAAAGAAAAAGAAAAAAAAAACATTTAAAAATATGCAAATGAGATATCTTTATAAATTTCGCTCATATGATTAGCATTAGCGAGCGGGTCTTTCGCTTGACGGAACTAGCCTCTTAATGCATCAATTCCATTTCTGATAATCCTTTTATTTCTAAATTTTTTACTGAGAATATGATAAAGCTGAAAATATTCTTACACTTTTTTCAAAGAAAATAAATAAACCTTTAATTGTATTAATAAAAATAATAATAATTTAAAATGTCGTATTCCTTTATCATAATGTTTCGCTTTATCTGTTACACATATTTAAACATTCGTTTGATAATCAATGCATCTCGACAAGAACAAGAAAAAACTGTCGATTTTCTAATATTTATTTTTTTAATTGAAATTTATCTGAATATACATAAAATCATGCATTATTTTAATAAATTGTTTTTTGAAAATATGAATTCTTGTTTTGAATTGCTGTTCTAGTTAGATTCGAAAATCCACTACAAAAAACAATTTTTGTATTGGAAACAAAGGTCGAAAAACATTTTCTTCTGAGAAAAATACAGGATGTTTCATTCCAGACTAAACACAAATTTTCTCAAAGGTTTAACACTGAATAAACCATATTACAGCAAAATTTCACCATACTCGCCTTGCTATTGTGTGAAATGTAAATATAAAACACCTGTTTGTGGAAGATGTTGTCCTTATCTACCTCCAGACAGTATCGAACTACATGCTCCATAATTAGAAATGTAGTTCACATTTCATACGGTGTCACTGACCGAATTACAGCTAACTTCCAGAACTTTTTTTAGCGCCATTATATTTCACATATGAAACATAAATCAGACAAAAAATTCTAAAAATCTTTATTATTCAGTTTTCCCGTTCTTTCAGGCATAGACACTCGCGAGCTAATATTAAAGCTTTGGAAGTTCCTTTTCAAATATTTCGTGTGCATTTTGACTTATATTTATTTATTTATTCATTGGATAATTGAGGTCGATCGCTTTATTCCCCTTTTTTTGATTTTGTGTGCAAATTTTTAAAAATATATAAAGTTAACTTTTACTTTCATAATGGGTTCCGAAAAGAAATGTGTCATCCTTAAAAAAAAAAAAAAAAAAAAAAAAAAAAAAACCTGCAGCAACCAAAATCGAAAAAATAAAAAAAGGGGAGTGTAAGCATCAACCACAGCTATTAAATGCAAGAAAAATTATTTTAAAATATGGAAAGGTAAATGAGATATTTGAAGAGAATCTTCCAGAGGTTTAACATTCGCTCGAGACGGCAGCCTCATTTTATTAAAATATACAATTCATTTTTAAATTATAATAGAATCCGACAAAAAAAGCTGGCTGTGGAATATTTTATTCTTAATTGATAATAAATTTTCACGAAAGACATATTAATTCTATTTTTAGTTTCCAATTCAAAATCTATGAATCTAGGTTTTATGGATAAGATGAAGACTGGTTATCCCGTATTTTAGGCAGAGTGAACGAGCGATTTGAATGAAAGACACTTTTTATAGAAGTTTTACACTTGTTGAATAGCCACATTGCATCCCAGATAAAAATTCTGTTGATTGGATGAATACAGTACATTTTCTGCTGATTTCGAATACTTAATAATCACATTAAACAACCTGAAAAAAATTTTAAAAATCTGGAAAAATGTCTGACAATTATAATCAATGCTGTTAGAATTTGCAGATAAATTCAGTTTTGTAAAATACTTTATAAATATATCTACTGTACATTTTCATTTCATGCAAAAAATCACTTAACAAAAGAAAGAAAGAATATATATATATTTAATTACTAGAAGATCTAATCCGGACATCGCGGTTACAGAATATTGGTAAAAATTTCTAATATATTTCTTAAAATTTATCTTTATTTATCTTTAGATTACCCACTAGCAACTCCTAAAAGCATTTTATATGAAAAATACGAAAAATATATTTAAATAAAATTTGAAATTTATTAAAAGAGATACTTTTGTATTAGTAGCACACCAGATGTTAACAGCCTATAAGCAATCGACAATTATTTCGCTTCTTACAGCAGCCTTTTTTTATTCTAATAGATTGATTGGCTTATGCGCGTAGTTGTATTTTAAGTCTATAAAATTTGTAGTTTTTTTATATTATTTATAATATTTTACTAATTTATTATTTTACTTATTTAAAAGTTTCATTTTCGTTATCGAATACTAGTCTGAAAGAAATGCTGGACTATTTATATTGTTTCGTCTGTAAATGTATACATTGAATGTAAATATTTATGTGTTTCGTAATCTCAAAAGAACAGCGCAATTTTTTTTTTAATCTAATTTTTCTATCAATATAACAATATTCTATACATACATTTCCTTCAGTCATTGTTCATTTGGGAAAAAAAAAAAAAAAAAAAAAAAAAAAAAACTATTTGAACCATTTTAGAAACAGAAATTATTTCGACAATTTGAAAACAACCTGTATATACTCCATATAATGATTAATAAATTTTGCCAAAAGTTACTACACATTTCTGTTAACAGCCAAGCTTAAAAAATACTTGAAAAAAAAATACTTTTTTTTTTTTCATAATTCAACAATTAAAAAAAAATAAATAACAGTTTAGAAAATATTAAGAATGTTTAGTGAGTTTCAACATTATCTTTAAATAATCAATACATATGTAGTATTGCTGATATTAGATATTAAATTTAAAAAAATCATAAGTTATTATTATTATTATTATTATTATTATTATTTTATATATATATTTGTAACTGCAGTAAAATTTACATGCAATTTGAAAAAATTATAACAGTTTGATTCCTATTTCATTCTACTTTCTTTAAAAGAAATTTAAAGAACACATTCCGTTAAGGCTCCGCTGCAGTCATTTTTTTTTTCGATTCTCATAAAAGATACATCTTGGTAAATGTTGTGTAGGCGTCAACTACGTAGAAATGATCGACAGAAAATCCTCCAATCCGAACAAGGGACATAATAGTAAGGGTAATAAAAATAAAAGGTAATAATTATATTTAAAAAAAAACATGATATTTTTCTTTATTTGAGACCCCCTTCGAACGAGCATTTTTTGTTTACTACATGAAAATATCGTCAAAGTAGTAACAGTAATAGTTTACTTATTATCAAGTTCTTTGAAAAATATCTCAGAATTTTAATAGATGTATTTAAACAGATGCTCTTAATTACTCCTCTTTTTAGTTCTTTAGTATCAGTTTATGTTTTTTGCCTAAACCGGTATTTGCACGTTTCCACACCCCTTTGTCTACGATATCATCAGGCATCTGGTGAAATCAGCGGGAGTTGGTAAAAAAATGTGCGACGCTAGAAATTCCGGTGAAATAAATAAGATACAGCCATTAGGACACGCGTGTTCTTACTCCGAGTTTAAAATACAGTTTTCTTTTAAACATTATTAAATAATAGCATTTTTTAAACAACATTAAAGTATTTTATTATTAGTTAGATTAGTTAGATACGTTCCTCTCGTTCTTAATATTCCATTGCAAAACGTATAACTAATTTATTTATTTATTTATTTATTTATTTATTTATTTTTAATATGCATCAAAAACAGTTTTAAACTATTATTGCAGTTTAAAAATTGCTCAAAGTGACTTAAAGAAGTGAAAGACTTAGAAAAGTGCCAAGATTCTTGTTGATACAAATATTTTCGCAAATTTTTTTTAAATGTCGCCGTTTGTGTGATGAAACATATGTCGATCTAAATAAAAATATTATGTCTTTTAACTGTATTATTTTTATCACTTTTAAAAATTTGTAAATTAATTCAGTTGACTATAACTGATTTCCATGCTTGCTTTTATAACAGTCTTAAAGTAGATTTTATAATTTTCTGTATTAAAATTGAAGCAAAAAATTAAGATTAGTCTTAAACTTTTCTAATCAAAAATATGAGAATGCTCATTTTATAAATGATTGAAGTTTTATACATAATAATAAATATTGCAGCTAAAGATTTATAGTATTTTGTGATATTTTAACCACAAGAATTGTTTTATTTGATTGAATTTGTAAATTATTATTAATACTGAATTTGTATTATATGCATTCAAGCGTGAATTTCCTAAACACATTTTAAAGTATATTCTCTCTGTATACTATTAATAATTTTAATTATACGCGATTCTCCCAGTTTAAAAAACACCTAAGAAACATTTAAAATACATTTTTAATTATTAAAAAAAATCTTAATATTATTTCATATCTGAGAAATGACCTCGTATATTATGTTGGCATCATCAATAAACCAACGATATTTACATTTCTACACCAGAAAAAAAAACAATTAAATAATAAAAAGTTTAATAATAATTTGTCTTAAGAGCTTATACAAGTCACACAGAGAAATTCGAACGAAAATGTTAAACCTATGGGAGAAAATTAAGCAAAAATCTTTACAGAAGTCGTTATATATACATATATTTAACTTTCTTTTTCTTTTGGGATATCTGAGGTCGATATCCATTTTTGTGCTTCTGTACTTTTTCGATTTTTTTTTTTTTTTTTTATGAGGACAGTTTAATTTTCACAACCGGTTCTAACCACTTCCAAATGTGAATGTATCCGCATATAAAAAAAACTGTGTATCAAATTAGAAAAGTACAAAGCACAACAATGGGATATCATATCAACCTCGGGTTTCCTTAAAAAAAAAAAAAAAAATAAAATAATAATAATAATAATAATAATAATAAAATAAAAAATATTGAAATGCGATTGAGAAATCTGTAATGAACACTCCGATAGGATTAACATTAGTTTAGGACCTTCTTTTCGTGACTTACGTAAGCTCTTAATCCCATTTTGCAACACATAAATGGTTATATATATATATATATATATATATATATATATAAGAAATTCTGAAAGACAAATAATTTCAAATTTTCTTCTAGTATAGGAAGTTTTGACCGTAATTTTCTCATGTTAATGAATAATGACGTAAACACCTTTAGAAGTTAGCAAGATGCAGTGATTAAAAAATAAATAAAAGTAAAATGCAGGAATATAATTAACAGCGCCGGTGAAGACTGCCCTAAATGACGGCTCCTGGTGCGGGGACACTGCCCTAGTCGCTACACTTACAGCAGCATTGCGTCCCTCCAGGCAAAACCCAGATTATACGCATAACTTTAAGTATAAATATTCCATATTATGGTAAAATTTAACCAGTGTTGACTTGCATTGTGTGAAATGTAAATATAAACACTGAAGTAGTGAAAGTTCTGTTAGTGGACATCGTGCCAATATATAACTCCCAAAAACATTGAAGTAGTAGCTTTGTGTTGGAAAATGTAATTCGAAATACACATAATGTCACTGACAGAATGACTTTTCATTTCCAGAATGTTTTGGTATCGCCGTGACGTTTTTCCCAAAGGAAGATAAATTTAAAAAAATCTCTAAACTCATTACTTTAAAAGTTATGAACAAAAATTTATTTGGGTTAAAGTGATTTTTGTTTATACGACACTAGTTTCCTATAAGACAATTGCTTGTTGTGCGGTACTAAGTTTATCTCATCTTTCTTTTAAAGCGAAAAGTTTTGATACTGCAAGATATCAGCTAGCAGGTCAGCGCACGCGCCCTCCTTCCACTCACCGAAGGTTATGAATTTTTTTTACGCCACATAAGAAGCACACCCTTCTATAATTAACTCACCGAATTAAGCAAATTAAACAAGCAACTGTAAACAAAAGATCTGGCTAAAAAATCATTCTCTTAGATATAATGACATATATTTTACTAATTTAAAAACAAAAGAATATTTTTTACAAAAGTTACTTTATTTATTTATTTTTAGGCGACATAATTTAAATAATATTAATCAGTGGTTAACTACTACAGATTAACATTTGTCAATTATTTACTATTTCTCAATTAAAAATATTCATGAATTACTTACAGTTGTCCACGTACCAATAGCGTCAATTAAGTACCATTTCAATCAAATGTAAGCAAATCATTAATCATGAATATCTTTATATCATAACACTTTCGTCTCCATTGCAAATATTATATTTTCGAAAATTTTTCATCAACGAGCAAATCCCCCCCCCCCCCCCCGTATCAAACATCCTTTCATGTCGCATAAAAAATACACCATTCTACAATTATTGCACCGAATTAAACAAACAACCCTGTTCAGAAGACTTACCTAAAGAATTTGTTACAGCCAATGACATATTTTTAAACAAAATTTAATATTTTAAACAAAATTTAATATTTTAAACAAAATTTAATATTTGTTCAGAAAATTTATTAAAAAAAGAGTAAATTTTCTTTTAAAGACGACATTAATTAAATAGTATTAATCAATCATTAACTAACCGCAGTCAATTTGTCAATTATTTACTACTTGTCAATAATAATCATCAATTACTATCCATAACTAATAATAATGTCAATTAAGTACTATTTTAATTAACAATAGCAAATGATTAAGCATGAACATATCGAAATCATAACGATTTCTTCCCTATTGCTTGAAACATCCTTTCAAAAAATACTCATTGTCCTTCAAACGCTTCAATAAATTTATACACTTTGTCAGGCAATTTATTGAATAATAGAGTAACCACCCAGGACATCTTAGTTCGAGATTAAGTTACTCGGGTTGAGTGTGTAAAATTTCAAAACGAGTAACACCCGAGTTACTCTAAATAATTGTACTTTGCTCCCACAAACTTTTCGTTCTAAAAAATACAAATTTTCTTCGAATGGAAATTTTTTGGTGTTCATATGTATATTTTGCATATCTTAACATTCTATAAAAATATTTAAATGATATTAATAAAATTTCGGTGGGTATTCCAAACGTCGGTAAAAAGTTTAGTTACTGACGAGGGCGGGTAGGACGGTATGTGTGTGTGTGTGTGTGTATATATATATATCAATATCTTCTGGACACGATAACTTCCACAATTTTGCACAAATCTCTTCCTAACTGATACATAAAATCAAGGAGCATAAAATCTCGGTCAAGTTCGTTAATGGGCAAAATCGGACC